>CM053417.1:116101907-116223540 GCA_028644305.1 Xerus rutilus | reverse complement strand
AGCCACTTCAATGTTTATAGCAGCTCAATTCGCAATAGCTAAACTGTGGAACCAACCTAGATGCCCTTCGACAGATGAATGGATAAAGAAACTGTGGTATATATGCACAATGGAATATTACTCAGCAATAAAAGAGAATAAAATTATGGCATTTGCAGGTAAATGGAGTTGGAGAATATCATGCTAAGTGGAGTAAGCCAATCTCAGAAAACCAAATGTTCAATGTACTCATTGATAAGTGGATGCTGATCCATAATGTGGGGAAGGACATGGAAACAATGGTGGAACTCTGTTCACAGGGGTATAAGGGGAGAGGGGGCATGGGGACAGTAAATGTGGTGGAATATGATGGTCATCATAGCCCTAACTTTATGTATGACTGCATGTATGTTGTGATTCTATATCACTTACAACCAGAGAAATGAAATGTTATCCTCTAAAAAAATATAATAACAATAATAATAATTTAAAAAATTTAAAATTTGGAAAAAAACCCTACCTCTTCTCAAATAATTTACTCATATAAATAGGAGGAAAATGTGCACATTCTTCTTGATCTTGATTTTTTAAATTTAATAATGTTATCTTGTTTATTGTTCTTCAGTCTAATAAGATTGACTCATTTTTTTCTAATGGATAAATCATATTTCACTGTATATTTAGGACCTAATTAATGGTGTAGGTGGCCAAGCTGGAGTGTTATAAGTAGGCTTAACTCAAAATCATGAGATTTGATAAAAACTACACTAATATTTTATTTCATTCCAGTCAGAATGGCAATTATCACTAATACAAGCAACAATAAATGTTGGCGAGGATGTGGGGGAAAAGGTACATTCATAGATTGCTGGTAAGACTGCAAATCGGTACAACCATTATAGAAAGCAGTATGGAGATTCCTCATAAAACCTGGGATGGAACCACCCTTGACCCAGCTATCCCACTCCTTGGTTTATACACAAAGGACTTAAAATCAGCATTCTACAGTGATGCAGCCACATCAATATTTATAGCAGCTCAACTCACAATAGGTAAACTATGGAACCAACCTAGGTGCCCTTCAACAGATAAATAGAAAAAGAAACTGTGGTATATATGCACAATAGAATATTACTCAGTCTTAAAGAAGAATGAAATTATGGCATTTGCAGGTAAATAGATAGAGCTGGAGAATATCTATGCCAAGTGAAATAAGCCAGTCCCAAAGAACCAAAGGTCATATGTTTTCTCTGATATGTGGTTGCTAATTCACAATAGGGGGGATAGGGAAGAATAGAGGTACTTTGGATTAGACAGAGAGGAGTGAAGGGAGGAGGGAGTATTGGAGTAGGAAGGATAGTAGACTGAATCGGACATTATTACCCTAAGTGCATATATGATTATATGACTGGTGTAATTCTGCATCATGTACAACCAGAAGAATGAGAAGTTATACTCCATTTATGTATGATGCATCAAAGTGCATTCCACAGCCATGTATAACTAACTTGAACAAATAAAAAATTCACAAGATTTGATTCTTGTATCACTGTTATGCTACATTAACAAACATGATGTATATTTATGTTTCTATTTTTGTCTGAGGCTATAGTAGATGATCCCATGAAAATCTTGCTTTACATTTGCATATATGTGCAAGTTTATCTAAAGAATAATCCTAATAATAGAGTTGCTGACATAAAGGGTTTTTTGTTTATTTTAAACAATGTTTATCTGCAATGAAATGCACCTTCTTTTACTGTGCAGTGTGTGTATACCCATGTTACCATTAACATAATTAAGATAGAATATTTTTATTTTACTAGGCTTATTACTATTTAGATATGGTAATGCCAACAGGTCAAAAGACAACTGTCACTGAAAAGATAGTTTGTTGTACTCACAGTGCCAAGAGAGGAGTGCACATCACACCAGAGGGAAGCCACATGGGGAATCCTTGAGGGTAAAGTAGTTGAAGATGGTGGGCAAGAGAGAGGAACAGTGGACCCATATTTGTGTTGTGGTTTCCACAGTAAGCACAGAGGAGGTGAAATGACCTTTATTTGGTTGTTAGTGGAGTACTGAGGTGTCCACCTAAATAATAACCAGATAGAGACCTCTAAATTTTAATTTTATTTGGAAACAGAATAGCACTGAATGGGAATGTATGTACCAGTGTGAATACGGTTATATTCAAGGAAGTTGAGGCAAGGGGAAATTTTTAAGGCAAAATGAGGAGAGCTACACACAATATTTTGAAACAGTCATTTGGTCACGCAGATTAATAACAAGGGTGGTATCAGTTCCAGGTTCAACAGACATCATGGTCATTAATTAATGGAGATACCTGACATTCAGGGATAATGGGGGATAAGGAAAAGACAAACAGATACACATAGAGAGGAAGAGACAAACAGACACACATAGGGAGAAAAAGCTGGAGTCTGGTGGGAAAGCCAAGCCCTGGTGAGGCTTGACTGACCCTGAGAGGGCTCATCAAGTTTATTATATAGGTTTCATCAAAAGGTTATTTGTAGGAAAGTTTCAGCAAAGCAGGCAATCTGAAGGACGTAGGACTGGCAGGACTTTAGGGTCATCTTGTTTTGCTCAGAATTTACTATACCTGGGAGAAGCTGTTGAACTCAAGGCCTTGACTGATAACAGCTCTGTACTTTGGCATGGAGCCTTCTCAGGCTGTCACCATAGCAACTAGGGCATCTGGACCTGCACCTTTGCATAGGCAGCTCCCAGCACAAATGTAGCTATGATAGAGTCAGAGGCTATGATTTGATTCAAATCATCACTCTCTACAAGATTCTCTTCTTTGCAACTCCCTGGCTTCATTTATGTATTATTATTATTATTATTATTATTATTATTATTATTATTTGGCTAGGGATTGACGAAAGTGGCATCATTTTGATTCTGACACCTTTCACAGAGATGTCCCAAGAATATCATCAGGTTGCCTACAACAAGGCATATGCCTGCAAGGTAGATTTTAAAGCAACAAATTTACAGAAGCCAGAAACATGGGGAATACAACTTCCATTACTGCATAAGTTCCCTCACCACCTGTTCCAGAAAATTCTTCCCCAACTTCTGGTCCAAGCAACCACTTAACTACTCTCTATCATTATAGCTTTGCCTATTCTATAATTTCATATAAGAGGGATTATACAGTATGAATTATATCTGGCTTCTGGTTCTCAGTATGCTTTTGAAATTTATTCATGTTGTTTTGCTATTTCATTGAATGTATATACCACAATATTTTTTGTCCATTCATCTTTGATAAACATTTGAATTGTCTCTGGTTTGGGCCTATATGAATATTGCTGCTATGAATAGTCTTGAAAACACCTTTCATGAACACAATGTAC
Source organism: Xerus rutilus (assembly GCA_028644305.1). Lineage (NCBI taxonomy): Eukaryota > Metazoa > Chordata > Mammalia > Rodentia > Sciuridae > Xerus > Xerus rutilus. Next base: position 116,220,178 of record CM053417.1, on the reverse strand, counting down.
ATTTCTCTTGGGAAAATACTCAGGAATGTCTGGGTGTATTTTTAACTTTGTAAGAAACTCCCAAATGATTTTTCAATGTGGTTGTGCCATTTTATATTCACAGCTGTGTCTGAGAGTTGCAGTTGCTCCAAATCCTTCTGAATACTTGATATAGTCAGTTGGGATGTGCATTTTGATAAATATATTTCTTTCCAAATGTGTATCAGATGATGCTGGTTGTCTAAACCAATGACTGTTCTCACCTCCTTTCTCCTTTGCCTCCACCATTAAGCTAATATGTTCCTAGTCTCCCTTGCACCTGTGACATTTAAACTCCAGTAGCATTTAACTTAAAGTCTTCCAGGACCTATCTAGATAAGTTTTTACTTAACCTAATAAAGGGATAGGTATGCCAGCGCTGCTTCTTCCCTCTCTCCTTATTCAGTACTGATGAAAGCAGTCATGGTGTGGTTGCATCATCTTGTCACCATGTGAGAAAGACCAAGAGATCCACAGCAGATAATGACAACCCTGAGACACCAAACCTGTAGCCACCAACCTCTAAAACTTCTAATTATGTGAGAAAAGTAAACATGGACTTATTTAAACCATTGTGACTCAAGTATTCTCTTACTTGTAGGATATCAAACTGAAAGTCCTCAATTCTTATCATTCATTTAAGAAATATGAAAAGGAATCAACAGCTGATAGCCTAGTGAATGAGAATGCCTATTTCTTTTAAGGTGCTATGTAATTTTAATTTTTAGCATTTTGTCATTTTCTTATACATCTTCTCTTTTAAAGTTTGTTTTCCTTAGTGCATTATAGTTTTTTACATTTGTCGAGTTCATTTTGACATATTTATAAATACATATAACTTACTCCATTTTAATCCCGAGTATTCCCTCTTTCCCTTCCCTCCTCCCTCCCCTGGTCCTCTTCCTCTGTTCTATTGGTCTTCTTTCTATTAATTTATTTTTTAAACTAGTGAATTGATCATCATGATTATTATTATTTAAATGGAATTCATTTTAATATATTAATATATTTACATAGCATAATTTGGTCAATTTTATTCCTCAGTTCCTCCCCTTTTCCATCCCTCCCCCTCCCTCTCAACCCCCTTCCTCTATTACACTGTTCTTCTTTCTATTATCATGAGATATTCTTTTAAAAAATTCCTTATTTCTTTCTAACTTCCACATATGAAAGAAACACATTCGACCCTTGACTGTCTGAGTCTGGAGTATTTCATTTAGTATTTCAGACTCTAGTTCCTAATTATGACTGAAGATGGAACTTCATTTGCTTAAAAGCTACTCATTGTCTTTTCTGTCATGTGCCTGTACACATCTTTTGGATATTGATTTGTATATTTTCTTTTTATCTTAATAAATTAGTACTTCATTTTCATTTTTCTTTCAAATTGGTTTATGATAGGGTTTTTTGCTGATTAGATATCTTATTTTTAATTTTAATATAATATGCTTTAAAATGAGATGTCCTATATTCAAATATTGCTTACTAGAGCTATGATTTAGGGGCTATTACATACTTTGTAGCCTACACTTAATATAGGGGGAAAAGTCTTCCTAGGGCTCCTTTGAGGATAAAATTAACCAATACATATATGACATTACATTATTGTCTGCAAATAATGTGCATGCAAAGTGAGCTGCCACTGTTATGATTTACAATGGTGCTATTTGTGTCATTACTGGGATCCAAATTGCTTCCCTTTATGTCCTTTTTAGACTCTTTGTCTTGCTTAGAAAACTATTTTAATTATAAAATTGTGGGTTTTTTAAAAATTTTTTTTAGTTGTTGATGGATCTTTATTTTATTCATTTATTATTTGTATGTGGTGCTGAGGATCGAACCCAGTGCCTCACGCATGCTAGGCAAGCGCTCTACCACTGAGCCACAGCCCCAGCCCCTATAAAATTGTGATTTAAAAAAATCTCCCATCCTTTGAAAAATTTGTTTTTGTGACTTCTTAAAGTTGCTAAAAATTACTATGGGAAATTTTTTTTGCAAAGAATAGAGTCATAAATGGTAAAGAGCAAAATAATAAAGGGCTTTCCTTGGGATGGTAGACTATGGGTAGATATTGGAAATGGTTTAAGTTGACTCTTTTGTAGATGATTGGAATAGCATGGAAAACATGAGGCTCTTGGCTTTTCTGTGACCAGGGAACTTGCTTAGGTAGCAGATGTGAAAGCAAAATGTCTTGGGAAGAATTTGCTGTTTGATCAGCAGGTTCTTATAAAACGAAATGAGGTATAAATGGTACTGAGTGAAATACAGGAAGGGATGCATGTTCTGGATATCTTCCCAGGTAGCACCAGCCTCTGGGGAACACCCAGTGGAAAGGTCTAAGCCAGGTGATAGTGTTTGGAACTATCTGAAAAATGTCATGCTGATTACTTTAAATGTATACTAAGAAGACAGTCTGTGCAATCAGATTGTTCTGGATTCAAGTCTCAGCTTCTTTCCATACTATGTTAGATGACGTTGGTGAATTGCTTGCCTTCAATAAGCCTGGATTTCCTCCTCTGTAAAATCGAATAAATATGAGTCTCTATCTCAACAGATTATTGTGATGATGGAAGAAGATCATGCAGTACACTTAGCCCAGTGCCTCTCCTGGTACACACCAAGCACCCAAGAAGTGTTACTTATAAATATTATCCACACAAAACCACCAGGTAGATATTATCACCTTCATTTTGGAAATAGCCGAGTGCAGTCCAGAGAGTTAAATTTGTTTTCCAGGGGCTGGGGTTATGGTGCAGTGGTAGCGTGCTCGCCTAGCATGTGTGAGGCATTGGGTTTGATCCTCAGCACCACATAAAAATAAAATAAAGATATTCTGTTCACCTACAACTAAAAAATAAATATTAAAAAAATTTGTTTTCCAAGGTTTATGAAGCTATTAAGTTGTGCTGGGATTTGAACATAGTTCTACCTGTCTCCAAAACCCATGATCTTGCTACTACATACCAAAGTATGTCAAATACTACATATCATAACCTTTTCAGTCCATTGGTATGCATAATATTAAGGTCATTTTTCTAAGGGAAACTATACCTGAAGTTGTAGACAAGACTGACTTTTTCAGAACTCGTACTTTTGATCTTTGCAAAAATGTGGCTCCCCTATAACTTCATCTGTAGGTTATAAAGAGATATGTAAGTCAACTTTCTAAGAGAAATTATACCTACAGTGTTGAAAAATAATGGCTTTTGGGCTTGGAATATAGTTTAGTGGTAAAGTACTTGCCTAACATGTGCAAGGCCCTGGGTTCAATCTCCGGTACAGTTAAAAAAAAAAACCTAGTTTATGGAAAGATTGTATTCAGATTTTCAATTCTTTCTAGTAATGTGGCTCCTCTATTACTTAATCTATAGGATACATACAGATGTGTGGTAGATTCAAGTTGTTCTCCCAAGATTGAATTGTGTCTGTCTTCTGATGGTGTCCTCTAAAAAAATGTGTTTTAGTTTATCAAATCTTCCAGTTAAGTCCAAAAATTTTATAAACAGTATAAATTATTATTAACACAAAGATTTAAAAACCATTAGGAAACTGCTTGGTGTGTGCTTTTATTTCCCTCTATGGCTATCTAAGGGTGAGAGTTTTATTTTCTTAACCTACATAAAATTAGAATTTTATATTACTTTCCAAACAAAGTCAGCCTTTTTCTCAGTCCCATCCATTTTAGATTGTAATTTTGCTTTGGCTTACATTTGAATAAAGTTGGCTTTTTAACTTCTGCATCTGGAAATTCCCCATTGGCTTTGTCATGTTGTGAACCAAAATAGTAATTCAGTTGTACTGAATTTGCTTAGAGGAATAAACCACCACTTTTGCATTTTTCGTCCTTGTAATTTACTGACATTTCAAGATATGCCATGAAATATAGAATATATTTATGTATATGTATATGTGTGTGTGTGTGTACACACCTGAAATTAAAGCAAGAGTTGAGTGTATAGTTGAGCTTACTGTTAATTTCATTTTTCATATAGGGTAGCCCCAGGGAATGAGAAGCTGAATAAAAACAACTTCAAGAGAGAGAACAAACAGTAAATGTACATGTGGAGTGTTGAAAATACAATTTTTTATCCTTTCATTGCTTCTGGAAGATAAGCAATGCTTTATTATGTGTTCGGTAGTTAATTTTAAAGAATATGTGCTGTAGAATCAATAACTCTTGGTAAATCCCCCAGATAACATATCAATGTGACTCTTAAATATTTGAAAAAACATGACAGAAATCCAAGCTATCTAAAGGAGTTCTGTGCTTTTACCACCTTTGAAAGTAAATTGGAATGTAATTTGCCAGTCAAGAATGGTCACTCAGCCATTTTGTTTGAGGGTAAGAGCAGAATAGGGTGACCAACCATCCCATTTGCTTAGGATTGGGATATTCCCAAGATGTGGGACTTTCAGTGCCCGGGAAACTTCTGGGCAAACCACAACGAGTTGGTTAGCCTACAGCAGGAAAACTTGTCATGAGTGTTACAAATTGCACCCATCTGGGTTTGATATTGGAACACATGACTGTCCTTCAAGTGCCCAGAACTGAGATCATCTCTGGAAATGTTCACGGTGTTTAAATGGAGAAAAGAGCTCTGAAATTACAATAAAATCCTAAGGTTTAAAAGGTTAAAATTAGTCTTTTTTATAGTTCAATGTTTTTAGAGTATTCATGATATTGATGTAAACACAAGATATTATAAATCAAATTCAATCAGAGAAAACCAACCCTCCATAATTGTCAAGTCTAAAGTGCACATCAATTTAGTGTTTCGCTATGAGGGAAAAAGAGACATTTATGGTAAGAGTGAAACTGCAATATAATGTTTAGAAAGCAATTCAGAAAGTAGCTTCTATCATTATGAGCATTACATTCTCTAAGATAACTGACAATGTCATCAGTGGTTAATACTCTGGCCACAACTTTCAGAAAAGCTATACATGAATATGCCACTGTTGCCCACATCCAGCTATGCCCAGAATTGGAAACCATATCTACATGCATCTGTTGTGAAGCAAAGGCCTCTGAAAAGAAGGTATTTAAGCTCACAGATAAAATCTTAAGTACTCGTAAAACAACTAGACACCATTCTTATCTCTTGTTCACAATTGGTCATTTTGTAGAAAGTATTTTGGTTGAGATCTTTACAATCTTGTTTTGGTTTGATGGTATTGCTAGACAACATGCAAAATTGAGAGACAACTTTCTCCTTTTTATTCTATAAGAAGCATCAGGGGATAACCTAAATGTCAGCCAAGCCAGGTTTACCATTTAGATTCTCATTAAATTGGTTTGTATCTCCATTTCAGTCACAGTGGAGATAAACTAGGGATTCATGGTGTGGGGGGTGCTTGGGCCTTAGATTTCTCTTAGTTGTTTCAGAACCCAGTTCCTGCTTCTGATGAATTAGTTCAGTGTTTGGATCAATCTCCCCCTTGGGCCTATCATCTTTGGTGGCCATGGAGTTTTGCCACCCTGATCTCTCTTTAAGAGAACTTGCTACCAGCTGGGTGTATTAGGACACATCTATAATCTTAGTGACTGGGAGGCTGAGACAGAATTGCATATTTGAGGCAAGGCTTGGCAACTTAGTGAGACTCTGCCTCAAAAAAAAAATACAAAGGACTAGGGTGTAGTACAGTATTAGAGTGCCCCTGGATTCAATCCCTAGTACTACAAAAATTAAGAGGTGTGGAGAGGGAAAGAGAAATTGCTGCCAGGAGCAGAAGTGTAGTTAACAGACAGCCCCATGCTCTTGTACCTACAGAGCCTCCATGGCATTTATACTAAGGCTTGATTGCCCTGGGGTCACTCCCAGTCAATGAATGAATATGGCAGGGGACTGGAGGCAGACTCTTGTACAATGTGGACTCCTCTAATGGGCAAAATTTGTTCAAGGGGATCCTTTAATTCTTTTTTTTATATTTTTAATACCTTTATTTTTGTTTTATTTGTTTCTATGTGGTGCTGAGAATCGAACCCAGTGCCTCACCCTTGCGAGGCAAGCATTCTACCACTGAGCCACAACCCCAGCCCCCTTTAATTCTTGATACAGTTCTGACAACTGTGAGAGCAAAGAAAGAAGGAAGGGAGATTGGGGCAGAAGAGGCCTATCCTGCAGTGTAGCACCAAGAACAGCCTGACCTGTCCTATGGGGATCCCCTATGCACAGAGCCCCCATTGCTGTATTTATCTATTTTCATATCAAAATAATACTGTAATGATTATAGTAACTTTATAATAATTATTGATATTTGGTAATGTTATCCCACCTTTGTTCTACTTTTTGTAAGTTCTTTTTCTGGTTATACTAGGTTTTTTGCAATTCCATATGAATTTTAGAATTAACTCATCAATTCTCAATAAGTAATTCTGCTGGGATTTTTATTAGGATTGCATTGAATGTATAGGTCAATTTTAGGGCAAGTGACATCTTAAAAACTTTGAGTCTTCTGACCCTTGAAAAAGATATACCTAAGCCAGGCGTGTTGGTGCACGCCTGTAATCCCAGCACTTTGTGAAGCTGAGACAGGAGAATCGCGAGTTCAAAGCCAGCCTCAGCAATGGTGAGGCACTAAGCAACTCAGTGAGACCCTGTCTCTACATAAAACCCAAAATAGGGCTGGGGATGTGGCTCAGTGGTCGAGTGCCCCTGAGTTCAATCCCGTGTAACAAAGAAAGAAAAAAGAAAAAGAAAAGAAAAAGATGTATCTAGTCATATTTACACAATTATTTAATCTTAGCAAAGTTTTAGTTTTATATTTCTTTTACATATTTTGTTTAATTTATCTCTAAGCATCTCATACTTTTATGCTTTTGTAAATGATTTGTGTTCAATTTTTGATTGTCAGTATATAGTACGATTATTTTTTCTCAAGGACAATTGTTTTTTTGTATACTCTTCTTGTACCCTGCAACTCTGCTCAACTCATTATCTCTTTTTAATAGATTCCATCAGAATTTTTACATAGGCTATCATGTCATCTGTGAATATGGACATTTTTCCTTTTTAATGGGGATGCCTTTAATTCTTTTCCTTAATACATTCCTGTGGATAGGATCTTCAGTACAATGTTAAACAGAGGTGGTGAAAATGAACATTCTGAAATTGTTTCTGATTTTAGAAAGTTTTCAGTCTTTCACCATCAACTATGATGTTAGCTGTGGGTTTTGCAGAGATCCCTTTATCGGGTTGAGCAATTCTCCCTCTACTTCTATTTGCTGAGAGGTTTTGTCAGGAATGGATGTTGGATTTTGACAAATGCTTTTTCTGTGCATGTTAAGATAATCATGTGGATTTTTTCTCTTTTAGTTTGTTAATATAGTGAATTACATTGATTGATTTTCATATTTTATGCTAACCTACATTCCTGGGATTAACCTTGCATGGTCATGATGTATATTATCCTTTTTTAATATTGTTAGTTTCGATTTATTGACATTTTGTTTAGAATGTTTCAAAAAAGCTTTAGTCTGGCACATATTATATATTTATGAAATATTAGTGATCTCCATCCTCAAATGTACATATTTCTTCCATAGTTGCTGTTTTTGTGGAATTTGATGAATAAAGCTGCAAAAAGATTGAGAAATGTATTCTGGTGAAATAGTTATAAGTCTTCCTGAAAATAAAAATATAAATAATGAAGTAAAAAAAAATGTCCAGTACTGTATTTAAGTACCTGGGCAAATTTAATTAGCTTGTTAGGAGTTATCATAGGGCTTTTAGATTCAATTACATTTAAACTTAAATTGAACTTCTATTTCTGAGCTATAAGAAAATAATGAGCACATGTTCCTTCCTGTCTTAACAAAGGCTTTCTGGAGCTAAACCTTTCCCTGCAATCCCAAGTTTCTTTTCTTTTTTCTTTTTCTTTCTTTCTTTTTGCTTCTATTGTGAGTTTCAGACTTATACAAATAGCAGATAATCCTCACCTTTCAAAACCATAGCTAAGAGATTCTTCACATTCATACGGAACAGAGGGGTCAGACTTCCAGTAGAGAAAACTGGGGAAAATCCATCTAAATGTATTATGGCCTGTTAAAACTCACATGTGAGATCCATTCACTATTGAGCACACAATATATCCAATTCACATTTTAGGTAAACAAGCTGTTCTCTAAATTGACAAGCAACAGAAATTCTAGCACCTGTGACCATCTAACCCTTTCTTACACATAAAGTGAAACCAGGGACAACTTGATGCAAGAGCAGAATTTGTCTTCAGATTTATTCCTTTGTGTTATTACAGTGCAACATTTCCTGGATTAGTGTCCTGAGCTGAGTAGCATAGCCAAACTGCCCTAACAGAAGGGAAAGTCATCCCTCGGTTAGCAACCACAGACTGCTGGCATGACAGCTACACAGACCCCTGAACAGCAGCTGAGTTACAGAAGTCTGGGGAGAAGGAAAACAGCAAAAGCATCAACAAATCTTACTGGGTATTAGGAGAGGCATCAGTTGCACCATAAGATATAATGCAATTTAATCCAAAAATCTCCATCTAGAAAACATTTGAGCTTAGCATATTTGTGTCCAAGAACACTACAGTTACACTGAATACTAGGCTGAAGCATTCAGGGTGTGGTAGCAATTTAATACTGATGGTCTCAAGGACCTGTGAGGAAGACTTGTTTGGTCTTCCAATTTGTCTTCTGAATATCTTCTGAGTGATCCCATTTGGAGTTCTAGAGAGACTAGAATTTAATATTTTGCAATCAACTTCAGCTATGGTTAAATAGATGTACATTTCCAAAATGAATCATAGCCCTATGGTTAGCCTCATTCTGTTTTTCCTTTCTGTGCTATTTACTATAATCAGATTCTGGGAAAAGATAGAATGATAAATTAGTAGAGGTTTTCCTGATTGGGGCATAGTGCTAAGAAATCTCTGAACTATTTCTCATGAATAAATATTTTATAATTTATATTGGTGCTAGTATTACATAAAAATGAAGCATATTTTTTTCTCAATTTTATATGATCAACATACATCTTAACATAATTTTATGCCTTCTTCCATTCAATGTTTAAAAAAATCCCACCAGGGTGCACAATGCAAAGTTTCTGTTTTTTAAATAATAAGCACTTTATTTGCAAAGATAATATCTTATATTTATTTTCCAGACACCAGTGTATCTAAGACAATGCAAGGAATCTTATAAAATTTCCATAAATACTTATAAAGTGTTGGGAAGACTGTGTTTAGTGAAATAGTTTTTGTTCATTGGACATTTGATCCAATGGTTTCCTTAACTCTTATTTTCCATAATTTTTACCATAGATATATCATTCTTCCACTAAGGCAGGAATTTGGTTTTCTTTTAAATAAATACGTGAACACATAAGTATATAAATGTAAACATTTTAAGCTTACATATTTATTTGTATATATCCACATTTATTTATTGGTTTATTTATTTATTTCCTTTTGAAAAGAACACTTGGCCACAATCATGAAAGAAGGATATTGCCAGAGACCACACTCTGTGTTTGGAACAACACTTTGGCAGGATTTTATGAGCTATGATTCTCCTGGAAAAAGAAAGCACAGTGGCAGAAATGCTGCGTGGATATATCTAATAATACTCTTTTTTTCTTGCATTCATGAGGCAGTTTTCATTGTGACAAAAAATATCTTCAACCCAAACAGGTTGGGCCGTAAAAGACAGTAGTGGATGGTCTGGAATTTGTTTTCAGTAAATTAAATTTGGAGGGAGCATTTCAAGAGAAATAATCTGGACAACCTGCCCGGTGCCTCAGTGCATTTTTAAAACACTTATAATGCTTAAAAATGTGTTTTTAAGACTGATAAGCTCATATAGCAAAAGGAAGAATCTGGCATCACATGTATACATTATGCTTATGTATCTGGGTTATCTGTTCCTTTGCATCCCTCTACATTCCATAGTTAGCAAAGAGCCAACAGAAGTCATATGTCTGCCCTTATCCCCATCTCACTGCATTATTTATTAACATTAGAAGAATTGTGATACTGCTGATCTTATGGTTCTGTACAGCCTGGCCTGTCCCTTGGGAAATATTCCCAGGGTTAGAGTCTATCACCTCTAGCCTTGTCTTAATAATCTACAATTGGCAAGTCATTCACTATAGATATCAACCAAGAGATGGATTCCCAATCAACTAAATCAGAAGGAAAGAGAAGAGTATGCATAAAGACAGTCCCAAAGGGCAAAATGGTTCACTGAATAGCCTTGGACTCAAGTTTCATCACCTCTCCATGTCTCCGTATCTTTCTTTAAATAATGATTGGAAAATTCCAGTGTCCTTCTAGTTCTACTAGTCTACAAACTAAATTTATAAATACATATGTTGAATGTCACCAGTGCCTTATTCAAACACACAATTTGATATTGTATCCTTTAATGTTGCATTCCTTGTATTTTACTTCACTTTTTTATTTGTGTAAAAAAGATTCAATCCAGAAACCAACTAGTAAGCATAAAATAAAATGACTTGGTGAACATTGTGTCAATGGGTGGGGAAAGGGATTGTCAAATTTGTTAACACCTCATTTTATGGATTAGCCCCTTTCTAAGCACCCTTCTCAATCCTCAGAAAGAACAAGAACACAAAATATTTAAACAGGGCTTATTGGATGAGTCCAAATCCTCCTCAGAAGATTTGGTGCCTTCAAATCTAGATTTTTAGTGCACAAATGAAGTGACACTTAAATATGTTCCAATTCTAAAGTCTGCCATTTAAAGGAACCATGTTCTTATCCTGGTTTTGCTTTGTTTTGTTTCAGTTTACTGAGGTTTCTTCACATCTGGCAAATGTCTGTATGGTATGGGAGAGAGGGAAGGAGATGAAATGGGAAGAAAGAAATAACTTGGGATAGGAAGGGGAGAGTTTCAGAAATATTTTCCATGCAAGTTTCTATAGTAAGGCAATGGTAATCAGAATTTGCTATATGCTAGGCACTGGGTAAGGCATACAAAGCACCATGCTAGCTGGACATCAAAAAGAGAGCAATGAAACACAACAGCTTGGCAGATGCTTCTGACTCAAAAAAAAAATTGCACAGGATTGAGAGAGACTATTGTCCCATGGGGAGGCTTTGGCATAGCCCGAAACAAACATCAAAGACACTGCAGACTTCAAATCTCCTCCAAGGGTGCAATCAGCAGGACAGGAAATGGGAAAGTCATCCTAAAAGGGATTTGGAAGGGAAGGAGTTTATCCAAGGATGCTCCCAGCCTGATATGAGCTCTCACCATGTGGATATTTAACAGAAGTGATATGGTGGACAGCTTGGCACCCAGTCAGTAGCAAGTCTTACCCTAGACCCCCACTGAGAAACTGCAGGATTAAGGCGACACAAAAAAGGTAAGTCAATAAGGATGTTTTGTCATCTTCATGGTCGACTTAATATTTTGAAAGGATACCATGGAGGAGGGAAGCTTGCATTCTAAGAAAGCAGAAGAAGAAATAAATATCTAAAGATAGAATCCCAAAGGATATAGGAGAAAACCAAAGCCACCGAAGAGAATTTGAACAAGTAGGGTTTGCTTGAAATAATATCTAGCATGCTAGGATGGAACTCCTGGTAACTCAGCAAGGTCGCTTCATGCTTACAGTACCTCAGTATGACTGAGGAAACAAGAGTTGCCAATAAACATAAGGAAAGGCCTTTAATTCCATGTCTCTGGGAAATAATGACAGACTATGATATCTGTACATGTGTAGAACCCAAACAAGACTGAAATTTCACATGTGGCCTACCATTGAAGTTGGATCATAAAAACGAATGCAGACAAGCTTTATTTTTTTTAAAGAAACAAAGGATTCTTACAAAAGCAAGAAATTAAGAACTTCCTTGAAGAGATAAGAATGTAAAAACAAAGATATGAGATAATACATATGTAAATATATATTGGTTGTATATGTGTTGTTTATGTTGATTAAATCGAATAACATACCACATGTATTTTAAGTTGAACAAAGCTGATATTTTATAGTAAAGCCACAACAAATGGAGAATTTTTATATGAGCTCCCAAACCTGATAATTTTTTCTTATGCATGCCTGGGTTGCAAGAACTCATACACGAAGTTTGGTGGCTGTGTAGTATCATGGCCGTGGTCAGTCTTAGAATTTCTGGAGTAAAACCTGGCTTTAGATGCCAGCTTCACTACTGACTATCAGTGTCACTCACAAAAGTTCCTGAAAATGACTTTAGACAACATTAACATAATATCAGCACTTAACTCTTATGGCTACTAGAGGGACTAAATGAAAGAATATATGTGAAGCACTGAATTGGACCCCAACACACATTAGAAAGTCAACAAATATTCACTAGCAACATTACAAATCTATGACAAGTTCTGTGTCCCATATGTCTTTGTAATATTAACAGCAGCTAACAACTAAAGAGTAGAAGCAGTATTTAATAAATGCCTGTTGCATCATTTAGAAATTAGAGCCCATGACTTGATTTCCTAAATTCTACAATATAAATGGTTACATATAAAACATAAACTTTATTTTCTTTTTTCTATGTGGTTATTTCCATTGGTTATTGAACAAATGCATTTTTCAGTGTATGTAATTTTTAAATTTAATTTCATCTTCTTAGAACATAGTTTATGCTTGGTTTTTGTCATCAGTATTAAATCACATAAATAACTCTTTTGGAAGCCAGCACAAAATTAGTACCTTAGCACAACATTCTTTAAGATTTCTCCAAGGAGCAGATTCTCCAGATGTAAAGAGACATTCCTATTTTGAAAACTTCTATAATATTTTGAAAAAGGTTAGACGAAACAATGCTAACCAGACACACAGGACTTATCAGAGGTTCAAATGTGCTGTGTCCTGTGGATCTCCAAGGGATGCATTTAAAATGCATCCAATTAGCCGGGCGCGGTGGCTCAAGCCTGTAATCCCAGCACTTAGGGAGGCTGAGACAGGAGAATTGCGAGTTCAAAGCCAGCCTCAGCAATGGTGAGGCGCTAAGCAACTCAGTGAGACCCTGTCTCTACATAAAACACAAAATAGGGCTGGGGATGTGGCTCAGTGGTCGAGTGCCCCTGAGTTCAATCCCCGGTACCAAAAAAAAAAAAAAATGCATCCAATTCACATTGGTTTTCCAATTCACATGTCTACACAACTCCTTTTTCATGGAATTATTCCTCTCACAGAACTAATGGCAACAGACAATGTTCTATGGTGGCCACCTTGAGACATCTTTTATTTAAAGAATTAACAAAAACAGTAGAAGTGAGTGAAAAATAATTAAAAAGAAATTTCTGGAGCTAACTTTGTTAACATGATTCCTACCACAGGACACTCCTCAGGAATCAAGATGCAATTTCTTTTTATCAGATAACCTGTTTTGGGAGATAATTTTAGACTTACAGAATAGTTTCAAACACAATGTAGAGAGATCACTTTGTAGCCTTCAGCTAGTTTCCCCTATCTTTAACATCTTATGTAACCATGGGATATTTTAATCAAAATTAAGAAATTAACTTTAACATAATACTATTAAACAAAGTACAGAACTTATTCAGATTTCATTAGTTTTCTCACCAATATCTTTTGTTTGTCCCATTCAAGATTCCATGTTGCATTAACTTCTCATGTCTCCTTAGTCTCTTCTGATCTGCAAGTTCTTCTATCTTTCCTTGTTTTTCAGCACCTTGGCATTTTGGAAGTGTACCAGTTATTTCTGGTGAAGAATATCCATTAGATTGGGTTTGTTGGATGTTCTCTCATGATTAGATTGGGTGGCAGGGTATGCATTAGGAGCAAAACTACTACACAAATAATATATCCTTCTCAGTGCATCGTATCTGGGGTGCATGGTGTCCATAGCCATTACAGGTGATATTAACTTTGATTTCTTGACTAAGCTGGTGTCTGAAAGGTTTCTAGACTATCAACTTACCATTTTCCCCTTTGTAATGACCAAATATATCGGAAGAAATACTATTTAAGTCAATATCCTGTTTCTGCCTGGACTTTTACCCACACATTATCGTTGTGGTTTTCTAATTCTATTTTTGAACTATTCAGTTGAGAAATTCTTTGCATTTCCATTATCATTATTGCTATTTCTTTTCATTGGAATTTTTCTGGAAGGAAGAATTGTTGCTTCTTTCCTATTAAGGACAGAAACAGGCTTTATAATTTGTGGTAAACCAGTAGGACAGCATGTATAGTTGCTTGGGTCTTCATAACATGATGCTATATTGTTTATCCCTGACGGTATTCTACTCTAATGATAAGCAAAATCATGCCCAGGACATGGGAAGTCTTAAAGTCTTAGAGTTTAAACTTTGGGTGGTGTTGATCTAAAGAATATGGACCTTCTAATCAGGAACAAAAGGATTTCTGGGTCTCAGAGAGGTAGACAACGCTAAGAGGGTGGATGGCTATTGGATGCTTCATCAAAAAATAAGTCACTTCTAAAAGAGTCCAAGCAAAAGTTGACAGGGTCAGTGAAGAAATTCTAGAAGGAACATAAACCAAGATCTCATGGGATTAAGATTGTCTACATAGAAGTCTGGGTGACAACAAGGAAGCCAGGCAAATGTGATGGATGTAGAAATTTAAAAAAATTAGCTGGTATCATCAGAATTGTTCCCTGTACCAGTTTGGGCTTTAGAGGCTGTAAGGTCTCTGTTCACCAATTCAGCTCTGCAGCTGTAACAGGAATGTGGCCATAGACAATACATAAGGGAATAAGTATAGCAAGACTTGACTTGCAGTGTTCAATTTTGGGCAGTGGATCATAGAGTGCTAAATCTGAAACAAATAGTGTCCTCAGGGCCAGATCACTATTTAGGTACTATACAATTTACTCCTTGATAAGTCCTGTCTTGATTTAAATACCTCCCAAGGGGCAAAGAACTAAAACTGACTAGTTACTTAAAACAAAGCATAGTGATTTTGGAAATTTTGGCTAATGAAGAGTCTTTCATTTACTTTAGTTATTGCTTTTTTATCTGGATAGAAGGGTAAGTTTTACTTTGGAATTTAACCAAATTATGTTTATAATACACTTACTCAAATTAGATACATTATACACTCATTTGGAAGATAGATTTTAGAAGTAATTTATGTTAGGGTTTCTTGAGATGTTTTGACACAAATTGAATATAAACCACTGTTATTATTAAATGTTCTCTTAATTAGAAATTTTATGATATGAGTAATTTGAACCAAATTCTTACTCTAAATTATTTCAGTAAGTTGAAGTAAAGGAAAGACTAACATTTTCTCCACCTTTTGATTCATCTTTGGTCTGGTGTTTTGTTTAATGTTCTTCTTAAATATTATACCTTTGAATATAAGCTTTTAGAGCATAATGGTGACTAAATAGAGAAGGATGAACCAGGGGGGAATTTCAAATAATTTCACTGTAGGAGGGTTAATATATATACACATATATTATATATATACATATCTATAATATATATACATATTATAATATATATGTGCATATATACACACATATTTTATATATATATATACATATATATATAAAACTTTATACTAACCCTTTTGGAAGTGAGGTAATTAATTCTATTTCCCTTGTACTCTCTGGGCTTTTCTTGAATCTTTGAATTCTTTTCCCTATAACCAAAGTTCTTATGAAGATATTTCTGTGTATTTATGCCCAAGTAGCATAAAAACACTTTAGAACTCTTTTCTAGCTTAATTTTATAATGTTTTACAATTTTAAGAGCCTTAAAAATTATATAGATGCAAAAAAAAATGCAAGATAAGGGTTAAATAAAAGGAGAAAAATAACTTTCAATATTTTCAGTTTCCATAATGTCCTATGAATTGCCTGGAAATTTAATTTCAACCCATGCCATACTTTAGAGATTTGATTTGATGTAAAAGAAAAAATTTCAGTAAAATGTCAAAAAATGTTTTCACATTTTAAAATTCATTAGACTGAATATTGGTGTAGAACATACAGGATTCATGTCTCACTTTATTATTTTGTATCACTAGAGTTGAAATATCAAGAAAGTCACTTTTCATTTAAGACTTTTGTTAATGATTTGTTTTTACCTTGTGGAAAAATAGCAGTTCTACCAAAACACAGTACCCATACTACAGAATCATTCTTATTTTTATATCCATGAATTTCTTTGGACATAAATTAAGCAGGGCACACGCCAGATTTGGAGAGTGACCACAGCTCAACAAAACTTATGGTTCAGCAGATGTGGTTGTAAGATATGGCTCCACTGAAAATATTTACCACTAAGCAATTTGAGGACTCCACTGTGAGGTTTTGATTTAAAAACTTGAAATTTTCAGTAGAAAAGGAGTAGGTTTACCATCACATTGGTCTTGAGGTACAGAAACTTTCAGTTGTCTCAAAAAAAGCCATAATGTGAATCAACAAAGATTTTCCAGTTGTAGTATTTTTACAAATCTGCAAGTCATGAGCTGGGAAGGGTTCTCAGTGCCTGCAATGACCCTATTTCAGTTTCTTTTTGCCTACTTCAAGATACCCAGGGACTTTTCCTGTTGCATATGTTAAAAAGCCTTCATGAAGAACTTTTATTTTGAAATATCAGCTTAATATCTGAGTAAATTACTTGAATGGTGTATTCTCTGATTAGTAAGATAATAGGTGTATTCTCAATTAAATGTCAGATTTTTGAAATGTTCCAAGATTTTAGAGGGAGTTTCATACCCACAATAATTTCCTGGGCTATAGATTTGAATACAATCATCCACAATATACGTTAAAAAAATCCAATAAAATCATGAAATACATGGGAACTAAATACCTACATATGCAAGAGAGTAGGGACAAAAGAGTTTCAGAAACACAGTCAGCTTTATGCTTCAAAGGTTTGGGTTAATAAAAATTGAGTCAGACCAGCAATACTACTTTGATCTAGATCAAAACTTCCCACTCTAATTTCTTGGCTGTGAGAGGAAGTGAATTTCCAGATTTCTCTTTATAAAAGAAAAAAAACCAAAAGAATAAGTCTGAAAAATGCTGACATACATCCTCAATGGTTTCAGAACATTTGTTTAAATTTATGAAACTTGTTGAGTTACAATCTAATATTTCCATAAGAGAGGTGGGACTGATGAAACAAAGATGACCAAAAGTTGCAAAGGAAATGTCTAAGACAAAGTGGATTGTAGTATCACATCTTCAGTGGGTGCTGGTTCCCCTCGTAGGGGAGAATTCCTACCTGGTGAAACACATGGTCCATGGAACCTCTTGAGTTGTTCTAGTTTCCCTCTAATTTTCCCACAGAATATTCAGAGTATTCCTCACTGGTTTTATTAGTCAGAACTCTTTGATTGCTCAATCATGACAGTATTTATTTTTAAGTGTTCTTGTTAGGACTAGATGTGTCCTTAAAAATGACCATGCAAAACCTCACAGTACTGACTCATGTAGATAAATGAAGACCCAGAAGAAGAAAACTGTTATTTCCATTGCCTCAGAAGTTATCTGTGTCCCCTCACTAGACTCTAAGTTCTGCGAGCATGAGGACATTAAGTATGCATCCTTCAAGGTGTCATTAGCACCAGTATGGTTGTTTGCCCCTAACCTAGAAACTCAATAATATTTCAGTTTGATTGGTTTCATCTGTCAGCTCCTATGCAATGTGTTGCCTCTACTTATTATCAATTAAAATTCACTATGACTTAGGCAATATTATTATCATTTTACAAAGCCCCAAGGTCACCAAGCAGGAGAACACAAGAAATGGGATTAGAACCCAAAGTTTCTGATTCCAAGTTTATATTTCCATCTCCATAAGCTCCTTGAAAAATTATTCAGTGGACACTACTAGGCTCAAATCTTTTCTCAACCCAGGAAATAAAGGATAATATTGTTTTTTTTTTCATTTTTGCCTAAATACCTAACGTAATAATCCTTCCTTGACCATAGAAAAGGAGTTTTAAAATTTTTCTTCCTTTCAATTTGGAAGGAAAAGAAAGTCTTCAGTTAATCATTTAGAGAAAAGACTTCCAACACCCTTTCCAATATTTTCCTCATCATGTTCCTTGTTGGGGTAGACACTGAATTTGGAACTTAAAGCCCATTTCCTGTCTAAAATGGTTTTCATTCATTTACTGTGAACACTTGTTTTTTATTGCAAAGTTGTTTACAAAGCTGAGCTGCTGGAATACATTTCTTTTAATGAACAAAAGAGTGATGGAATATTTAGCTGGAAGGAATTCACAGAGAGTCGCATGCAACTAGCAAATAGTTCTAAGATTAAAAGTTTCAGTTCTAGGGCTGGGATTGTGGCTCAGTGGTAGAGTGCTTGCCTTGCACGCATGAGGCACTGGGTTCAATACTCAGCACCACATAAAAATAAATAAAGATATTGTTAAAAAAAGTTTCAGTTCTAATGTAGGCCTATTGGTTCAAACTGGAGCAATATGCAGGTAAAATTTTATTTTTTAAAAAGTTTTTTAGTTGTCAATGGACCTTTATTATTATTCTATTTATTTATATGCAGTGCTGAGAATCAAACCCAGTGCCTCACACCTGTCAGGAAAGTGCTCTACCACTGAGCCACAACCTCCGCCCCTAAAATTTTGTTGATGGAAGAATTGAATAATTGAGGAAAGGAAGTTTGATAATCTCTTTACACTGAACAGAGCTTGCTCTTATCTCAAAAAATAATTCATTCAGTAAACATTAATGCGTACAAAATCCTTGCTGCATGGTAGGCATCAAAATACAAAGTTCACTGACTGAAACCTACACATGAGAGATTATCAATAATTTATATTTTCATGAAAGTGACAAATGACTGCTATTCTTAAAGGTAATTCATAAAAGTGAGAGCAAACTGTACTGAGAATCCCAAAGTTTAGAATGATAAAAGCAACACATAATGTCAAGATCAACTGTATATACAAGTCACTTTGAAGGCCAGAACCTGACTGTACTTAATGTATAGAAATATGTATCCAAAGAAAGTGTTTCTTTTTTTAACTGGAGAAGCTTCAGTCTTTTTGTTTGAGATAAAATTCATGAACCATAAAATTAATCCATTTTAATGTGAACAACTCAATGGTTTTTAGTATACTAACAGTTGTGCAAACATCACCACCATCTCATTCCAGAACACTGGAATTACTCCACTAAGAAACTCTGGACACTGTAAGCAGTTAGACACAAACCCCTTCTTTCCCCAGGCCCTGGCAACCACTATTCTATTTTCTATTAGGTGGATTTTCCTATTCAGGACATTGCATATAAATGGAATCACACAATATGTGGTCTTTTGTGATGGACTCCATTTACTCACCATAATGCTTTGGGATTCATTCATCATGCAGCATGAATCATTACTTCATTTCTCTTTATAGCCAAATAATATTCCATTGTATAAATGGACCACATTTTGTCCATCCATTTTTCAGTTGATGGACATTTGGATTGTTTGTACCTTTTGACTTTTATGAATAATGGTGCTATGAACATTTAAAAAATTTTTTGTAGTTAGTTATGGACAGCATGCCTTTATTTTATTTATTTTTATGTGGTGCTAGGGATCGAACCCAGTGCTTTACACATGCTACACAAGCACTCTGCCACGGAGCTACAGCCCCAGCCCCATGCTATGAACATTTTTGCACACTTTTTTGTGTGAATATATTCCTTTGATAAAATCAAAGTAGAAAAATATAAAAGCAAGAATCAGACAGCTATTGATGTGCCAGAGATAGCAGATGGCCTATTGGAAATTCATAAATGAGCATTTTAATATTCCCTACTTATTCTAAAGATTAGTTACTATGTCCCTTGCTAAAAGACATGTTCGTGGTGTGAGCTGCTCAACTGATTTTGATAACTATCAATATTTCTTCATTTGTTTTATCAATTACTACCACCATTTTTGTTTGCTGCTACAGTTCTATAAAAGAAGTCTTGCTCTGGGCTGTAGCTTAGTGGTAGCGCACTCGCTTAGTATGTTCAAGGTCCTGGGTTCAATCCCCAGCACTCTTAAAAAGAGAGAAAGAAAGAAAAACAAATCTCATTTCATTTCACTAGTAAGTATTTCAATATGGATCTTTTGAAAGACTTTAAAAAAATTTAATAATATGTAACAAAATTAACAATAATATCTATGTTCAAATATCTCCAATTGCCTTAGAAGTCTCTTTTTAACAATTGCTTTAAGTTCAATTTACTCATGGCATGAAGTAGAAGCTAAAAAATCCAAGCTTCTACTTTCTTCAAATATTGTGATTCCATTCAATTTTCAGAAATAGTTTGAATTTAGTTCAGATTTTACTAAAGCTATGATTTATCCATTCCAAATTATATTTTTATTACATAATAGCAATTGGGGATTATAAGGCTGATGTTAAGAGTACTAAGTTGGCATATTATTTAACCCACATATCAAAACACTTACATGATGTCTGCTACTATTAGTGAAGCCAGTCGATTCTGTTGGCAGTGAATACACAGCTTGGCACTACTGCCTAGGGTAGCAAGAGAGGACAAATGCAGTAGTGGGTGCACAGGAAGGGATTCTTTTTTGGCTACTGGACTGATAGACTGGCTTCTTTCACCTCACATTATTCCCAGCAAGGATTGTTTATATAGGCCTTCAATGAAACTGTGGAATTGATAAAATATACTGTGAAGAGGTTTATGTGTATATGTTTGTGTGTGTGTATGTGTATGCATGTGTGCATGGAAAACTAAATGAAAATTTGGTTTTATTTTGACTAAAATAATTTTTTGTCATTCCAGTTTTCTCTTTCAGTTTAGTCAGTAAATAGGACTCTATTATGAATTGTTTCAATTGTGTTCATCTTTTTAAAAGTTTGTTTAATTCATAGTCAGGTCATACAAAAATCAAGAAATTAATTTTTAGATTAGAAAATCAGAAACTTGATGTTTTATGTTCTAAGTTTTTAAAATAATGGTTCTGTTTAAATTTCTGGTTGGAACAAGACTTTTCTTCAGTTCAAACCTTAGTCCCATATTACATGGATCTTTCCAGCTTCTGAGCAATTTTTCAACATTGGCACAAATGTATTTGCTTGCTCTGTTACCACTGAGTACAGATAACAAGGCTCAAGCAAATGTAGCCTGCACAACAAGAATATAATCACTGTTTAAAATCAAACTTCAGAGCAGGTCAACATGGCATAATCTCCTGTCCAAATGATCTGTAATTTGCCTCTACAGATAGTCATCTTGGCCCTGGAGTAGTTTAAAAGGTAGTGGCTGCCAAAATTGTTAACCATTAAACAAAGGATTGCTTTTCTTTTATGTGGTTGAAACAAAGGTACACTTCTAAATCTGTGTCTAAAAAATGTATTCATTTTGAATTCAATCTATAACCTTTGTTTTTGGTTTTCCATGGGGAGCCTGCTAAGAGTTCTGAGTTCTGGTTACTTATTTACTTATTTTTTTGGTGTTTTGTTTTCTACTTATTGGGTGACCTGAGCCAAAGCATGTGTTTTATTCCTGGAGGCAAAGTTGATATAAGAAAACTTGGAAAACTCAAGGGAGTCCTGAAAGGAGGTTACATTATATTGGAATGTATTCTATCAACTGCCAAAATATTTATGAACACTGAGTCATCATGGAGGATGTCCCCTTTCTAAGGGCATTGATGGCGTTTTAAGCATAGAGAAGTTCTATCTTTGTTATTAAACTGTGGGGCTATATAGCGGTCCCATATTTGCCTTTCATGGTAGCTAAAAGTAAACACTAATATGTTTTGCTCATTTTTCAATTTTACAAAATCAGCCCACTTCATTGCTTCCAGCTTCACACAATTCTGTAATTTTACTTTCCAGGTAACTCTAGAAGATAGCATTTTAAACACCAGGGGACTCCAGACACTTACACACCCAGCGTCTCATGGATTCAATTAGGCACCATTAGAACCTGAAGGTCCAAGTTTCTACTTAGATGTCTATGCTTAAGGAAGGTTTCTCCCACAACATTGTGTCTTTTCATAATTACATTTGGTTTTTGCCAAGTTCTCCTTTTGAGATTTAGAATGTCGTTTTAACCCTTCACCAGTAGAAGGACAGTGCCAGGTTTTTCATTAGCACAATGGACTCATGTGCCAAAGTCAGTGAGATATAATGTTACTTTTCAAATTCTGGAGTAAACATGTTGGCAAAGTCATTTCTTTTTTTCTACCTAATAAATTTGTGGTTTTTTACTACCAGATAAGAGAGACAGAGAGTGAAGTGATCTTTTATGACTGGGGTTTTTCAACTATGCTGGCTCTGTGAGCATTTGTGGCTGGAAAATTACTTTTTGCAGTGAGCTGTCCTGTGCTTTGTAGAGTGTTTAGCAGCATCCTGGCCTCTAATACCTACATGCCAGTAGCCACAACACCCGACAAATCCTGAGAGCAACATATGTTTTCAAATATTGCCAAGTGTCTCCTAGAGGTCAACATTGCCCACTGGTGAGAACCAGTTTTATAAAAAGCAGGAAAGTTATTCTTTTTATTATAAAAATGATTATTCATTAATAATTCTACAGTCAAGTACTATATAAAAGATAGTACCTGACATGAGGAAGCATTAGGTATGATCCTTGGGCTCGGGGTGTAGTTCAGTGGTAGAGCATGTGTTTGGCACAAATGAAGTGAGGCCCTGGATTCCATCACAAGCAACACACACACACACACACACACACACACACACACACACACACACACAAGGTGGCTCTATATTCTATAGCACAATGGATAGCACATTTGACTTCTAGATATGATCCTTGCACAAGGATTGTTCTTGCAGAACTTATGTATTAGCCTAGGAAGCTCATAGTCTAACCTCATTCCCTTAGCAAGAGTCCTGAACTGGGTAAGTATCAGCTAGGATTTATTCTGTGAACTCATATCTTGCCTTGTCTCATGACCTCCTCATTTTCCCCCAAGTCTATAAACTAAAACACCTGTATGGCCTTCATGGGCACTCCCAGAGGATGATCCCATTCTTTCAAACTCTTCTAGGGTGTTGGGTTTATACCTTTGGTTATTTATGACCCAGCTTATAGATACTATGTAAAGTTTATCATTTTCTTATTCTTAATGACTTGCACCTTCTTAAGATAAATGTCTGGTTGAATGTCTGGCTGAATGGTTGGGTTAATTGTTGTGGATCCCTCTGGGAACCAAACAAATGGGTTTGGAGATTTTTTGTTTTAGTATGGCAATGATACAACTTACTCAGTAATGTTGTTCATTATTCATTGCACTGGAAATATTTAGAAAAGAGAAAATCTAAAGCCAAGGAGATAATAATGAAAATATTTCATATTTCTCCTAGGGTATCAATAAAATACAGGATCAGAATAGTGGCAATGTGAACGAAAAACAAAGGAACAAATAGTAGAGCCATTTCAAAGAAATAAAAAACAAGTTTTTGGAACAAGAAACAATCGTTACAGAGGAATTAAAATCAAGGATTCTAAGCTTTGGAATATAGGGTCTGGAAATGTGATTTTTCCATTAGACAAAATGAATGGAAATCTGGAGATGAGTCAGAGATGTCCTGGTATACTGAATATATGGAGGTCAGCATTTCTTATGTAACTTTGATTGAAAGTACTATTCCTTTTTTTAAAAAAAATCTTATTCTATGTCATGTAACTTTTTTATTAGTTCATTTTAGTTACACATAACATTAGGGTTCATTTTGAGATGATTATACAAGGATGGAATATAATTTACTCCAATTCATTTCCTAGTACTTCCTCTTTCTCTCTCCCCTCCTCCCTCTCATTTCTTCTTCTTCTACTTAGTCATATGTACATATAAATATATATTTTTAGGAAAGTTTAGTCAGATTCATTCCACTATTCCTTCCTTTTTCTGTCCCTCCTCTGTCCCACTTAATCCCCTTCCTCTAATCCACTGATCTCCTTTCTATTGTCATGGGATTCTCCCCCAGTACCCTCCCACCGCTCTTTTCATTTATTTTGGCCTAGTTTCCACAGAGGAGAGAAAACATTTGACAATTGACAATTGACTTAATGGGTCTGGCTTATTTTATTTAGCATGATGTTCTCCAGTTGCATCTGTGTACCAGAAAGTGTCATAATTTCATTCTTTCTAGCTGAGTAAAACTCCATTGTGTATATATGCCACATTTACTTTATCCATTCATCTGTGGATGGACATATGGCTGGTTCTATAGCTTGGCTATTGTGAATTGTGCTGCTATAAACATTGATTTGGTTGTATCCATATATAAACTGAGTTTAGCTCTTTTGGATATATACCAAGAAGTGGGATAGCTGGATAATATGGTGGTTCCATTCCATTTGTTTTAAGGAACCTGCATTACTGTTTTTCAGAATGGTTGTACTAATTAATTGTTTAGTTCCACCAACAATGTACGAGTGTGCCTTTTCCACCAACATTTATTATTATTTGTATTCTTGATAATTGCCATCATAACTAGTACGAGATGAAATCTCAATGCACTTTTTGTTTGCATTTCCCTGATTGCTAGAGATGTTAAAACATTTTTGCCATTTATATTTCTTCTTTTGAGAAGTATCTCTTTAGTTCTTTTGCCCATGTATTAATTCTTTTAGTGTTAACTTTTTTGAGTTCTTTATATATTCTGAATGTTAATTGTCCTATCTGAGGAGCAGGTGGCAAAGACCTTCTCCCATTCTGTGGGTTGTCTCTT
Organism: Xerus rutilus; assembly: GCA_028644305.1. Classification (NCBI taxonomy): domain Eukaryota; kingdom Metazoa; phylum Chordata; class Mammalia; order Rodentia; family Sciuridae; genus Xerus; species Xerus rutilus. The sequence continues at coordinate 116,195,489 of CM053417.1, read as the reverse complement.
CTCTCTCTCAATTGTTTCATTTGCTGTGCAGAAGTTTTTTAATTTGATGCCATCCCACTTATTAACTCCTGGCTTTATTTCTTGCACTTTAGGAGTCTTTTTAAGGAAGTAAGTGTGTGTGCCAATAGGTTGGAGTGTTGGGTCTACATATTCATCAAGCAGTTGCAATGATTCTGGTCTTATTCCTAGGTCTTTCATCCACTTCAATTTGACTTTTGTGCATGGTGAGAGATAGGGATCAAGTTTCATTCATCTACATAGGGATATTCAATTATCCCAGCACCATTTATTTAAAAAGGCTATCTTTTCTCCAATGTATGTTTTTGGCACCTTTGTCAAGTTATATCTATGTGGATTTGTCTCTGTGTCTTCTATTTCATTCCATTTGTCTTCATGACTGTTTGTGCCAACATCATGCTCTTTTTGTTACTATAGCCCTGTAGTATAATTTGAGGGTCCATATTGTGATGCCTATAGCATTGCTCTTCTTGCTCAGGATTGCTTTGGCTATTATGGGTCTCCTGTTCTTCCAAATGAATTTTAGGACTATTTTTTTCAGTTCTGTGAAGAATGTCATCAGTATTTTGATGAGTATTACATTAAAACTGTATAATGCTTTTGATAGTATGGTCATTTTGATAATATTAATTCTGTCTATCCAACATGGGAGATCTGAAAGTAATATTCTTATGAATGTTTTACTCTTACATTGAGTTCAGCAGTAAACTAAGAACAACCAAATCAAGAGGTGGAATGAGGCACTTTTAGAACAATAATACTGTAAAACAGTGACAAGACATGCAACACAATATGGATAAAAGAGATCCAGAGTTATAGTCCATACATGTGGATTGTTAATATTATGTGTGTGAAGCCTCGCATGACATCTATAATTCAATTCCCCTTTCTATATTTTCCTTTAATGTATAAAAGGCAGCTGACACATGTGAAATGTTCCTTAGGATATAATGCTTTTAGCCAGGCATGGTGACACACTCCTGTAATCCCAGCAGCTTAGAAGGCTGAAGCATGAGAATCACGAGTTCAAAGCCAGCCTCTGCAACTTAGTGAGGCCCTAAGCAACTCACTGAGATCCTGTCTATAATAAAATGTAAAAAAAGGCTGGAGATGTGGCTCAGTGGTTAAGTGCCCCTGGGTTCAATCCCTAATACAAAAAAAAAAAAAGATATAATGCTTTTAATCTTTCTTTTTTCTTTATTTCTTTATTTAATTTTTGCAGTGCTGGGTATCAAACCCAGGGCCTTATTCATGCTAGGCAAGTGTTCTACAACTGAGCTATATCCTTAGCCAAGATATATAATGTATGGAATCATGTTAAGAACTAATTTTTGGGGAAAGAGTACCGGGGATTGAACTCAGGGGCACTTGACCACTGAGCCACATCCCCAGCCCTATTTTGTATTTTATTTAGAGACAAGATCTCACTGAGTTGTTTAGTGACTCGCTGTTGCTGAAGCTGGCTTTGAACTTGGGATCCTCTTGCCTTAGCCTCCCAATCCACTGGGATTACAGGTGTGTGCCGCCATGCCTGGCGTTAAGCACTAATTTTAAGGTCTATGAAAACCAAGTGACTGTTAAATGTCAGATAATCTTCTAGGCATTGGGATTAGTGTGGCTAATAAAATAGAGTCCTTGTCTTTGCCCTATTGGAGTTTACATTCTAGTAGGCATATCAGTTAACAAAGAGATGAGTATGAAGTAAGTCATGTAGCTGTAAGTACAATGAAGAAAACCAAAGCACTCTAATGAAATATAGGGAGATTGAGGTGCTTTTATCAGAGAGGTGACATTTGAGAAGTGACCAGCAAGGAATCAGGAAGCAGGCCACACAAGTATCCTGGAGAAGAGCATTCTGCACAAAAGAAGCATCAGGTGCAACAGTCCTGGGAAGTGGTGGGGGTGGGGGAGTGTTTAACCCATTTAGGAAGTATCCCAGAGGCCAGATGCTAGAGAATAAAGAATGACAGGGGAAGGAAGTGAAGTCAAGAAGGAATAAGGGCCAGTTCATTGAGAGCATTGTAGCCCATGGAAAGGATGTTAGGCTTTTCTTCAAAGTATGTTTGGAAGATACAGATTTCGAGTGGAGAAAGACAGGATCTAACTCAGAATTTCCAGCAGTGATTTTCAGGGGTAATTTTATCCCCCAGGAAACATGAAGCAATGAGTGTCTAGAGACATTTTGGTTGTCACAACTGGGGAAAGTGCTCCTGGAATCTGTTTAACAGAGATCAGGGAACCTGATAAACATCCTACAGTGCATATGATAGCTCCTCTACAGTGTATATGATAACCATACCTCAAAAACACACACAGAGCAAATAATTTTTTTCTGGGCCTGAAACGTCATCAGTGCCATAGATGAAACCCTGGTTTATAGCATCCTTGTACCACTGTGAAAAGAACAGACTGTAGTAGAGATAGGGGAGAAGCAGGAATAATATTTAAGAATCCATGGAATAGTCTTGCATGTCTAGACTGTGGAAATGTGGTCAGATTGGGAAAACATTGTGAAGATTAAGCCAACAGAGAATATAGGTGGATTTAGTATAAGAAGTGACTCAAGAAATGACCCCAAGTTTTCTGGTATGTACTACTGAGTTGAGGAACTTACAGGGAGTAACCAGTTTGGGACCATTCTATTTTGAACATGTTAATATTGAAGAACTTAGTTAGATATCCAAACATAGATGTCAAGTGGCCATTTAGAAATATGAATCTGAAATTAGGTGCTTAGCTGCCAGTGCAAACTTGAAAGTAGTATTGCACAAGATTCTTAGTTGAAGACAACAGAATCCACTCTAGCCAGCTTAAATAGAAAGGGGATGTTTCATATTTCCAGGAATCTCTGGGTAGGATAGAAAAAAGACATGATGTTATTCAGTCAGAAACAATGCATTCAAAGGAGAAGATGGCACATTAGAGGAAAGGTGCACTTTCTAGTTGCTCTGGAGCTGAGATTTAAGCAGCAGGTGTACTGCTTCTATGCAAGGTGGGTAACCAAGTGAATCACTGAAATTCAACATTGGACAGTCAAATAATCATAGAGACACAGAATTTCAGGAGTTTTGAACATACAACCAGGAGCAACATGTTAGAGATACACTAGCTTGGCTGGAGCTGGCGGTGTTGTCAGCATTTGCTGTTCACTGCAGAGAAGAGGAGTAATGCAGGCCGCAAGAGAGAAAAGCATTGAGAACATATTTGACATGGGTAACCCATAGAACAGAAAGGGAAGCTGGTCTTAAATGACATAGAGACAGCTGGGAAGATGATGATTGAAGAGTGGTCCAAGTGTCTCAGCAGGCAAGCAGATAGTTGAGGTGGGAATAACTTGCAAGTGACTGCACTTCAGCTTTTATCATTGGAAGTTCAGGAATTCATAAAAAGTATTTCCAGACTGTCACAGCAAACAACTGTCATGGGGTCCAGAGTATTCCCTGCCCAATGTGACTTAAACAAGCACAGAGAGTTTTGTGCCTGGGGGGTTCCAGGCTAGGAATACTTAAGAGTAGAGTGGCTTGTGTTCATTTTGTTTCTGGTGGCTCATGCAATCAGCTGGAGGAGAGGCCAGAAGCTGATCAGACAGGTGCATCTGGACTCCAGTTCTGATTCTAGAAAATCTGCATCCATAGCAGTGGAATATGTGAGATCTGCAGAAGGTTAGATTCCCCAAAGAGTGGGGTTTTCAGGAGGTCCCTGAGACCCAGACATTCAGCAGAGATTGGCAACAGCCCAGCAACAGCGGGTATGGGTCTTATCTCAAATTCCTCCCAACAAATTTCTAAAGGGTGGTCAGAGCTAAACCCCAGATGCTTGATCTTCCCATTTAGAACTCTGCATCAGTTCTGCTCTGGAAGTACATTGATCTAGTCTGTCCAGACAGAACTCTTGTCATCAGTATTCCCCAATCTGTCATGTATTGTACTGTGAGATGGGAAGCTGAGAGCTACTACAACCAGCTTCAGTTCCAGGGCATACCAGCTGGAAGCCTGGTGAGAAACACAGGGAGGTTGGATTTAACAACCCTCACCCCTTGAGCCAAGGTGTACATAGTTCAAAAAGAAATGCAAAGAAAGGGTGCAACAGCATCAGCAGTGAACATCCATCCTTGTCAAAAGCTTGAAAAACTCAGTGGAGATAAGCTTTTAATTTTTCATAACAAATTTTTCCTATTTTCCTATTTTCTCCTTTTTTTCTTTTTTTGTTCTGTGTGTTCTTGCTGTGCTGATTGGTAATGTGTGTGTGTGTATACACATGTGTGTATATATATGTATGTATATATATACATGTATGTGTATGTATATATTATTTTTTATATTTTCACCCATTTCTTATTTATCCTTATTTTGACTTGGGGGGGGGTAGAGTTCCTGTAGGCTTATTTTGGATTGCTTTTTTTATTTGTTTGTTCTTACCTTTTTTTTTGTTCTTATTACTCCTTCTTCCCCTCTAATGGTCAATGTCTCTTGTTATCTCTTTCCCTATTATTTTTGGTTATTCTTTTACTCATTTTTCTTTATAGCCATCACCTGATACCTCTCTTCCACTTCCTCTTTGTTCACTTTTTAAATATATAAAACTCTCTCCTGCCTTCCTATGTCATGGTATTTTCACTTAAGGAGTGGAATTTTACTATCAGTGAAGTTCCAGAATACAAGATTAACACATGAAAATTAATAGCTCTCCTGCACTCCAACAATGAATCCACTGAGAATGAAATTGTGAGAACTCTTCTGTTCACAATAGCCTAAAAACAGTGGGAATAAATTGAAGAAAGTGAAAGACTGCTACAATGAAAATTATAAAGCACCGAAAGATGAAATTGAAAAAGACCTTGGAAGATGAAAAGATCTACCATGTTCATTGATAGGTAGAATTAATATTATCAAATGGTCACATTACCAAAAGCTATCTACAGAGTCAAAGCAGTCCCCATCAAAAAATACCATGACATTCTTCACAGAACTAGAAAAAATAGTCCTAAAATTTACATGGATCAAGAAAACACCCAGAATAGGCAAAGAAATCCTGAGCAACATCAGTGAGCCTGGAGGCATTACATTACAATACCTGATCCCAAATTATACTGGAGCTATATTCACAAAACAGCATGGCATTGGCATAAAATAGATATAAAGACCAATGGAATAGACTAGAAGACATAGATACAAATCCACATAAACACAGTCATCTGATCCTTGACAAACCTGCCAAAAGCATAAGCTGGAGAAAAGATAGCCTCTTTAACAAATGGTGCTGGGAAAATCGGATAGCTACCTATAGGAGAATGAAACAAAATCCCTATCTTTCATCCTGAACAAAAATCAACTCAGAGTAGACCGAAGACATAGGAATTATAACAGAAAGAGTGAAACTGCTAAGAAGAAACACAGGGAACACTCCAACACATTGGCATGGGCACTGACTTTGTTGCAACCACTCTGGAAAGCAGTATGAAGATTCCTCAAGAAACTAGGAATGAGCTAGGTGCAGTGGCAAATGCCTGTAATCCCAGTGGCTTGGGATGCTGAGGCAAGAGGATTGTGAATTCAAAGCTAGTTTCAGCAACTTAGTGAGGGTCTAAGCAACTCAGTGAGACCCTATCTCTAAATAAAATATAAAAAAAGGACTGGGGATGTGGCTCAGTGTTTAAGGGTCCCTGGGTTCAAGCCCTGGTACCAAAACAAAACAAAACAAAAACCTAGGAATAGAAGAACCACCCAATTATCCCACTCCTCAGTATGTATGAAAAAGAGTTAAAATCAGCATACTATAGTGATACAGCCACATCAATGTTTATAGCAACTCAATTCACAACAGCTAAGCTATGGAACCAACCTATGTGCCCATCAACAGATGAATGGATAAAGAAATTGTGGTACATATACACTATGGAATATTATTTGGCCATACAGAAGAATGACTTTTTGATATTTGCTGGTAAATGTATGAATTTGGAGACTATCATGGTAAGTGAAATAATCCATTTCCCCCAAACCAAAGGTTAAGTATTTTCTCTGATATGTGAATGCTAACCCACAACAAGCGGGGGGAGGGGAAGAATAGAAGTTCAGTAGAGTAGACAAAGGGGAGTGAAGATTGGAAGGGAGGGGAGATAGGAATAGGAAAGACATGGAATGAATATGACATAATTTTCCTATGTACATATATGAATACACCACAGTGAATTTCATCATCATGTACATTCACAAGACTGGGGTCCTAACTGGAATAAGATATATTCCATGCTTTTATAAATATATCAAAACAGATTCTACTATTATGTATATCTAAAAAGAACCAATAAAAAGACACCTAAAGCTCAAAAATAAAAGCAAGAATCTATAAGTGGGATGGCATTAAATTAATAAAGCTTCTGCAAAGCAAAGGAAATAATCCCTAGCATGAAGAGAGAGATGGAGTCTACAAAAACAAATTCTTTGCCAGCTACACTTCTGTCAAGGATTAATAACCAGAACATGTAAAGAACTCAGAAAAGTTAGCACTAAAACAATTAATAACCAACTCAATGATTGGGCAAAAGAGCTAGAGAGATATTTCTTAAAAGAAATGCAAATGGCAACAAATACATGCAAAAATGTTCAACACCCTTAGCAAGCAGGGAGATGCAAATCAAAAGTACACTGAGATTTCATCTCACCCCAGTTGGAATGATAATAATCAAGAAATCAAAGAACAATAATTGCTGGCAAGGATTTGGGGAGAAAGGTACCCTCATACATTATTGGTGGGACTGAAAATCACTACAACCACATTGAAAAACAGTACGGAAATTCCTCAAATGATTAGGAGTGGAAACACCATTTACCTAAATATCCCACTGCTTGGTATTTATCTGAAAGATCTAAAATCAACATACTCTAATGATACAAGCACCTTAATATTTATAGCAGCAGAATCCACAATAGTCAAGATTTGGAACCAGATTAGGTGCCCATCAATAGACAAATGGGTAAAGAAAATGTGGTATATACACACAATGGAGTTCTACTCAGGCATAAAGAACAAAACTATGGCATTTGCTAGTAAATGGATAGAACTGGAGAGCATCATAAGACAAACTCAGTCAAGAGTTGAATGCTTTTTTTTTCCTCATATGTGTAAGCTAGAGTGAAAATGGGAATAAAATGAGGATCTCATGAAGAAAGGAGAACAGTAGTGTAGAAGCAGGGGACCAAAATTGAGGGAGGAGGGGAGGCAAAGGGGAAGAACTGGGGTATAAAGTTAATTAAATTATGCCAAAAGAAAAAAAAATACACCCAGGGCAAATGTCCTAGTACAGTGTAAGAAAGTTCTAGTGAAAAATACCACTGTTGTTACTATCCATTCTAATATTAGTGACTAGGACTTGAAGATGTGCTAGGCTTGCCTCAGATGAAGCAAGTGTCTCAGCCATCATTCTAGATGGCCCTTTCTTTCCTGAGTCATGACTGTGCCTAAATCTTTTTATTTTTTTATTTTTTATTTTGGTACTGGGGATTGAACCCAGGGGTGCTTAACCACTGAGCAAAATCTCCAGCCCTTTAAAATATTTTATTTAGAGACAGGTGTAGGAGAGATTGAGGAAGGGTGAAGTGAAGACAATGAGTATAAAGAGATACATGGTATGTCAAGTTGTAGGGGGACAAGTGGGACTAAAGAAAAATCTTTTTTAATGGGAGAGATTTAAAAGTCAAGATTAAAAGGAGGGCATAAAATAGCCATATTTTTAAATAACCCAAATTGTACATTTTAAATTTGTCTCTTTCAGAGAAGTTCATTTGTTTCCTGATCCTTGCAAATATTGTGGTTTTAAACATTGTTCCTAATTACTTGGAATGCCCCCCTGGGGAGTGCCAAGGGATTTCTGTTTCAGAGGTCAGCCCACTGACCTCTGAGCCTTGGTACAAAGACAATTGTCCTTTCACAGCTGAGGTCTCTGATCTCATTCAAGCTTCTCCTGAAGCACTCCTCATTTTAGGGTTCTCCACCTTTAATAAACAAGCCTTATCAGAAAGTACTACTCTTTGTAATCCTTAAGAATTCACTTTAGAAAGTGATAGAATATGAATATCATGCTTTAAAAAGATGCATTGCTTCATCTGCTGAAACAAAACTACTATGAAACAGAATGAATAAGTACTTTCATGCAACATTCCTAGTTCTCCCTAAAGGAACATGTTTGAAGGATTAAGTGACTTGGTTACCTTTAATACATTTTCATTTTCACATCATACTCTTGACAATTCACATGCCACAAATTCTTTCATTTATTTCTAGCACTTACTTATTTAGTGGTTCTTGGGATTGAACCAGGGCCTCACACATGTTAGGCAAGTGTTCCACCACTGAGCTACATCCCTGTCTCAAATTCCTCCATTTAAGTTTTCCTCTGATTATCTCTATCTATTCATAAACTATTTTTTGGTTGTTAACATTATATTGCCTATGGAGATTAGGTTTATTGCTAAGACACATCAGAGTATATTTTAAAAGATGATATTAATTTGACAATTTTAGGAGTGTGCATTCATATCTCCAAATATCAAAAGGATCAGAAGTCATTTTGTTTTTTATCCTCATATATTTTGGATATTAACTCTTTATCAAATATGTGGTTTGAAAATATTTTTACCATTCTATTTTCTTGAGTGTTTTCTCCACTGTGAAAGAAAAGCTTTCTAGTTTAAAGTAATCCCATATGATTTTGTATTTGGTGTTATATCCAAAAAACCATTACCAAGATCAATGTTGATTAGCTTTTCTCCTACATTTTTCTAGGAGTTTTACAATTCCAGGTCTTGCATTTAAATTAATAATTTTTTAAAAAAAGGGTTCAATTTCATTCTTTGCACATGGATATTCATGGATTTCCCTCTCCTATTTATTCATTTATGTACCAGGGATTTAACCCAGGGACGCTTAACCACTGAGCCACATCCTCAGTCCTCTTTATATATTTTATCTAGAGACAAGGTGTCACTAAAGTTGCTTAGGGCCTTACTAACTTGCTGAGGCTGGATTTGAACTCACAATCCTCCTGTCTCAGTCTCCTGAGCTGCTGGGATTACAGGCATGCACCATGGCACCCTTCTCTTTACACCATTTATTGAAAAGACTATCCTTTCTTCATTGTGTACTCTTGGAACATCTGTTGAATATCAGTTGGCCATAGGTACACAGGTTTACTTTGGGGCTCTTGATTTTGTTTCAATGGTCTATGTGAAGGTTTTATGCCAATACCATATTATTTTGATTGCTAGAGTTTTGTAATATATGATGCCTACAACTTTGTTTTTGCTCAAGATTGCTTTGGCTATTTTGCACCTTTGTGGTTCCATAGGAATTTTAGGACTTTTTTCTATTTTTGTAAAAAATATTGAAATTTTTGACAGAGATTTCATTAAATCTATAGGTCACTTTGGGTAGTGTGGGCATTTTTACAATATTAAGTCTTCTGATTCATGAACAGAGGATATCTTTTCCTTTTATGTTTTCAACTTTTTTAAACCAATGTTTTATAGTTTTCAGTGTACATATCTTTCAACTCTTTGGTATAGTTTATTTCTGAGTATTTTATTGTTTTTGATAGTCTTATGAATGAGATTATTTTCTTTATTTCTTTATTTTAATTTGTGGTATTGGAGATTGAACATAGGGCCTTGCACATTTTAAGCATGTACTCACTCCACCACTGAGCCACAACCCCAGCCCTGTTTTATTTGTTTTTAAGATAGTTTGTTAGTGTATAGAAATACAATGGATATTTGTACACTCATTTTGTATCCATCAACTTTACTGAATGAATTTATTACTTTTAAAATTTTTTTATTGAAAGTTTTAGGGTTTTCTACATCTAACATCATGTCATCTGCAAACAGAGACAACATTACTTCTTTCTTTGTGATTTGGACGCCCTTTTCCTTTCCTTTCTTTCCCTGCCCCTCCCCCCTTTCCTGCTTAGTTGTTCTAGCTAGGACTTCCAGTCCTATGAGGAATAGAAGTGGTAAGAATAGGTACCCTTGTCTGGTTCCCAATCTTGGAGGAAAAGCTTTCAGCTTTACTATTGTGTATTACGTTACCTGTTGGCATGTCATGTATGGCCTCTGTTATTTTGAGGTACAATTCTTCTATACTGAGTTTATTGAAGAGTTATTTTTTATGGTACTGGGAATTGAACCTTGGACCTTGTACTTACTAGGCATGTGCTGTTCCACTAAGTTACATCCCTGGTACATTTTTAAAAATTTTATTTTGAGACAGAGTTTCACTAAATTGCTGAAGCCACCCCCAAACTTGTAATTCTCCTGCCTCAGCTTCCCAAGTAGCTGGGGTCACAGGTGTGTGCCACTGCATGGTTTAAGAGGTTTTTTAAAAAATTTTCTTTACCTGCTGAGCCACTGGGATTACAGGTATGCACAACTGTGCCTGGCTTGTTGAGAGTTTGTTGTGAAAATATGTTGTGTTTTGTAAAATGATTTTTCTGCATATGTTGAAATGCTTCTAAGATTTTTATACTTTATTCTGTTAATGTGGTGACACATTTACTGATTTGCATATATTGAACTCTCCTTGCATCCTTCATCATGGTATATGATCTTTTTAGTGTGCTGTTGAATTTCAATCCAACTTGTAGAGGCTTATTTTATGGCCCACAATAAAGTCTATATGTTCATCTCACTTCTTTACTACAGAAATATTTATATCATACACTTCATGGGCTTCCCCAGCCTCCACTGTAGGTTTTATATGAAATGCACTGTACATACAATATTCCCCTAATCTGAAAAATATGTGTATAAAATATGTGATTTCAGAGATTTTGGATAAGAAATTATTGGTTATATTATTATCCTTGTGCTCCAGAATATGTTTAGATTGTTTTTAGATTATCATTGACACAAAAACACATATATTAAAAAATTTAAAACTTGCGCGCTCTGATGAATATTGATCATAGAATGTATGGTTCCCAGCTGAAAAAATGTGCAATGACAAATTTCTGAGAATAGTGTTGAGTTTTTTTTGGTTTTAGCTGCTTTTCTCTGCAAAGACCTCCTTTGAAATGCTAAATGATCTGATAGGCAGGTTTGTTTGGCACTTTTGTTTCAGATTCTGTTGGATATGATGAGAATTGTCAGAGGTGATTTTTTATAGCTAAAAATAATATTTGGGTTCATTTTGGCAAAAACATACATGCATGGAATTTAATTTGCTCCATTTCAGTCACTGGTCCCCCACTTTTCATTGCATACTCCCTCCTCCTATTTTTTTTCTACTGGTCTTTTTTTCACTTATTTATTTATTTTTAATTGGTGCTTTCTACATATACATAAATGTGAAATTCACTGTGATGTATTTATCAAAGGCAATTTTGCTACTGTTCTGTGATGATTACTAAAGTTTCCAAGGAAATCCCTAGAGAGGGAAGTTGAACTGTTCATGGCAAATATCAATCTCATTCTACATAAGAGTCATCTTGCTTATTAAAATTCTATGTCTACTGAAACTTTAAAAAAATTCTTATTGAAACCAAGAAGGTAGGCAATATTAGAAGAAATTCTTACTAACATTATTCCCAAATTTCTGGTAATTAACCAGATACAAAAAACACAGGTAAGTATCCTTATAATTGTAAATCTTAGCCCAAACTTAAATAATACCAATATTTATAAAAATTATTGTTGAGCGGAAATTATGAATCAAAAGGGTCTGTATTGAGTAGAATAAAGTGGAAAGCCTCAAGACCAGGTAGTGGGAGTTAAATTAATAAATTCCACAGACACTATGGAGGTCAGCCAAACTTTTGGGCAGGAGAATGACAATGGAGGTGGAGAAAATAAGGGAGGCTGTGACATGATTTCTGTTCTTTTAGCCACAAGAATTTGGGAAACTAAGCAACCCCCTGGGAAACTGACTAGGTATCATCAGTGTTGAAGGAACAACTACTTTATACCTTTTCCACTTCTAGTTACCCAGGAACTCAGACTCTTACCTTATTTCAACAATATTATAGAAAAACTAGTATGCTAATGAGGAAGACAGAGATTGGGGGTGGAGCAGTAGATCATCTGATATGCTCCATCTTGACAAAATTTTAAGCAAGAGGTTGGATTTGATATCATCAAGAGGAAGAATGTTCAACAGCTACATCTAACCGAATGCTGCTGACGTGTTGCTTCCCTCTAGGATCTGGGTGGACTCCATGTTAAATAATAAAAGTGATGTGGTTATGCATTGAAGTTGAGTGGCATGATCTGCTTTTGATTCCTGTTTATGAGGAAAAGTCCAGGAAGCAACCCAGAACTGGAAACAGACAGATGCCAATCTTCCTAGAGCACCTTCCCAGATGGTCATTGTCAGTGCCTCTATTATTGGAATGCCTATCTCCACCACTGTGCTGTGGAGAGGGCATGGTACACAGAAAATCAACACACTCTGCACAGCATTCTTGACTTGGTATTCATTTTTTCACTTATATTTTATCTAGATTAAAAAAACAACAACAAAGAGATCAGAGCCTACCAAGAACAAGTTACTAAATCCTTTGCTTAGTGATGGATATGACTTAGAAATCTTGTTCTGATTCCCCTTCCATTAAAAATTTAAGAAACATGCTTGCTGGTCTGCCTTAGTCTCCTCCATATATGGAATAAATGTCTGAGGCAGAATGGAGGTTTGGTTAAGTAAAGGGTAGGTATGCATAGCATGCTTTGAAGAGGGAAAAAAGCAGAGCCAGTGCTGTGGACAGTCATGAGTCGAATTCATAAGCTCCGTGAGAATTAAGCTGTGCATGATTTTGCTCTACACTGACTACTTTTGGTTGCATGAAGTGACCACTTCTAGTGAAAGCAAAGTTCAGCTACCCAAACTGAACTGTGCACCTGACTGCTCTGGAAAGTGGCTCTTATTTTCTTTCCTTTCAAAAATCTACAGCCTGCTGGCCAGGTAAAATAATAGAACATATGGTCTTTATTTAGTTTTTTTGTGCTCACCGCCAAGACTAAGAGGAGGGTGAAGAGTGAAGATCTCTAGGCTGTCTCCAATACTTTCCTTTAATCTTACTTTATTTGCTAAGAGCTAATAAAAAAAATCTGAAGTGCTTAGCTCTCAAGTGTTGCTTTTCTTCTGGGCATTAGTATTTGATTTGTTTCTTGGCTTAAACCCCCTTCCCCTTTTTACCTTCAAATGTGCCATTGTGAACAAACATACCTTTCAATGCTCTGTGCATTCTCCTTTCTCAAGTCTATTTTTCAGCTTCTAAATGTGGATGTCTTTTCTCATTCTTATTTGAATCACTGTTTTTTTTCTTTCTTTATTTTTATGTGGTGCTGAGGATCGAACCTTGCGAGGCAGGTGCTCCAACCACTGAGCTACCTTCCCATCCTCTGAATCACTGTTATTTTAAACTACAATTATATTGGATTTATAAAAGTGAAATAATTTAATTATAAAATATAATTCATGAAAAATTCTGAAAAAAAGAAAATCTTTTATAAAATTACTGCCCAATTGCAATAGCTCTTGATTTACTCTCTTTGAATATGTGTTGCATTTTGTACACCAATGGTCAGAATGTGCTTAGAATTCTGCTTCAAATGTCTTTCACTCGTTATCCTATCAATATGATCCCATGTTTGCCAACTCTGCTTTGTAATTATTAAGTTGGATATTCCATTGAGTGACATTGCCTCAATTTACTTAACCATCCTGCCATCAATGGGACATTAAGATTGATAATATCTGCCTTTAAGGCGATGTTAACACTAACAGGAGTCTTTTTTGTTGTCGTTACTAGAGATGGAAGGAGGAGGGCTTAACCACTAAGCAACACTCCCAGCCCTTTTTAATATTTAATTTAGATACAGGTTCTTGCTGAGTTGCTTAAGGCCTTGCTAAGTTGCTGAGGCTGGCTCTGAGCTCGCAATCTTCCTGCCTCAGCCTCCTGAGCCACTAGGATTACAGGCATGTGCGACCATGCCCAGCTCTCCAACCGGAGCTTTGTAAAACCCTCAAACCTGTAAAAAAATTAACATGTAAGGGCTAATAATGAGAGAGATTTGGATATAAAAATGACAAGTTATAAAAACTTTCTGGCAAATAACCCAACCAAAACAATTCTCCTTGGTGATTTTCAAGCATAGAGTTGCAAATTAGGGAAGTGACCATAAATATGATTAGAGTATTGGCATTCTTTAAAAAAAAGTATTACTAATATAATCATCCATCCTCATAGATGCCACATTTTGCTGCCAAACAGTTTCTGTAATTCATTCTTGTAAGTGTGACTCTTGATATACCAAACTCTTGGGTCAAACTAATTATCTTTATATCAAAACCTTTAATTTTTGTATAATTTACCTTACATCCTTATCAATTTCATAATTGATAAATTACATAATTTATATCCTTATCAATTACATAATGAATAGCTTTTTAAGTATAGTCCCCCATTCTAACATTCACACATTCTAATGTTTTATTTGTAGTGAACTAAAGTTTGAATTTAAAATGTGTGAATATTTGAATGAGGGACTGTGCTTAAAAACAGCATACTACAGTAATAGCCACATTCATGTTTATAGCAGCTCAAGTACAATAGCCAAGCTAGGGAAACAACCTAGGTGTCCTTCAGTGGATAAATGGATAAAGAAAATGTGGTAAATATACATACACAATGGAATATTACCCAGCCATAAAGAAGAATGAAATTATGGAATTTGCTGGTAAATGGATGGAACTGGAAAACATTGTGCTAAGTGAAATAAGCCAATCCTCAAAAACCAAAGGCTGAATGTTCTCTCTGATTTGTGGATACTAACCCAAAACAAGGGAAGTTGGGCAGGGGAATAATAGAAATCCATTGGACTAGACAAAGGGAAATGAAAGAAAGGGAGGGGAGGGGAATAGGAAAGACAGTAGAATTAATTGGACATAAATTTCCCAGCCTTGTATCTGTATGCATGACCAGGTAACTCCACATCATGTATAACCACAAGAGTGGGAACCTAAATAGAATAAGTTATACTTTATGTATAAGTATTCTGCCAAAATACATTCTACTGTCATGTATAACTAAAAATAAAAAATAAAAAAATAAAAAAATAAAGTTTGAATTTCTTTTCTAAAAGGTTTATGTTTTACTGTAGACACTAAAAATTAAGAATAAAAGCTTAATAAATCTGACTACCTCATTATTATCAAGCTTAATCACCTTGTTTTCCTTTGTGAATTATTGTAGTACCTCTGCTTAAATTTTGTGCTTTTTAGTCTGGATATCAATAGACATACTTTACTAATATCCCAAACCCTCATAACTTTATGAGGTGCTCTGGTTTTGCATAACTGAAAATTACTTTGCTTTTCTTTAGAATGATAGTTAACTGGGTTTAAAATCCTGTGTTAGAATTTACTGTCAACTGTTTGAGGCCATTAATCTGTTATCTTCTGGCATCTATTTCTAATTATGAAGAAATATGCTTAGAGTCTAATCAGTAAGATTAGACTCTCTTTCTTGTCTCTCTAGCAACTTTTCAGATCCTTTGTATGTCACTTTTCATGCCCTGTAGTTTCACTACCATGTGTCTAGGTGTGGATTTATTTCTATTTATCATACTTGGTAATTGGGTCATTCTTTGAGGACTTATATCTCCTCTCAACTTAGATAATTTTTAGCAATTATAACATTGTTTCCTCCATTCTCAGCTCTCCACTTCTCTGACACCACTTCAGCTGAGTCACTGGCAGAGACTGAGGGGCTTGGTGGCACCTCCTTACAGCCTGGCTGACATGGTGGGAGGTACAGCTGCAGATTTGTGTGTGTGTGTGTGTGTGTGTGTGTGGTGTTTGGCTTGAGTGGAGGGGTTAGTATCTATAAGTTCTTTATATTATTAGTTTACCTCTTTCCTAGTCCTTTGGTGAGAGAACTAGTTTTTCTTAAGAATTTTTGTCCATGTCTATTGGCATTTCCAGGTATCTAGTCTGAAATACATGATGCTAAAAGAAAACCTTTGGTCCTGAAGGCTATAGCTGATCTATTCTCTTTTCCTCACAGTTCATAGGCTTGTAATGCTTGTTTTATGTGTAATGTTCAGGGCTTTTAAGGGTACTTAGCTGTAGAAATAGGGCAAACTATGTCTGCTCAAACTTTCTGGAAGCAAAGCCTATGTATATTTAAAGTGCTTATCAGGTTTCTCTATAAAGTTAATTTTAAGTTGTAATAACTAATGATATATTTATCCATATTTTGACTATGTTCCTAGAATTAGATTTCTTCACTTTTTTCACATTTATATTGGTGCATTATAGTTATGCATAACCATGAGATTTGTTGCTACATATTCTTTTTTTTTTTTGTACTGGGGACTGAACTCAGGGGCACTCGACCACTGAACCACATCCCCAGCCCTATTTTGTATTTTATGTAGAGACAGGGTCTCACTGAGTTGCCTATCACCTCACCATTGCTGAGGCTGGCTTGAAACTTGCGATTCTCCTGTCTCAGCTTCCCAAAGTGCTGGGATTACAGGCGTGAGCCACCACACCCAGCTGTTGCTACAGATTCTTATAAGCACACAATGTAACAACAGAATTTGGCCAATAACACTCCCCAGCACTTCCCCCTCCCTCCCTCTTCACTTTATTTTGCATTATGGTTTGCAAACTCATTTTTATTAATATTTTTTTAGTTGTCAGTGGTCTTCATTTGTTTATATGTGTTGCTGAGAATCGAACTCAGTGCCTCACACATGCTAGGCAAGCGCTCTACCACTGAGCCACAAACCCAGCCCCTGCAAGCTCATTTTGAGAGGAGACTGTGTGCACTCTTTCCTTCCCACCTCCACACCATCCCCTTACCCCATCTCTCAAAGATTACCCATCTCTTTCTAATCATTTTATTTCCTTTTCTAAACACTAGAATTCACCTTTTTAACCAGGCTTAAAATGTATTTCATGTTATTTTCCTTTTAAAGTGAGCTAGAATTATCACAGACCTGGGTCTCAAGCCATTTGGTGATTTGGCTAATCTTTTCAGTGAATCAAACATGCCTGAGTTTAGGCAATAAGTAGCAGCAGGTTTTTCAGCCTGTTTTCATTAGTGGGGAAAGAGGAGACCCCACTTCAGCCCTCGCTTTAACAGTGAGCTTATCCCAAGGCATGGAGATAGAGAATCAGAGGGTACCTTAGAGTTTCTTATTTTGCAGAAGCCAAATTCTCTGCTATCAGATCCACATTTTAAGAGACCACTGCCTAACATTTTTGCCAATCTATTATATTTCTGGACCACAGACATATTTACTCTCATCATGAGTTCTTTTTAAAAAATATTTTTTGGTCTCTCATTGCTGTGGTGGTAGTAGAAACTGTAGACCAAAGCATGAACTTCTTCATGGGTCATCTTGATGGAAAATCTAAATTTTTCTTGATCATCTTTTGGGAAACATAGGGAAATGGCTTACAAAATAACAAGCTACAAAACCTAAAATTAGCTCAGATTAAGTTAATTTCAGAACCAGTTTTTAGATGACATCATCTATTTAGTAGTCATTTGGGTATATAATTATGTAGTTCTCTTACATCCCCCTTTACCTCAACTCATCATCCATATGTAGGGAGACATAACTTTGTGTTAAATTATTTTTCAGTATTATTGGGTAAATGTGAGCCAAATGTATATTATAATTAAGCTAACTTTCTTGTAGACCTCTCACATCCACTTTAAGATGTTACAAGTACCCCCTCCCCCAGTTTCAAGCTTCTCTAAGTTCAACATATGCATGGAACATGAGCTCTGGACCAGGGAGAATGTAGTAATTCAGGGAGAAATAATTACTACATTAAAAAATATGGCTGGGTTATGGAAGCTGAGCAGTTTTAGCTGATTGGAATGGTCCACATTGCCATGCTTTTGCAGATCAAGTGATGTATTAGTGGCTCCTTTGGCCAAAATGTGGGCAACAATGGAGAGATAGTAGGTGGGATGTGGTTTTGGGTCCTATCTGCTTGACATTCCTATAAGATAGGAAGATTCCAGCAACAAGGAATGAAAGATAACCTAGATTGATTGGGCATCTTAATTTGGGGTTTTCTGAGGACAGTCTGATAAAATGCCTCAAATGGAATTGTTTTGTGAGGTGACACTTAAAAGTAGAAAGAGGAAATGAGGATATTGAAACAAGAAACAGAGAAAAAACCAGGAAAGAGTGAATTATTCAGTTGCCAAATAGTGTGAAAAAGCCACAAAGAATGAATTATTCCCAGTACCTTGGGAGGCTGAGACAGGAGAATCATGAGTTCAAAGCCAGGTTCAGCAACTTAGTGAGGCCTCAAGCAACTTAGGGAGACCCTGTCTCTAAATAAAAAATCAAAAGTACAAGAGATGTGGCTCAGTGGTTAAGCACCCCTGGGTTCAACCTGTGGTAGAAAGAGAGAGAGAGAGAGAGAGAGAGAGAGAGAGAGAGAGAGAGAGAGAGAGAGAGAGAGAGAAAGGAAGGAAGGAAGGAGAGAAGGAAGGAAGGAAGAAAGGAAAGGAAAGAAAAGAAAAAAAGAAAAGAAAAATCATTCAGATGGTAAATACTGTGGGCAACTGGGACTCAAGCTCAATGAGGACCATCCAGGGAACTAGTAAAAGAAATCTCAGAGTTGTCACATTAAGCTGGGTGCAGTGTTACATACCTGTAATCCCAGCAGCTCAGGACAGCAAAGCAGGAGGATCACAAGTTCAAAGCCAGCTTTAGCAATTTGCTTAAGCAACTCAGAGATACCCTATCTCTGAATAAAATATAAAAAAGAGCTGAGAATGTGGCTCAGTGGTTACACACCCCTGGGTTCAATTCCCAGAAATTAAAAAAAAAAAAACAAAAAACAAAGTTGTCACATTAAATTAAATGGGTGTTTACCTGTTTACTCTCTCTCATTGGCTTATTTTTGTGGGTCATCCCTGGGTCATTAACATTTCCCCATGCTTCAGGGCAATGTCTGTTCAAGACCTACAGTGTCTTCCTCTGCTTTGGAGAAAGTCCTGAACATCTAAGCAAGGTGATACTGAGATTGAGATATGGCATGTTGACAGCAAGCAAGGACTATCCATCTCAGCTACATGGAGAACAGATAGACTAAGGACACACAGTGAAAGACACCATGAGTATCTGCTATCTGAGGGTGGTGGAAGGTGCTGATACAAATGACCAAACACAGGAGAGAAGTACTTGCCTAGTTCAAGGGGTTCAGAGTCAGGTGGTTCAAGTAGAGATCCTCCAAAAAGCCCCAACAAAAGCTCACATGAGAAAAGACACACTTTAAATAATCTGCTTATAATTTTGTGCAAAGTTAGAAAAATTATGATTGTAACAATTTTTTTCTATTTGCCTCCACAAATGTTTTCAGTGAATAGTGTGTACAGCTTCTGATAATTTGTTTTTTTCTGTTATGTTTGCCAACATGTATTAAAATGCAACTTTTGGGAAAAAAAATAAAATAATTAAAAAAAAATAAATAAATATCTTCCAGGCAGGAAGAAAGTGAAACCAGCTTAGAAAGGACCAAGTTCATTCCTCTCCTTTCCCTTTCTCACTCCCTCTCATGCTCATACAGGACCACATGCTAGAGGATTGGGGAAAAGGAGAAATTCAAATTCATGCCTTCTTTTTTTCATTGGAGGCTTCAAGGTTGGGAGAGAGATGAAGTATTGCCTTTAAATTTAGTTTACAGTTTTTATTTAGATATTATATTGGACACTGATATGTGAATTGAGACTTTGGAATTGTCCGTAATCACAAGAACTACATATCACCTAAGAAGGAATAGAGTAAATTAATGTCAGAGTAGGGACACTCAACTCTTCCAAATAAAGTTCTATCAGGAATGTAAACAGTAATAAATAAATTTGCATTGGTTGTCCTTATTTGACATATATGTATTTTGTTTTCCTCCTGGAAGACATATTTTCCAAAATAAAAAAGCAATGAAGAAGATAGTAGACCAAAAGTTTGGCTTGAGGTTATAAGAATGAATCCAAGCTGGGCACAGTGGCTCATACCTGTAATCCCAGCACTTAGGGAGGCTGAGACAGGAGAATCTTGAGTTCAAAGCCAGCCTCAGCTACGGCGAGGAGCTAAGCAACTCAGTGAGACCCTGTCTCTACATAAAACACAAAATTGGGCTAAGGATGTGGCTCAGCGGTCGAGTACCCCTGAGTTCAATCCTCAGTACCAAATAATAATAATAATCATCATCATCATCCAAACTTTTTTTTAAATTTTTTTCTAGTTGTAGATGGACACAATGTCTTTATTTCATTGCTTTGTATGTGGTGCTGAGGATCGAACCCAGGGCCTCACGCATGCAAGGCAAGCGCTCTACCGCTGAGCTACAATCCCAGCCCCCATCCAAACTTTTAACCAGTGTTCATAAGGCTCAGTTTGGACCTAAGTCTTTTTTGTCCTCTTAGTCATGTGATCTCTCTTCCTCAAATTATTGACTCCAGCCACAGGTAGATCCCTTCTCTTCCTGAAGAGCACTATGATGTAGTTCCAACCCCAGGACTCCCCCACTTCCCCCACCTCTTTTTTATTTTGTTCTGGGGATTGAACCCTGGGGCACTTTAACACTGAGCTACATCCACAACCTCCTTGTTTTTATTTTGTATTTTAAACTGGACTGGTAATTTGCTGAGGCTGACCTTGAACTTGAGATCCTCCTGCTTTAGCCTCCCAAGTTGCTGGGATCATAGGTGTGTGCCACCACACCCGACATTCTCACCTCTTTTTATGGTCACCAGACTACTTACAATTCACTAGATGTCCACTTAAGTGAGGACTCATTTAGGAATACCTCAGCAGCACCCAAATTTATGTTACATGTCTTTCGGGTGCTGGCATAACTCCCTGTGTTCCTTCCCCTGTATCTATTATTACTATCATATTTACTTGTTCATTTTGTTGTGCACTCTCTGCCCACATGCATTACCACAATCTCTGTAAAAAATAGTTTGTCTGGTTCACTCTTGCATCTCCCAAATCTAGGATAGTGTCTGGCATACTGTGGAAACTTACAGTCAAAAGAATTAATTTGTTGTATATTTACATAAAATGTCTCAGAAATGTACACATATTAAGCTATAGAGTTTTAAACATGGACTTTATAAAAAGGAACAAAATTATAAGACATTGAAATTATCCTGGAAACTTTAGGATTTATGCTGCTATATAGCATGTATCCTTTAACCAGCAGCATCACCTTGGATTTTGTTAGAAATGAAACTTGGTGGCATGGCACACCACCCTACTCTACTTGCCAACTCAGAAACTTTGGTGGAGGAGCTTAGCATCTGTGTTTCACAAGCCCTTCAGGGCACGATCAAGTTTGAGAAGCACTGCTCTAATATTTGAAATGCCCCTCCCTGCAAAGTGCTTAAGTCATATTTGGGAGGAGATGGTGTATCTATTAAACATCCCTGAAAATTGAGAACCATATGATCTCCTTGATGTCATTCAAGTTAGCCATCCAAACTAAAGACTGTCCAACACAGTCCATTACAAGAGGACTCAGCTGGAAAGGATTACAACTGCACACTACTGTCAACATCTACAAACGGTCTCCAGGTGTGTGCATCTGGCATGCCTGGCTAGGAAATCACAGGATTACTTGCTTCATTTAGTTCTGCATTTTAACAGTCTGGCATTTTAAACTGCATGGCTGGATTTTTAATCAAATGGGCTGGTTTCTTTACCTATCTTGGCATGACAATTTACTTTGTGGGAGAGTTGAATTATCAAATGTGTTAAGCCCCAGGTTTGGCCAAAGGGAAAGGAAGTGACACTTGAAATGTATGGCCTCTCCATATGGGACTTAAAATCAAAGCCTTTTTGGTTGGACAAAGACCATGAAGAGTCATATAGAAACCCTCCAGAACCTTCAGTGAGTATTTGCTGATACTTTCACCCAAGGAAGTTGTATATTCTTGAGTCCTATCAAGTTCAGATAGAAGAGAAGTCTTGTATCTTGCTTGAGTCAGACTCTGTTTTGTCCATGAGGGTCACCAGCTGTACCAACAAAGAGATCCAAGACACAGGAGGAAAATAAGTTTTCAATGTAGTAAAACAAAACAAAACAAAAAAAACCACACACATACACACACACAAAGCAAGAAACAAGAAGAGCTAAAACAGTGAGAAAAAGTAAAAATTTTTCAGTTTAGGTGAACAAAAAATAAATAATAAATTATAGACAAAAAATCCCAGACACTATAGTGGGGAGGTTGAAAGAGAAAAGAGTAATAATAACATCTGTCTTAGTTGCCAAAGGCTGTCTAATTATTCTCTATAATAACCTTGTCCAATAAGGAAACCGCTGACCACATAAGGCTATTGAAATTAAAATCAATTCAAATTACACAGGGGATGGTAATATAGCTCAGTTGGTAGAGTGCTTGCCTCACATGCTCAAGGCCCTGGGTTCAATCCCCATCACCACACACACCCAAAATAAATAAACTTAAAGATTTACTGCATATATCACACAAGCCAAATTTCAATTGCTCAATAACCACATGTGGCTACCATATTGAATGGTGTGGATTTGAACATTCTCAACACTATAGAAAGTTCTATTGGAAAATACTGCTCTAGAACCCTACTCTAACATCAAACTTGTTCATTTCTCTATCCTTCCAGGGAAACTTAAATTCATAGAATATGGAAAATCAAAAGGTTAATGGCCAGGGATATAATTTTGCCCTGTTGATGTAATTGAATTCCTCCTGAAATTCAGTGCAAATGTGGCCTAATTTGTTTATCTACACATCTCTCAAACATACATTCAACACAATTTGACCTGACAAATCTTAACATGGATAGCTGCTCAGGGAAGACACTGCCCTGGGAATCACTTGAAGAGTAAAAATGCACAGAACATAGTCCCCATTCTCCAGAATATCTTGACAGAGCCTGTAAGACCAGGATACAACCATAATGTGAGATAAGAAAAAAATAGGTGCATCGGGAAAGGTATAAATTAAGGCATGTGTCTCCAGTGTTGTTGTGTGCATAATTGCCTTGTTAAAATGCAGATTTCCATCCCCATCCCTGACAGGCATATTTATTGGCTCTGGAAGATCAGCTTCTAGCAACAGGCATGTACCTCCTTCATGGAGGCATATGCCTGCAAGTTGGCTGATGAGCTCAAAGAGAGAAGTATTGGTGAATCGGCACTGGTGTGGAGGTCAAGATAGGGAGGATTTATAAATTAGCTCTGACAAACATTTCTCTCTCCGTCTGTGTGTGTGTGTGTGTGTTTGTCCTGGGTATTAAACCCAGGGACACTTTACCACAGAACTACATCCCCAGTCCTGTTCTATATGTTTTGTTTTGAGACAGGGTCTGCTAAGTTGCTTAGGGTCTTACTAAATTGCTAAGACTGACCTTGAATTTGTGATCCCCCTGCTTCAGCCTCCTAAGTTGCTGGTATTACAGGCATGTGCCACCACACTGACCCATTCATGTGCTGTTAATTAAACCATTTTGGAAACTTAGTGACTCTTGTCAAAATGGCTGATTATGATTCATTTTTTGAAACTTCGAATGACAAAAGAACAATTTAAATCCTTGAATAGGAAAACAAACTCAGTTGATGAGATCTAAATGTAATTAACAGGGAAACCAAATCCTAAACTGATCTGAAGTGGGCCTTAAGCCAAATTAGAAGACAATATAGACAATTTTGGGGGGGCAGATGAGACATCTATTGTACTTTTCAAGCTATTATTTAATATAGGTGGAGCATCAATCATTAAAGGTAGATCACATTTTTATAGATAGAATAACTTTGAAAACAGAAAAACATTCCCACAGATGCAATATATAAAGCTGACAATAGCTGGCAAAATTATGTCCGAAGATGCTGCACTTATCAGATGCCAAAACACCAAGAGTGGGAATCAGTGAGTAACTTTCTGAGCATACAGGCAACAGATATCTCCAAGTTCACTTGGCCAGTGGCTATTTGACTTGGTCCAGTGTGATAGACACCATTCCTTTGGGCAAAACCAGAAAAATCAACATTAAGTTTGTAGTTGATTTCGATAACATAATTTTGTAGAAGTCACTTAAGTATTAAAATTTTTACTTCTCTATCCTTATCCTGGATTTTTTTTGTCCACCTATTCCAGGATATTGTAAATCTTACTTCTTTCCTCCTCTCCACTCCCCTTTCTTTCTTCCCTTCCTTCTTCCTCCTTTCTTTCCTTCCTTTCTTCATTCCTTCCATCTTTCTTCTCTATTTTCAGATTGGCAATAAAAGGGCTGGCTGTTTCTTAATTGGGGAAAGTAGGTAAAGAACAAGAATGTCAGCTCACTCAAGGTTGTCCTAATTTCCTTTATTTGAACATATCCCTTTGCCACCAACAGAATGCCTTTTCTAATGACAAACAATTTCCTGTTGTACCAGATTCTAAGATTTTAATCCTTGTGAGGGGCCATGCAAATGTTAAAAATTGTAAGTTTTCTAAGGAATTTTTATTGAGTTTCATTGGAAGTTCAGGCTAAAATGCAATTTCTGGCTTTTATTACACACTAAAAGTCTTTGTTTCAACTAACTCAGCAAAGAAAAATTTGGGTGCAATACATAGCAGATGAGAGGCAAGACCATCATGGAAGATCATGTTCTTTGTACCAAGTTGGTAATACTTGTTTCTAAACTTATGATTTGTTCCAAAGAAATTGGAGTGCTTTACTCCCCATTCAACTGAGGAAGCCCACTGAGAAGAGAGCATGGATTAATTCCTGATACCCTGTTATGTTCTTGGTATGTAGTGGTTATCCAATAAATATAGATAGAAAAATAATTCAACCATATCATAGATTATACCAATATGAGATAAGGACTTGGGATTTTCCCCCTTTTGCCAACCTTTCAATTAAGTCAAACTCTGCCAGGCAGTCTATGAGCCTGGTTTTTCTGATTTCAATTGCGTTGTTAGTGAACACATAAAGAACAGTTTCCTGATATTGTAATATGACAGAAAAGGACATTTAAACAAATAATGATATTTGCAGCAAAAACCCATGATCTCATGTTTTGATTCCAATCTTATAAACACTTGAAAGTAGCTTTATAGGTGTCTTGGGCTAATTCTGAGAGAGCATATAGTTTTTGTGCAGTCATTGGAAAGAAAACACAGTATCCTGTTCCAATAAAAGTTTCAGACACGGCAGTAAATCAGGCTCGCCTTTCAGAACGCAACATTAGGCCACGAGTTTGGGCATAACATTTGGTAATATCATTGAGACACTGTAGGCAATTGCCATAACCCACATGTATCCACAGTTCCAAGGACAGCTTTATGTGAAATACAGAACATGACAATGGCATGCAGCTTCTTCCCTGGTATAGAGGAGACCATAGAGATAGCCCACCAGTAACTCATTAATAAGATTAACCTTTGCCTTGATGTTGGGGGAATAGCTTTCTGAAAGTTCATAAAATATCTTCATATCTCCACTGAAAAGTTTGCAATGATGGGGGAAGTTCTTACTTTATTTCACTCAGCCTAACTTAAAGAAGTGAGATTATGAAAGTGTGCACTGACCTAATTTTAGTTGCACCAAATCTTTCTCTTATTAGTGACAATGTGGTCAGCAATAGCAAGGATATTTGACCTCAAAAATTGACCTTTTATAATCTGGCTTACATTTTCAGCTTGTATTTAAATGAGGAAATCTTGCTTTCAACATTCTTTTGGCTTTGGGGCTATTTTAATGTTTCATAAGCTCTGATTCCAGAATAGCTACACCAAATTTGGTCATCCATGACAGCAGTGGTATATACTGGCCTCAAAATTTCTTTGGAGAACAAATTCAGATTTAATGCTGGCAATACCCCATATTTCTTGGGAGAAATATGCTACAGTGAATTCACCTATAAAGATACTCAAGACAATAAATGTACCCATTTATGAGTCTCTCATTTACTGCATAGTCTCATTACTTTAGATTCTGATAATCTTGGATTATACTGGGCTATTTCAACACTTAATTTTTCATGGTTTCTTGGACTTTCAACAAAACAAATATGCTCTACAGGTGCGAATAAGTGACTCTTACAGCATAGGTATAAATATCTTTACAATTGATCATATTTCTCTATTTACTTTGCACACAGTTGTCCAGTGAATATTTTCTGAAAAGAATGAATCGTTTTATAAATATTTCTCCATATCAGTCAGCCAAAATATGTTAAGGCCAGACTGTGACTTGGATCATTTTCAAACATACTTCCAATTGTAAAATGCAGTTTAACCCACTCAGCATTTTTAGTCCTCTGGAGTCTCTCTGGTCCCCAGGTCTAAGTTCTCTCACAGGCCAGCCCAGCTCCCAGGAATAGTAAGTAAAGTGACTGTGTCAGGTTTGCTTCACTTGGTGACCTC
Source organism: Xerus rutilus (assembly GCA_028644305.1). Classification (NCBI taxonomy): domain Eukaryota; kingdom Metazoa; phylum Chordata; class Mammalia; order Rodentia; family Sciuridae; genus Xerus; species Xerus rutilus. The sequence continues at coordinate 116,169,046 of CM053417.1, read as the reverse complement.
ATTCTTCAAACCAAGTGAATGTTTACTTTTCTCTGTCCCTCACCCCTCAAGTAGCCATCTCTCTCCTCTCCCATGGAGATGACTTCATGTTCCCTACAAATATTCTTCTCCAGAACAAAATATTGGAGTTTGTACTAGTTTTTATTGGTCTTGTTTTTGTTTTTGTTTTTTGGTGGTGCTAGAGATTGAACCCAGGGCCTTGTGCATGCAAGGCAAGCACTCTACCAACTGAGCTATAACCCCAGCCCCCTGTACTAGTTTTTAGAGTCAACCTTTATCTTCATTGGGAGGATTTTAGGAATTCTGGTTTAATATTTGGAACATGATTTCATACCTTTCTAGCTGCTATTATGGCTCTGATTTTGTTCCTGGTTCTTATAACTGGATTTCTTTGTTCCTAGGATGGTCATTTTACCTTGTAGCCTCCTAGCTTATCTCCTGAGTTCAGCCTGTATCTTGGTAATCAGAATCAGGTCATCATCCTTAGGATTGTACTGTCTTCATCCTTCCTAGTTTCTCTTCAGTGATGAAGGAGTATTCCCTTATACCCCACCATCTTGGGGAAGGACTTTCCAGAAATATCTTGCTTGCCTTCTGCTAGGATTGCTAAGGTCCTCATTGACTTCTGCATATTTTGCTGACATTTTTTCTTCTCATTTGTCATACACTCCACTGGATCTCCTAACTTCTGTTTTCTGTAGTCACAATGGTTGGTTACACTTATTTATCTCTGTGTTAGTTCATATCCTCTAAGCAGAAGCCAAGACACAAAGAAGTGTGTAAGGATTTCATTAGGGGACATGCTTGTGTAAAAATAACTAGGATGGAAAATGGAGAAAGCTGGAAGATCATTCAGTTGTGATGCATATTGTCTTCCATTGAAGGAGAGAAGAGATGGTAGAGCTGTAGACATCATTCAGTCTTAGGAATGTATAAAAAAGCCATCAGGACAACTCAGTCAGAGTCACCCACCAAAAGGATACCATATGTTTCAGGGACAAGCCAGTCTTAGAATTCTCCCATAATTCTCCTATCACCCTTAGCCATTGTCAGGGAGCATCCTGTGGTGTGTGTGTGTGTGTGTGTGTGTGTGTGTGTGTGTGTGGTGTAAACCCAGTAATGGATTCCAGATTAGATGGGGTCTTCAGTCAGTTACCAGTCATGCTCTCTGTAGTAGTAGGTTCACCAGGTGCAGGCATATGGCTTCCACAACTTGCCAAGCATACAAAGTTGGATCTGTACCTCCAAAAGCTATCCTTAGCCTTCAAACATGCTTTTTTACCTCCACCTTGTAGTCTCTCACAGCCTGCCCTACCCAGCTGAAGTCATCAGACTGCCAGGTTTGGTCTTATCATGAATAATGCTTTCCTGTGTAAATTTCCTCCTGACGTTTCTCAGGAAATTTATATGTATTTCTAAAACACAAATTCTAGGAAAAATTTGCTGAGACATCCAGGAAATGAGAAAAGCTATTATAATTGTCCTCTAAAAATTAAAACTGGAAATCAACATAGAGACATAAGTGATTTGATATAAGCCATTGATACGAACTCAAAAATAAGAGCAGGATACTCAGATCACAGAATCAAAGATCAAGGTTGGCATTTCTGGAACTAAGACAAGAGTACAAAAAAGTGGTAGTGAGCTAACCAGTTGGCCTTGCTTGCAGCTGTTTCTAAGTTGCATATGTGTTCATTGCAAATAAAATGAATCTTAATAAGTTTATATGCCCAGAATACTTTATATAAATCATATGCTTGATATCCCAAGAATTTTTTTAAGCAATATAAGTCCTTCAATTGGTGCTATGATTTGAATATGATTTGTTCCTACCAAAACTCATGTTTAGGCTTGGTCCCCCAAGTGTTGAGAACTGGGACATTTAATGGATTAATACTTTTCTTGAAGGAGTGAGTTCTTATTCTTATGAGATTGGCTTGGTTAATATGAAAGTGCATTATTCGAAGGCAAGCCTGGCATTTTCCCTTGGTCTCTCTTGCATAAGTGCTCTTTTCTCTTCCTCTTTTTCACCATGAGTTGATGCAACATGAGGTTCTTACCAGAGGTCAACCAGATGCCAGTGGCACATTCTTGAATTTCTAGAACTGTAAACTAAGTAGACCTCTATTATTTATAAATAGCTTCCAGCCTTGGGTACTTTATTATAGCAATACAAAATTGACTGATGATTAGCATTTTCTTGTAATGGCATGTACCTGTAAGTAGCTATGTTAATATTGTTAGGAGATCTGAATGTGAGGTTATTCAGACAATACCCAATAACATTTACCAGTATTTCCCAGGGTTTAAATATTCATTATAGGCCACAATTCTTGCTAAATAAAACTAAACTAAAAATTACTTATTTGTTAAATAATTTTAACATCATAGTAATTGATAAAGAGTATAAATAATGGTGAAAGTATTTTGAGACTAGCCTAGGAAATTTCCAAGTATTTTAATTCTTATTCTGAGCCCTGAAGATTGGAAATACTTTGAGATCAAACTTGGCAATTCTCCAGGATTGGAGAAGAGACTATAAATAAAATGACCACCTTATCTTCTCCTTTATCCAATCAGAGTTCAATCCCTTTAGGTAATCACAAGTTTGATCTCAATGATCTCTGAACCTAATGTAACTTCTTTATCATAATATGGAAAATAGTGTAAGCTTCAATTGTAAATCTTCCCTACTTAAAAAAAAGATAGCATACTTTTAAATTATTTATTCTTTATAGGGCTTGGCAACTACATGACTAAAAAGAAGAGATACTACGATCACTTTAGCCGTGATATTGCTGTGGAATTCTTAGAATACTTGACCTTTGATGAATACATCATCTCTCAAAATATCTATTCCTAATTCTACACTAGAGTTTTCATCTACTCAGGCTGCCAAAATAAAATAGCATAGAATATATATATATATATATATATATGCGTATATATACATAATATATATATATACGTATATATGTATATACATGTACACACACACACATATATATATATATTAAATAGTGGTTTAAAAATGGATACTTATTTCCTCACTGTTCTGGAGGATGGAAAGTCTAACATCAGAGTGCTAGCTGACTTGGTTTCTAGTCAGGCCTCTCTTCCTATCTTGCCGATGGCCACTTTCAGATTGTGTCTTCACATAGAAGAGAGAAAGATAGCAAACTTTCTTGTGCCTCCTCTTTTAATGGCATTAATCTCATCATGATGGCCAAAACCTCATGACTTCATCTAACCCTAATTATCTCCCAAGGGCCCCATTAAATATCATTATATTGGAGTTTAAGGATTCAACATGTAAATTTGGGGGAGGCACAAATATTCACTCCATAACATCCAGCATGTCACTCCTGAAACCAGAACTAGCTCGTGGAGAAAAAGCCCAGTTAAGGAAGGGTAACTGAAGAGTTTCTACCTCTTCTCCATGGTGCTCCTTATTCCTCTGCAAGTAAGAGACCCTTTGTGCCCTCCTGGGTGTCCATCTGAGATGTGGGGAGCAAGAGAAGAGGGGAGGCACACTCCCATGTGCTGAGGACAGACCACATGCAAGGAATGCCCAAGCAGCATCAACTTTCACCCTTCCAACATCCCTTCTGGGAATTTCTTCATTTCACAAAAAAGGGACAATTGGAGTTCAACCAGTTTCAATAATTCACATGCCATGTTTCATATAGAGTAAGGACCAGACCTAATTTTAAAAATATATAATTTATATACCATAAAAATCCACCCTTTTTTACAGTTCAGTGGTTTTTAGCGTATTCTCAAGATTGTGCAACCATACCTACTGTCTAATTACAGAATATTTAAATCATCTCCAAAAGAAACCTCATACCCATTAGCAGTTACTCCACATCTGCCCTTGCCCCAGCCACTTGCAACCACTAATCCACTTTCTGTCTCTATGGAATTGCCTAGTTTTAACATTTCATGTAAATGGAGCCATGTAATATGTAGTCTTTGGGTCTGGCTTATTCACTTGGTATAATATTTTCAAAGTTCATCCATATTGTACATAAATCACTACTTTATTCCTGGTTTTAGTTGAATAATATTCCATTATAAAAGTATACCACCTCTTATTTATATATTCATCACTAGATGGACATTGGGTTGTTTCTACCATTTTAACTCTTATGAAAATTACTACTATGGACATTTATGTACAAATTTTTGTATCAACATATATTCCATTTTTCTTGGATGTATACCTAGGAATGGGATTACTGGGTCATATATCTAACACTTTGAGGAACTCTATGTCTTTGAGGAGTTCTATGTCTAACTCTTTGAGGAACTGCCAATAGACCTAGTTTTGAACCAATGCCTCCTTCTCAGCACCTCAGTTATCAGAACTCTTCTTCATACTTTCTTGCACATTCTAAGCATTGTGGGGACCTTAAAAATATTCTGAAGCTCAAGTGTCCCTCAAGGTATTCTAACATAATTGTTGTAAAGTAGGGCTCAAACGCACATTTTTTTTCACAGCTTTGAGTTAATTCCACAGGGAGCCAAGGTTGAGAATCACCTAATTCTGTTTTATGCAATCTAAGTCTGTAGACCTTTCAGCTGAAATCAGTCTCCCTACTGTTGGTGAAAAGAAATAACCAGCTAAACCAGTCTGTGGATATATTTTCCCTGTCTTGGTCACATCCTATTTTAAGAGTAAAGATGAATAAGTCCCTGACAGATTGAATTAAATTTGCCTTTGAAGCATGGTAAAGTCATAGTAGGCCAGCCTCTTGGTGCCTTTTGTAAATCCCTGTCTTTCTCTTTCTCTTTCTCCTCTTCTCTTTCTTCCTCTTCCTCCTCCTCCTTCTCCTCCTCTTCCTCCCCCTCCTGGTACTGGGTATTAAATCTAGGGAAACTTTACCACTGAGCTACTTCCTCAGTCCTTTCTATTTATTTATTTTGAGACAGCATCTCACTAAGTTTCTAAGGCTGGCTTTGAACCTGTGATACTCCTTTCTAGCCTCCCCAGTAGCTAGGATTACAGGCAGGCACAGCCATGACTCTCATCCCCTTTTTTGATTTGTCACCATGTCATTATTGTAAGACATTATTGTCTATTAACCTCACAACAACACACTGAAGTAGTGATAGTCGTGATCATAATTTTATAGATAAAAATCATCATTAAATTTCAGAGAGCTTGAGCATCATGCCCAAGGTCCTCAAGAGATGAGGCTAGGATTCAAATAGAGCATTGAACTCCAGAGTCCTCAGTCTGAACCAATCCGTGATACTGATCGTATTCTAATAAACAGCTTTCTATGGTTTGTATACAGTTTAGGTGAGGTTCACGTGTTAGAAGCTTCATCTTTACTGTGGGTCTGTTGGAGTTGATGGAACCTTTAAGAGATAGGTCCTAATGACAGGTCTCTAGGTCCTTAGGAGTGCTTCCTTAGAAGGGAATACTAGTCTCCTGGAGCTGGTTTTCACAAGAGCAACTTAGTGTCAACGTCTGAACCTGATCCCTGAATCTTTCTCTGGTTTTTCTTATTTTTTGATATGATTTCTCCCATACACCATGAGGTCCTCACCAGAGCCGACCTGATGTTGGTGCTATGCTCTTGAATGTCCCAAACTTTATGTTTGGGCTGTGCTCTTGAACATCCAGATCCGTGAGCAAAGTAAACATCCTTTCCTTTTATAAAGTTAGCCTCCTTCAGGTATTTTGTTATAGTAATACAGAATTGACTAATATACAACTTCTACAATGATGGAAAATATTTCTTCATATGAATTATTACAAAAATTTCACAAAGCAAAATATACGGCCAAAACCAAGGCAAAAAATTATGGTAAGAAATGAAAAAGAAATTTAGATTTGGGCAAAGGCACCAAGAAAATGAGTACATTTCAGATACTCTGGATTTCAAACTTATATTTGGAAGCTGACTCTGGAACTCAAAATGTATTTTCTCTGTGCTCATTAAAGACACACTTAAGTTTCTTTTCTGCTCTGAGAATGAGGATTCTGATAATGCATCCTACATGATAATATCTCCTGCCCTAGGAGTCTAGGAGGAGTTTTGAAGGTTGAAAAACTTGCTATAAGTTTACCAGCACAGTGTAGCCTGGACTGCCATCTCCTTCTACCAACCAAACAGTATCAGTTTCAAGACCATCTCTCAGTAGCCTCTGGTTTTATTTAATTTGCTGCACTTGGAATTTGATAAGTGTCTGGCTAGCTTTCACATTCTTTTGCATCCTTGTAATTCACATATTATCTTTCAGCATTCAGTTCTTCAAATCTTCTAGTTACTCCCAAAGAAAAGCTGCTTTAGTGTTTTATCCATTTAATGCCTCAATAACAGAGTGAAACACAGGGATATACTCTTACTCAGAACTAAGTCATCATGGTCCAGAAACTCCTCAATGTCCGGTATCTTGCGAGGTCCAGTTTTGTGCATAGGATCAGTAGGGACATACAGATGACAGAGAGTGTTCCTGCTCTACAGGAGCTCACATTTTTGTGGGAAGGACAGACAATTGGTAGTCATAAAATAATGTAAGCATTCCAACAGAGGTACAGTATGTGGTGCTGACTAAGCCCATGACTGAGACAGCTTACACTTGTAGCACAGGCCAAAGGAGATGTTTTACTGGAGGCTATGGGATATGATAAGTAAAGAAGAGGGATAGTAACATTCCAGGCAGCAAGAGAGCATCCCTAAACCATCAGTTTTGAGAGTGGATGGGATTTGAGCACTGTGGGATATGAAGTGAAGATACACAAAAATGGCTAATTCTTACATAGTTTTACCAGAAGCCATTCTGAGTTCTTTCTGCTTAATAACATCTATTAATCTTTTCAACTCTGGGGAGGTAGGAATTAGTATTTACTCATTTAGAGGTGAGAGAACTAAGGCAGAGTTCCCATAGAGCATGAGGCTAGGGATCCAAATTCAGGTAGCCTGGAGCCAAATTCTACAGTTTAATTCCACCAAGCTGAGGTGGAGAGCACGCATCAGATCATGAAGGACCGGCAGTTCATTCCATTCATTCATTTAAATTTGTTAAGTCCAATGCTGAGCCTAAGTTTCCTTTCCATGATTTTGAGTGAATTTATTTGCTGGAATATTTCCATTCATTCATTCATTCATTCATTCATTCATTTGTTCATTAATTCATTCAACACATATTCACTTAATGCTACTATATGCCAGGCCTGATGATAGGCTAGAGGAGAAAAAGGACAAAGCCCTTGAATTCTATCCTCAAGGCAATGGTGTGGACAAGGAAATAGGCAGTCTACCATTTGATTAATATGTAAATGGAATAATAAAACATGAGCTCTGCCTTTTCCTTGCTCCAGAGTCTGACAGGAGGGAATGTTGTAAGAGCAAGAAATATTCCAGCAAAAAAAAAAAAGAAATATTCCAGCAAATAAATTCACTCAAAATCATAGAAAGAAAACTTAGGCTCAGCATTGGACCTACAAATTTAAATCTCATAATGCATAATTAGGCAAAGATTGGTAAGGAATAGTGTGTTTGCACAAAGGAGACAGAAAAATGAAGTCCAAAAATAGGTGATCCCAATGTAAAAGGAATGCAAATTGATATAAAGAGTTAAACAGAGCTGGAGGGCAAGGCAAGTATGCCGGCAAGATAATGGCACCCGAGGCTCTATAAATGTCACTTGGGTCTCTATCCAAACTCATCATGGATTCACTTGGAATATTCACTTGGTGGTAGTATGGTCAATGCATACTACCACCTAGGGCCAGACTTAATAAGCTCTCTAGCTGACCATGAGAGACACTGACTTAAAGAAATATAATTATGAACTGTTCTATGAATGGACCCAATTCATATATTGTGCCTTCAAATGATAACAACTTCAGCAGACTGGGCACAAAACACATAATCTCATTAGCTTTCAACAGACTGACTTGCCCCAAAATGATCCCCCTTCACCTCCCCTGCCTCCTCCAAAACTTTCCAGTGATAGGAGAGGGGAAACTACAAGTCTTAGAATGTTTTCCTCTTTAAAAAATACTTTCCAAGACTCTTTCTTGAACCTAAGCTGGGACAACACTTTGGGAAACTCTTTCCAAAGCAGATTTTTCTGCTTGACCAAAGGTATAATTTTTCCTCTGGGAAGTTAAGGCACCTCATGCTGGTGTAATCGAGTTTCCCTGGGAAGAAGCTGCTGCCCCCTGGGTGGCCCCTGCTGCTGAGAAATTAAACACAGATGTTTGGCAGGTCGCTTCCCCATGCATCCACTTTTGGTGTTTTTCCTCTTAGAGAGATGGGAACAGATTTAGGATGTCCTTAATGCTGGGCCTACATACTTATCCATAACATGTCCCTAGAAACTAAATGGTCATCCAAAGAACCTTCAATCACCATCATTTATTTATCCTTTCTCCCAGCCATTGTCCCAGGCAATGGGCACAGCAGTCTTACTTGAAGAATTGTCACAGAAAAACTCACAAATGTGTGAAATGCAAACCTTTAAGGCAGCATTCTTATTATTTTGGAAAACAAATATTGATGATTTTCATACGAAGGGGAAAAGAAAAGAAGTTCGTTTCCCCAATATGATGCTATTAGGCAAAAATGATGGATATTGGTTTCTAGTATATTCTCCTATTATTAATTCTTAAGAAATTATAAGTGGGAAAAGGAATAAGCTAATTTTTTATAGCTCCTCTTTACAAATATCCTACTATTTCTTCTAAAAAACATTTCCTCCATTCCCCCTGCAGCTACTACATTCTTGATTTCTGTTCATTTATAACAAATCTTTTTTTAAAAACAATTGTCTGTACTCCTTGAGGCCACTTTGTCTTTCCCCATGTATTTTTGGCTATTTTCTTCATCTTGTGAAAAAAACCCATTTACATGAAAACCTCCCTAACACAAAAACAACTCTGTTTCTAGGCTAAATCTCATTTTATTGCCAGTCTTCCACTTTAACTTTAGAACCCTGTTCTAGTAAGTCTGTGCATAAATTCAAGCTGGCTTCCTCTACTAACTCATCACTATATTCTTCCTTAAACAGGCCAATAAAATCATAGCAAAACACTTTCTATAACTTCATTCTGCAGCACAAATATTAATCTATTGTCTGCTTTTATTTGCAGGCAGCAGTATTTCCTAATATCAACAAGCCTATCTGAATCTGGTACTATGCCAAAAAAAAAATCATGTGTTTCCACACATTTCACTCAGGGCTGGTAAATAAAGTGTGTGTGCATGTGTGTGCTGTGTACCCTGTAAGTACACAGATGTCACTCATTCATCTTACACTTCTATAATAGTGCTCACCTAATGTGTTGCTTCCCTAAATGATAATTGTAGGCTGGAGTTATAGGTTGATTTGCAAGTGTATTCACTCTCCAATATTACACCCTGCCAACAACTTTTGAGTAATTATGGGGTAGGGAGAGGAATAAGTCAAAGCTTTAAAATCACCTTCAAAACATACAACTATTTCTCCCATCACCCTGTCCTTCTCCAGATACTGCCACATTTCTCTACGTCCTTTGACAACAGGAGTCCTTGCAAAGTGACATCTTTACTACCTATTTCCAGTTTCCCACCTCCCAATCTCTTGAACCTCCACTTTTCAAGTTGTTCCAGCCACTATTCACCCACACTGTTGTAATGAAGGTTCACACCCACATTACTAAATCCAATGTCAATTCCCAGCCCTCATCACATGTGGCTCATTAGCAACATTTTACAAAGGTCATTGCTGTTCTCTGTGAAATGCTTTCTAAACTTGGCTTCCAGTACACCACACCACCCTCTTTTCCTTCTGTCCTTCTGGCTGCTGCTTCTCAGGCTCCTCTCCCTGAATTCCTTTCTTTATATTAGTTTAAAAAACTATAAATAAACAGAAGAAAGATCATAGAGTAAAGAAATAGGGGGAGAAAGAAAAGAAGGGTAAGATGTAGTACTGGGGACTGGAGTGGAGCAAATTATACTCCATCTATCATTATGTCAAAATGAATCCCACTATTATGTATAACTATAATATACTAATAAATCATAAAAAATTTTTGTTCAAAGTTTAACTGTAATAATGGCATTGGGGTTTATTTTTTAAAGGCTTCATCTGACAGATATACATGCCTAAGAATTTATAGGTGAGATAATATGATGTTTGAGATTGGACATTTTTTGGGGCGTTGCTTTTAATTGACAAATAAATATTATATATATTGTATACAATATGATATTTTGAAATTATGTATACATTATGGAATGGCTAAATCGAGCAAATAAATATATGCATTACCTAAAAATTTGAGATGAAATTCACACAACATAAAATGTACCATTTTAAAGTAAACAATTACATAGTATTTAATAAATTCACAGTAATGTGCAATCACTAATTAGGTCTAGTTCTAAAATATTTTCCTCACACTGAAAGGAAACTCCATATCTATAGAGAAGTCACCATTCTCTGTTCTCTCCACCTAGCCCTGGTTACCACTAATCTGCTTTCCGTTTCTATGGATTTAACTATTCTGGATACTTCATATAAACAGAATCATCTAGTATGTGACCCTTTGTGTTCAACTTCTTTCACTTAGCATTATTTTGAGGTCTATTCTCATTGTAGCATCTGTCATTACTTCATTTCTTTATGGCTGAATAATTGTCTATTGTACAGATACACCACAATTTCTTTCATCTATTGTTGAACATTTGGGTCATTTACATCTTCTGGCCATTCACTGTGTCTCTGACCTTTTAATATCAGTGGCCCAGAGCTCAGTCCTCCCACCTGTTCTCTCTTATTCCCTTTCCACATCATTCTAGTAGATCTGTTCCAGTCACATAATTTTATGTAAGATCTGTGTGCTATTTATCTCCAGCTCAGACCTCTCCTCCAAACTCTATATTCATTTATAACTGCCTTCTTGACATTTATTTGTGGGGTCCAATAAGCATGTCAAATGCAACATGTCCAAAAACAGTGCCTTTTTTTCTGAAACAGTGTCTTGCTATGTTGCCAAGGCTGGTCTTGAACTATAATTCAAGTGATCTTCCCATCTCAGACTCCTGCATGCCTGGGCTACACATGCATGTTGCCAGGCCCAGTTTCAAAGTGGTATTTTTATATTCTCCTTCCTCCTGCTGTTTGATGCCAGTCCTGCTCCTCCCTGTCTTCCTCATCTCAGTTAATGACAACTCCATCCATCTGTACGCTTTGGCCAAAGAACTTGGAGACACTCTTCACTTGTTCCATATTCACATTTGATCCTTCAGCAAATCCTATCACCTGTTCTCATCACCTCTGCTCTGACCATCCAGTTCCAAACTACTGTGGCTCTCTTCTGATTTATCACAATGGTCCCTGACTGGTTTCTCTGCTTCTGCCAAGGTCAAGTTATAAAACACAAAAAGAAAACACACAACACACAATACACACATGCATATACTCTGAATCAACTCTTTGGGACTCGTTTTTGGGGAAATTTTTTTTAAAAATTTTTGTTTGTTTTTACAAATTGTTAACCTGCATCTAATTATATAAGGCTTCTTAGACAAAAGCATTTTGACCTTCCAGGCTAAGTTTCAGTCTATACATTATTAGTTGGTAAGAACATTCTCAACTGAAATAAGTATGGAAGAAATGACCTTGATTTGTACATTTTCAAATGTGATTGTTTTTTGAATTTATTTCCCTTGCTTCCAACTCTTATGGAAAAAATCAACAAAAATTAAGTTCTTTAGGTCCACTCTAAGGGAAAGAAACAAGTTCTTCTTTGTGCAATTTTGACATTAATCAACCTCTATCTTTTCTAATAAATAAACTAGCTCTTGTTTCCCATTTCCCTGTTCAGCTTCTTCTATTCCATGTATATGAAACAGTTCCACATTGCCTAAGTATTTTCAAAGGCAGTAAATTAACTCTATTCAACCTCACTCACAAATAGAGGTTGACATAGCACCACTGAAAACTTAAAACTGGGGTTCAGTTAGCATCAAGGTATTTTTTCTTGTCAAATGTATATTTTTTATACCATTATTACTTTCAAGAAAGCAAAATTGATGATGTAATATCATTGCCAACTTATCTTGCCATAAAGCAGTGATTTTTCAACTGGGGGCATTTTTGTCTCATGGGGGAAATTTGGCCATATCTGTACACATTTTTTGGTTGTCACAATAGGGGTGAGATACTATTGGCATCTACTGAGTAGAGGCCAGGGATGATGCTAACCATTCTACAGAGCACAGGGCAGCCCCATAATAAAGAATTACCTGGGCCCAAAAGTCAAGGGTATCATGTTTGAGAAACTGCAATAATGTTAAAACATTTATCATTCTGTGGGACCATGGGGCATAAGTCCAATTTAAAAAGATTTAAGTTTTATAAGTAGAAATTTTCATTTTTTAGACTTTGGGTGCCTTTCATTGAAGATAGGGCTTTTACATTTTTATTTCTGAAAATACTATATAAATTAACATATGTCATCTTTAATGTCACCCACATAGCACTAAACTGACTTCTGGAACTACTCTGAGAAAGACTCAGTAGCAACTAATTTTCTCAAACATTGATCTGGCACCAATGTCCTGGAGTTGAATAGAAATGCATGAAGCAGCTGGGTGTGTGACACATGCCTGTAATCCCAGGACTTGGGAGCCTGGGGCAGGAGGATCACACATTTAACGCCAGCCTCAGCAACTTAATAAGACCCTGTCTCAATAATTTAATTTAATTTAAAAATTAAAAAAGCAAAGTGTATTGCACTTAGTAGGTATGAACTATATCTGGTGATTTATGGACTCCAAAATGTGCTTGTAATTAAAGTTTCTGGATAGTTTTTTAATGTGTATATTTATCAGACTGATATAGTATTCAAATACTTTTTTGTGTTCATTATGGTCCTAAAATTCAGTAAGTAAAGCTGATGTGAGATGACTTAGAATGCTTTTATTCCAAAACACTTGAATCAATCTTTCTCTCATCTCCTAATACAAGTATGGGTATAGGCATAAATTTGTAACCATTGGAGTCATATGAAAATTGGAAATCCCACATATATTGTGTTCTCTACTTTTAGAGGTTAACTAAAACATTAGCTTCCCAGAATGTGAATACTTGAAGGACTCTAAAGAATATTTAGTGCAACCACTCCCTTTTTATTACAAATGAGGAAAGAGGGCCTCCCAGAGGACACAAGACTTTTCCAAGGCCATAGAGCTGGTCAATGGCCAATCCTGGACAAAAGCTCTGCTCTTCTGTTGGAATATTCTGGGATTTTTCCAACCGACTAATCTTTCTTTGCTTGACTTGTTTGGAATCAAATTTTCCAGGACTGCTGTGTAAAGTGTTGGCTAATTTATTGTGAGTCTATAAACTTGGTATAAGCCCCTAAACAAGTTATTTATTTCCTTCCTTTTGTCTAAAATGCAAATCCTTCCACTAAGCAAACAGCCCAATGCTAAGTTGAAAAGAATTATATTGTAGACTTAATAAATGTAATATGCAATACATAATACTTAATATATAATATTATACAGTTAATGATTTTAGCCACAACACTTTTTTGAAGAGTTCTATTGCTTTGGGTACAATTCTCTTTTCTTCCCAGAATATCAACCTTTTTTTGGTCCCAAATATAGTAAATAAACTATAAGAAGTGATATGTCAACATTATTAATTTAGGCAGACACACTCACCAATTTACTTAACATAAAATTTAGAAAGAGAATACAATAATATGAAACAAGTTTCATGTATACCATGTTTGTATGAACCTTAAGAATTTTGCTTTGTTCTTACATCAAGCATGAGGGATGAACAGGTTGATGGCTATTGACCACATGTGCCCTTTCCACATTTTGAAACATAATCACTTAATGTTGTAGCAAAAGTATATGTTCTTGTTCTAAACTTATTTGCAAGTATATTTTGAACATAATGCAACAATGATTTCTAAGAAGATGAAAATTTGGTAGGGGAAATGGATCAGCAACAACAAAAAGACACAACAAACTTTCATAACATATTTTAGGTACAAAATCTATATGTATTAATCGATTTAGTATCCATTTAACCTAATTAATGGAATCTTTTATCATGACATGACTTTGGGGAGTGAATCAAAGTTGCTAAGTGAAGAATGGAATTGAAAGCAATGGGAATTTATTCTTAAAATCAAGTAGTCAAGCACTTATAATTTTATGAGTTATCTCTCTCTGTTCCCTAGTAGAACTAATTATTAGCACATTTAATATCAGATCTTCATTTTTCCTTTGCCTATCTTCTTTTATATCTTTTCCTGTGAGCTAGATACTAAAGTATTGTTATAGACTCTTCAAAAATGCCTGGAGTCAGGCATGTGACTTTATTAGGAGACTCTGGCTAGAGCTTTTTGCAATGAAAACCAAATAATTCTGTATTCAAATGGAAATGGAAATATTTCATCTTGAATTATCTTTACAAGATGATTCCAGCTCTTATATATGAAAATAGCAGTTGAGATTTTTATCTGTGAGTTTCTCAGAAGCTCCATTTTCAGACTATGTGGTCTATTTTAAACACACCATATGGATTATGTACTCTAAGAACTACTCTCAACTTAAAAAAAAAAAACTGTGCAAACACAAACCACCCAGCTCTAAAGTCCCAGCTGGCACTTCTGTTACTCATAAGTGCTCTTTTCTGTTTATGTTTCTTACACCCACATGTATATATGTTTGCAGTTGGAATCCTTCACCCTTGTCTCTTAAAAATTCCTTGAGCAACAAAGCAGCTGAAAATGTGACTTTGCTCCATACCTTGCAGCATTTGAAAAGGCCAACACGGCAGGAGGCTGATGGGAGAACATGAGGCCCCGAACCTTCTACCCCTGCCTTTTCCATCTGAATTCGCTTCTCTTATGTTTCATTTCCTTGAGGCCCAACTGTCTGCTTTTGCTGGTGCCACACAGTTTAGTGAATCACATTACCCAAAGATGTTTGCTTTGCTGGCTGCTAATAAAGAGTCTCATGTAAGAAGGCTTCCATAGCTAAAATGAGAAGCCAAAAGTTCTTAAAACATTCTATGCCCTGTGCTTTCCATATTAATGCTCATTGTGAATATATCAGTTGGAACAGTATAGTTCTTTTTTTAATGTTATGGAACTATTATTTTCCTCCTGAGTTTCCTACAGGATGAGTATGCCACAGAACTCATTTGGAGAAATAATGTTGGCAGCTAAAAGAAACTTATCAAGATCTAATTCCATATCCCAGTGCATGAGTCTCAAGTAGGACGTTCAGGCCTCCCAAATGACTGCCAGGGAAGCTATTTTTAAATAAGTGGAGCCATTAGCATGTGTCAGGGCTCACCACACAAGTGGTTGCCAATTTCAGCTCTGATAATGGACTCCCCTGTGACATAGTCACATTGTCACACATCTAGGAGTGACAGTAATGATTTCAAGGATGATGGACTACATGAGAGGCAATGCAGAAAGTAGATGGGACTTTTACCTGTGTTGTCTAGGGTTTATAAATTACAAATAACAATTCTTTAGTCCTTTTTCCTTCCACTATATGATGACTACCCCAAGAGTGGGGACCAAGGTGTTCCCAGTTGTTGCTCTGGGCTTTAATAACAGAGTCTGGCACATTTGTGTGCTTAATGTTTACAGTGAATAAACAAATTGGTGATCATCAGATCTGGACAGGCAGCTAAGTTTTCATATTTCCGCCTTCCTTTCTGCAATTCCAATCACCATTTTCACAAATGATCATAGGAATCTATAGATATGGGAACTAGAAAGAAAAACTGGTCTGTTGCTTTCCCCAGTCTGAAAGCTGCCTAGATTAGGTGAATGATAGGCTCTCTTACCTTTACAAACTACAGTATAAAAGGCCTCAAGGCATCCTTACTACCCTGTTCCAGAGCTGAAGGACAATCATTGCTAGGAAAATCAACTTCAGTCACAGCTTCCACCTTGTGTAACTACCCAAAAGTCATTTGAAGCATGATGGTCATATTCCTAGATGTGTCAAGTCTGACCATACTTTGCTCTAAATATTTGACAAAAACACCAAAAACAAGATTTTTCTTGATGTGTGACCAGAGGAAGAACATTCTCTAGAATCTAATTTCCATTACTACTTTAAGTAAATGCACACAGATTCATACATGAACACATCTGTGTATGTGTATGTATTTATATGTGTGTACATATGCTATCATCATTTGTCTAATATAGGTTTAAGGCTTAAGCTGTTTTCATGTCTTTCATCTCCTATGAACTTTGCACGTTTAATTAGCCATTGAGTTGGTTTCATACAGTTCCTGAAATGGCATTCACACCCATTGGATCAGCTCCAAATAGTATACTACCATTAGTTTGGGCCTTCTTTTTCTTTCACTTAGACTGTGGAATAGGCTCCAAACTGGTAGGGAGATGTCCAAATCCTCCATCCAGTGTTGCATTTGTGTGGTACTTTATGACTACTAAGATGTCTTCTAAAATATTATTTACTGCTTGAGACAATTCTCTGGACT
Organism: Xerus rutilus; assembly: GCA_028644305.1. Classification (NCBI taxonomy): domain Eukaryota; kingdom Metazoa; phylum Chordata; class Mammalia; order Rodentia; family Sciuridae; genus Xerus; species Xerus rutilus. The sequence continues at coordinate 116,152,543 of CM053417.1, read as the reverse complement.
AGACACTATGACTCTGGGTACATATGAGGCCACAGTGAATAGTAAACAATTAGCTCAGAGTCTCACACCTAGTCATTTGTCAACAAATTAATGCTTTTCTCCACCTCTTCCCCACCCTCCTCAATGGACCTTAGATATCTTTTAAAGTAAATTTTAAACTACTTCTAAAAGGGAATTTATTAAGCAAGAACAGATAGTTTGTCTTTATCGTTAATACATTTATAAATTTTCATTACTAAAATTACTGGCTACTAAAAAGTAAGTTAAGTTGATTCAGTTCCTAGATGGTGGCCTAGACGGACTCCTCCGTGCTAGTTTCTCCAGGACCGGAGCTTGAAGTAGTGGAAATACCATCTCCCAGCCAGCTGTAAATCTATCAAGAAGAAACCTTGCATTTTGGCCTTGCATTTAGCATCTAATAGCTAACTGAACTTCAGATAGAAATGGTGCTTCTATTGAGAAAGAGGTATCCTGTGCATGAGCCCAGCATTCCATGAATCAGTGAAAGAAAGGGATGTTTAATCATGCCACTTCCCACTGGATTCCTCTCTTAATTAATTACGTAGCTCAGAGTAGTAACATTACTGGAGAAATATGTCACAGTCAGAGTTCTTTTCCACTAATGAACTAATTAGGACTTCTTTTTCATATTTTAATTTATATATGAGAGTGAGTTAATTTTACAAAGTGCACTGATTCATTGGGGATGAGAAGTGTCCGTGGCATTCTCAAATAGTTCAAAATGATTGTTTGAGTGCTTGATGCTAATTCTAATTATCAGTTCATCATTTAAATAACCAACTTTTATGAGGCCCTTTTTCCACAGCCAGTGAAAGCCAGTGTAAATAAATTAATATTGGAACAAAGAAGAAAACAACTTTCAGCAGATTCTGGAAATAACAAACTCCATCATTACTTTATGATGGAATTCTTTCAAACAAGAATTTGAAGCATCTTACAAATGAGTACATACATAAATTCCAAATAGAAACAGGAAATTGGGACTATGGAATAAAGTAGACAGCAAATGTACACTGATACATTAGATGGAACTAAACAATGTTAAACCCCAAGCTTCCTCTTGGCCAAAGCAGAAAGACCAATGCCTTGTAACCGAGATCTTGTTAGCAGAATGGACCACAAACATGTGTTTTCTCCTTGGCTAACCTCCTCAGTTGAAGATTATATGGTAGTTTTATTCATTTGTTAAACTGGATATCCAGAAGTTCAGGCTATTATATTAAAAGTTGCCAAGTTACCACTGTACTTGAAGACAATATTGTGTTCATAGCTGATAACTGCAATAGCTGCCTTCCCTCTTGATTACCTGTAATCCATTATCTGACAAAAGTAAGAGTGATCTCTTGCAGACATATATCAGAGCAGTTCTCTCACTCACCCTACTTCCAAGACTTTCCAACACATTTAACATCAAGTCTAAACTCCTGCACCCTGACCCACACAGCCCTATAAGATCTGGCCACTGCTTCAGCTCCCACCTACCTTATCCTTTTTCCTCTCTTCTTTAAACACTGTGGTAGCTTCTCTATTTCTAGAATACATCAAACTCATTTCTCCCTTTAGGTCTTATCTCTTGCTCTTTCCTCTGCCTGGAAAGCTCTTCTGATTTTCACATGTCTTACTGTCCCATTCATTCAGATTCAATGCAAATGTTCAATTCTCAAGGAGTGCTCCCTTGATGACAGCAGAACCAGTCTTCACATCACTCTTTATCACATTACTGGTCTTTCCTCACTACTCTTACCATGAGGTCATGCTGGTGCCTCTTTCTTTGCTTTTTTCTGTGTCATATCACTAACACACAATCTCACAGCAAAGACATGTATTTTGTTGCCCTCTGTCTTCCCCCAAAGTTGTATGATCCATAGTGTCAGTGAGCAAATCAATCAATAAAATATATATTATAACTTGATTCTATTATAAAATATATAAAAGAAAGAAAAATGTAAACAGACATAGCTAATTCCCTTACCAGATTATTTGGTTAATGTCCATATAGTTTGAATCAGTGTATTCATTTAATGCAGGGGCTAATGAACTTTTGATAAAGGATTAAAGAGTAAATATCTGTGGGTCATGTGGTCTCTGTCTCAACTACTGAGCTCTGTCATAGCATAAAGGTAGCAATACACAACACGTTGTAAACAAATAGATGTGTCTGTGCTTCAATAAAGCTTTATCTTTTGAAAAAGCCACAATCAGAATTGGCCCTTAGGCCATAGCCTTACCAACTGTGAGTATAACACATATAACACATAGATTACAGGTTGTATCATGAAAATGACAATTTGTTAAACGCAAAAACAAACAGAAAAATTTGAGGTTAAAAAACTCCAGAACACCAGAGTAAAAATGTATGTCTAGAAAAAAAATGAAACCATGCTGAGAAACAACAAAAGAAAACAAAATAGCAGCAATGTCAGTGGCTATATCACAGTTTAGCCCATGCTCAACAGGTTTTACAATATGATTGTGGAAAGGTGACCTTCTCTCTATAAGATGTTGATGAGATCACATTTGGAAAAATGTAGGCAGGTCCAGCCACTTCATTAAGGAGAAAATGAAGAAACACCCTCCACCCCCTGCAATTGGAAAGCACTCATAGCCACTGGCCTGCATTCAGAGGCACACAGCCAGAAAGAGGGCCAACATTTGAAGAATGGTCAAAAAGGCCACAAGATGTGTAATAGAGAGTGATAAATAAAGACTACAGAGAACACATGAAGGTGTCGATGGAAGAATACTGCCCATACAATAGATGAAGAGGTATATACTCTTTATTCCATGTCAAGATTTGAAAATACGAATAAAATGAAATTCAGAAAATATGTATTTACTCCAAAATTTCCTACCAAAGTCAAGAACAAAACTATGAATATCTATTTTTTAAAGTGTCTTCCACTGATTCCAGAAAATGTTCCCCACAATATAAGTATTTACATGTATTTAACATTTGATAGTTTCAAAGATACATTTAGATACTCCATCCCAATTTGATCATTGAGACAGAAAAGAAAAATTTTATTATATAATTTTGTAGACAAAGAGAAGTGAATTCAATTGGCTAGTTAGTGGTGGTAAAGAGCCCAAGGGAGAAAAGTAGATATGAGATCAAATTCTGATTTGGTTACTTACTAGCTAAAGAAAAAAACTTTCTCTGAATATCTACATCTTCATAGACTTGAAGAATGTTACACTTGGAGAATTTCTGGCTGTATATGAGATTTACCTAAAGTACTTTTTAGAAAATGTAGCTATGCTTGGGCTCTACCATGGACCAATTAAATAAAGATTGCTGGGAGTGAAACTCAGATATCAGCATTTTAAAAATGTTCTGAAGTGCCAACAAATTTGAGAATCACTGGTCTAGTACAGGGGTTATAAACATTTCTTGAAAATATTTTAGATTTTTCTGGCCATATGGCTTCTGTCATATCACTCAACTGGGCTTTTGCTTGGCAAAGCCATCTTAGACAATATGTCAGTAAGTGGGCATGGCTATGTTCCAATAAAACTTTGTTTACAAATGCAAGCAACCCACTAGATTTGGTTCAAGGGCCATGATTTGCCAACTGCTGATCAAGTAGAACCTTTTTGCTAAAAGAGAGACTTAGAGATGCTAACTATTTTGCCAAGGCTTCATTGTTCATAAATCATGAGGTCAAGGGTGAGATTCTGCTCTTCTGCCCTTTGGTCTGCTATGGTCCCAACCAGCTCCTCCTACTCCTCTGGAGAGTCTGTACATATTATGTTTTAGTTTCCAGAAGCTTCAAAATTACTCCAGAATAACATATCAATCATTGATCTTTAGTTTTAAGTTCAGCTCTATCACTCACTAGCAGAGGAGCCTATGGCAGTTTCCTTAAGTCCCTGAATCTGAGTGTCTTCAGTTAGAATCCAGAGATGAGATTCCCAACAGACAATTTCTATGTGGACCAACTGAGGACTAAATTACCTGTTTCTACACTAGGTACATAATAATTGTTCTATAAATATTCATGCCAGCACTTGTAGTCTTTTATTACTTTAAGATTCATGTTTTTTACACTTCATGTTAAGATACTGAAAAAACTGTACCAGGAAAAGATACACATTTTACCATAACTTACAAAATCAGAAAGGGGAGTAGGGATATATTGAAAAAGGGATGGGAAGAAAGGTAAAGGCAATATGTGAAGAAGGTCCCACAAGAGATAATGATGGCCGAAGTTCTGTCCAACTTCAGTACTGATCTAGTATCAATAGCCTTGATTTTGAATCATCTATCAGTATCCCACAAGTTGAGATGAGATGAAGGGAGTGTGAAGATTCTGTTTTTTCAGTCAGATATATAAGAAATGGGGTGTAGTTCTGTTTACTCGATCCTCCTCAACATGGGTTGCTTGAATAGGAATTTAAATCTCATTTTTCATTAGTTTTCAGTGCATAATAGAAATATGTTAGTCAAAGCATAGATTAAAGATTTATTTGATATGATGCAATTGATTTATACTGATATTAGTGAATTTACTGACTTTTCTAATTATTCTAGGTGGAGTTTCAAGCTACCTATCTTTCCACTCTAATATCTTAGCCCTTTCACCTGCAATTGAATAAAGAATGGATATGTGATCTTATTCTGGCCAATGAGAGATGAGAGGAAGTCAGGTAGGCACTTCTGGTAAAGATTTCCTAATTCTTCTAAGAGGGCAATAGAGTGACCATCTCTCTCTCTCTCCTCTTTGTTTGGAAAAGACTGTGTCTATAGGCAATGCCCAGAATAATCACTTTGCCTGAAATTAAATCAACAGCAAAGATGACCCTAGGCAAGTGGTATTGAAAAGTCGGATCATTGTTGATAACACTACACAAGGGAATCAACCATTCAGAGCATGCTCCAACTTACAGATGTTTCTTTGTATGACCTAATACCTCCCTTCTTGTTTAAGTCAATTTGATTGAGAATGTCTTGATTCCAAAAGCAGACTACTGAAGCCTTTTATCTGATGTCACCTCCTGAATGTACTTCTCTCCCATATGTTTTAAAATTTGTTTTCAAATTATTATTTCTAAATACAAAAGCACATACAGTAGCTGCACTCCTACATTTGGTAATCTGATGCTTCACAAGGAATGCAAATAGTTCAACATTTCAAAGATTTTAGAAGAGAAATGTCCTTTATTAACAAATTTCCACAGGCAACTCTCAGAAGTGGATAGCAACATACCCAAAGATAATATCCATTAATCTTATGGGAAAGCAATGTTCGGACAACTTGGAGTTAGGACAACTTAAATGCATACATTTTTGCCAATCTTATACACAACTCAGATAATTTTGCCTTTAATCTGTCATTTCTAACTACAATCAAATATTCACCAGAGCAACTAAACAAATGAGAGAAACTTAAAGTTATGGCTTCAAAAATAATACAGGTTATAAATTATTTCTTTCCACTTAGCATTTGAACTTCCCATATTCATTCATCCTACAAATATTTATTGAGTTCATACTATGTGTTATGTATAGGGAATATAGAAATAAAAAGGGCAAAATCAATCCCTTATGAAGATCAGTGTTTTAGCAGCCCTCTTGTAGAAGTTTCTGCAATAATGGAAATGTTCTATATTTGTACCATAGAATAAAGTACCCACTAGCCACCTGTGTCTAAAGTGCATTTACAATGTGGCTGTTGGCTTGTATAATTTTATCAAAATCAACTCTACTGTTATGTATAACTAAGAAGAAACAATAAAAATCATAAAAAGATGTGGCCATTGAAATTTATAGATAGAATTTTTAACTGAACTTAATTTCAATGAAATTAAATTTATTTTTATTATTATTTTACTTGTACCAGATAATTTGATAATATGTACAATGTATAGTGATGAATTCAGAATGGTTAACATTTCCATCTCCTTAATCATTTAAAAACTTTTTTGGTTACACTGCAATAATTGTACATATTTTTGAGGTATAATGCAGTATTTCAATACACGTATACATGTACTGATAAAATTAGGGTAATTGACATTTCCATATCCCTATCATTACTTTATGTTTGGAGTTTTCTAATGCCTCTCTTCTAGTTATTCATAAGATATATAATAGTTTATCATAACCTACAGTCACCCCACTGTACTATAGAACACTAGAACTTTGAATTTAAATGCAAATACCACATGTACCTATTGGCTACTATAGTCAATAGTGTAAGACTAGATGATAAAGCAGATAAGAAAATAAAAGGTGATGACATACTGTGATCAGTTGTCACAAAAAGAAATGCATGTAGTTGTACAAAACCTGACTCCAGGGGAATAACACCTGTGTAATTCAGCCTGGGGTTAGAGGGCAAGATAAGAAATTATATTAAGTAAGATAACTCTTGAACAGTGTCCTAAAAGACAGGGAGAAGTTAATCACTGAATCTACTTTCTGTCTCTTTGATGTTAAGAATATTGTATTTGAGTAGTCTACTTTGTCATGAAGTTAGCATACTCCATTTTCTTACCCTGACCATTTCCCATGCACTAGTTTAATTTAAACATTTATTTCCTTCCATCAAGCATATTTGTTGTATAGATATATTAAAATTTTCCTGAGTCACTCACTCCACATTTAATCCAGAAGGATTTATAACTAACATTTTTATATTAAATATGCAATGCAAACTATGTGCCACTTGGAATTAGATATCTTCTTGTTGCCAAATGCATAATATAACTAAAATCATTTTGAGCCCACTCTACATATATTTCTCCCTCTATTCTAAGCATTAGTTTTCAAATTATTATTCAAAGTTCATATTGAAGAATTATATTTCCAGTTATATAAGCTGTCAGTTATATAAGCTATCAGTGTCTATCCCTTATAGTTCACTGAAAGTCATTTCTGACCCTTGTGCCCTTTCTGAAGTCATGAGGCCCATTTGCCTTTGGATCAGCACAAAGCATAGACCTCTGTGAACTGATTCTTGGTCCTGTCATGCCCTCAATGGCCCCTAAGCACAACATTCTGCCTCTCCCCAAGGAGAGGAGAATAGCTAGGAATAGCTATTTCTGAGTACAGTGAGTTTTAGCTGACTAATACTTGAGAAGTGGGGAGGACATATGGAAATAGGGTACTCGTGACAATAGATTTACCAGGTGTAAGTTTCGTGAATAGAAAGGTCAAGGGCAAGGATGAGGACAAAATTAGAGGTAGCACTCACTATCAATTTGGAAACACATGAAATGCTGAAAGATAGAGCCAAGTGTTTAAAGTAGATGAATAGACAAATAGTATAGTCATTGGTGTAAAAATTGTGGAGAATGAGCTGACTTCTTTTAAAGGTAAGGTGGGGTTCTGGTTGATTTGAAAAGCTGCGGGCTATGAGAATGCAAATCTGGAGGTCAATGACACAAATTTCAAAGACCTCACTGACAGGGGCAAGACAGATAGGAAGGAGAGCAAAACAGGATGCAAAAACAATATCAGAAGCAAGCACACAGGTGAACTGATGTTCTTGGAAGTCTTGGAAGAAACTGTGAGGCCTGGATGAAGATACTGAATGAGACAATTGGGGCAGGGAGGCACTGAATTTTAGGTGGATGGGAAACTACAGACCTGTGATTCCCACTGAACAATAGAGAATATGTTCCCAGAGTACCTTACTCCAGGGGAGGAAGTATGATGCAGTGGCTAAGATGGCAACTTATGCCACCATTTAACTCACTTAGGAATTTTATCTCCACTACTTCCTGACTCTGTGATCTCAGACACATTACATCACCTTTCTGCACCTCAGTTTCCTTCTAATATAGAAATAATAACAATGCCTTGTGCATCATTCTAAGAATGAACAGAGTTAATACATGTAATACATGGGAGATGTAGAAGGGAAATAATCACTCAGAGATGGAGATTTTAAAGGATGTATATCTTTGAGAGATAATGATGGTAATGATAAGCATCAGAGGGGAGGTGAAGATGGAGACTATAATGATTTGGATGTGAGATGTCCCCTAAAAGCTCCTGTTAATGCAGGAATGTTCAGAGGGGAAGGGATTGGATTGGGAGAACTGTAACCTAATCTGTACATCCTACCTTGAATGGACTGACAGGGTGGTGATTGTGGGCAAGTGGGGTGTGTCTGGAGGAAGTAGGTGACTGAGGCATGTCCTGGACGGGTTATTTTTTCTATAGTCTCTCTATCCCCTCCCCTCTCTGCTTCCTTCCCCTGCAGCTTTCCTCCACTGGGCCCTTTTCCCATGTTATATTTCCTCACCTCAGAGTCAGAGCAATGGAGTTGGCCATCTATGGTCTGAGACCTCTGAAACTGTGAGCCCCAAGTAAACTTTTCCTCCTCTAAAATTGTTCTTGTCCCATCTTTTGTTCATAGTGATGCAAAATATAACTAAAACAGAGACCGTAAAGTGCTGGGAATAGAGGACAGACATATGTGTTAGGAATGTTCTCAACATGAATGTTGAAGCGAAGGAGAGTGAAGACAAGAAAGAATGGGAGGAAATTATAAGTCTTTTCTAGTGCCATTTGAAATTTTATCAACATTAGCAGATATTATTGATCTAATAAGCCAGCTTCTTTTGGCAACTTTTTATGTACCTTTACCTTATTTTCTGTTCTCAATAACCCTGCCAAGTTATCATTTCCCCCTCCTCACAAAAGAGAAATAGAGACCCAAGTGATTTGCATACAATGCCAAAGTTCCCACACATACAGCATGAAAAAGGGGCCTTTAAGACCTGGGCTTGTCTAACTACAGCTACATCAGTGGAGAAAAGGCAATGCAGGCAATAGCTTGAAACTCCACAGTGGAGCAACTGTTGAGCTAAGATGGCAAAATCAAAAGAGTAGCAAAGAAGAATGCAGAAGAGATGAGTATGCCAGGCTGAAGGATATTCAGCGTTGCTTTCTGTATTCACAAACCTAAGGGAGAATCAATAGATTGCATCCCTCCTTTCTGTTATTGCGGTTAACCACTGAACTGGAAAAGCCTTTTGCTTTTGGGAAAGAATAGCATTATCATTCAGATTGGCTTGAGTGTCTGACAATGTTTTATGTAGTCTTCTCATTTCCTAGCCTAAAATGTTATTCCCTATATAATAGTTCCATATTCCTTTTGGAATGTGTAGCATGATACCCCTCCCTCCCTCCTAGCAACCTGTCTTCCATGATATATGCCATTTCATCCCTTAGCAATTGGATAATGAATTTCTAGAAGCCAGTCTCTTGGCAATTGATGCATTATTTTTTTCCATTAAAGAGAGTATCCATGCATTCAGTAAGAATTGCAGCTTTAAAGTGTTTGGTAATGATCTCTGGTTGCTTGTCAAGCAGCATTTCTGACTGAACATGAAACTATAACATTAATATGATTTGCAACCCTTCCACTGGGTTCCTAATTTCCTCCAGCAACACAGAGTGATTTTTCTTCATGCCTAAAATCCATTACAGGTGCTTACTGCATTTGGTCTCCTTTGGAGGTACATCTTCTAAGTCTGACACAGGAAAAAGTTAAAAATGTTCTTACCAAGTAATCCTTCCAACCCCATCATCTTTTAATTCTGATTTATTCCAAAACTGAAAGTATTCATCACCAGTTGAACTAAAATAAACGAACTCTTATGACATATAATTAAATTACTGGCAGAAGTAAAATCTAAGATTCCCGCAGAGCACTTTACATAAACACCAGCAGAATAATTAAGTTGAGGTAAAATATTTTGTTGAAAGACCAAAAAAAAGTCACCTGAAAAAGTTTGTTTCCCTAATCTCTGACATTGTTTAATTTTCTTCGTAATAATCATGGAAAATCATTTACTTTCATGTAAAATTCTCTCTTCTTTTAGCTCTTCTTTGCCTCCTTTCTTTTTCTCTATCATTACCAGAGACAGGGAATGAAAACATTATAAAACATTTAGATTTTTGGCTAATTGATAGCCTTTCAAGGTCAGGCTAAAAGAAATTATGCATATATTCAGTATTCACCTCTGAGTTAAAACTCTCAGAAGGGATGTTGTATTTCCACTTTGTTCATCTGAATTTCTATTTAGTTGTCCAAAGAACAGACTCAATTAGGCCAAAGATGTTCTAACCAGGGAACATTAATTTTGGAGAATAGTGATTTCTGGGCCCCTAATTAAACAGCCCTGAAGATCTCCCTCTCTTCCTCTCCCTCCCTCGACTCTTCTCAATCACTCTGTACTTTTGCCCATTCCAGAACATTTAAGGATGACTTCAGCTCTGTTTACCTTGGGAATTTGTCCTGTCTTTCTGTCACTTGAAATTCCAAAATGATACGGTCATTTAAGAAGCCAGAATTGCAGCATCCATACCATATGGAAAATTTCTAAGCCAGCTTTTGAAGGGTTCACCACAACATGAACAACAGGTCAACACAATGGTAATTCACAAGGCAATAAGTTTTCCTCCAAGGTTTTGTGGTATCGTTTTCATATTTACTTTTAAGTTTGAGAAATGCTCTTAACCACTCCCTCTCCTTTCCTGTTGGACACCAACTTTTGAATTATCTGGTAGTTTAGTAAACTCTCCTTATTCTTTCACATTCTTTTCAGTTGTGCCAGTATTTTTTCAGGCTTCTTTCCTTTTTAGATGCAGGGGAAAGAAAAAATAGATTAAGAAATGTTGGGATCAGAATTCTGCCACTTACTGGTCATGTGACCCGTGGCTGATCCTGGAATCCCTCTCAACCCAGTAGGCTTATCTTCAAAAAAATAGTATAAATACCTACTGTACTAGTGAAAGATTCAAGGATGGTATAGTTTGTAAAGAAGCTTTGTAAGTGCCAAGAGGCTGTGCATATATAGCTTTTACTGAGACACATCTTTGTGATAGGAACATTTGGCAAAAGAATGTATTGGTCTTCCTCTCTCTCTGAGAAGGAAAGGCACTGTCTCAGGTGTCACTATTCCATGACAGAAGTATAAATATCTTCCCTCTGGTGTCCAGAACTCTTTTCTTCTCACAGTTCAGAACTAGCCTAGGCCTGGTACCCAGAAGGTAACTCTACTCCTAACATTTTGGAGCCCACAGCCTATTGATTACATCTCCCCACAACTTCATATTCACTAAAGCCCCTGCTCCACACCTTGCCCTCATCTGCTGTGTATCTCCTAGGATCCACTTCCCTTTCCAAAGAAAGGTAGATTTCTTCTTGTACTCTCCATGATTTGCAGACAGGGTTAGAAATGACTAAGAGAGATGGAATATTCTCTACTCTCCTCTTCACCTCCTAGGTTCCTGCCCCACCATTGACATGTAATAATGTTTCTAGTTTTTAAGTCTTTTGCCATATGCTCATATATTTATCTTTTGCTTTTCATTATTGTTACATTCTGAGACAATTTCCCAGGTCTTTAAGACACTAGGTTTCCATGAAATTTCCATTTTAATGGCCACCATCCTCCAAGGGGCTGGCTGACAAACATTATTGAATCCCTTTCGGATACCACACTGCATAGATCTTTGACCTTCAGGACACTAAGTCAAAATGGCAATTATCAAGAATACAAGTAATGGACTGGGGTTGTGGCTCAGTGGCAGAGAGCTTGCCTGGCATGTGTGAGTCACTGGGTTCGATTCTCAGCACCATATATAAATAAATAAAATAAAGATCTATTGACAACTAAAAAAGTAAAAAAAAAAGAATACAAGTAACAATAAATGTTGGTAAGGATGTGGGGAAAAGGGTACACTCATACATCATTGATGGGACTGAAAACCTGTGCAACCTCTCTGGAAAGCAATATGGAGATTCCTTGAAAAACTAGGAATAGAACCACAATTTGCCCCAGCTTGGTATATACCCAAAGGATTTAAAATTGGCATATTACAGTAATTCAGCCACATGAATATTTATAGCAGCTCAATTCATGATAGCTAAGCTATGGAGCCAAACTAGGTGCCCTTCAACAGATCAATAAACTAAGAAATTGTGGTATAGATATGCAATGGAGTATTACTCAGCCATAAAGAAGAATGACTTTATGACATTTGACATTTGCCTATACATGGATGGATCTGGAGACTATCATGCTAAGTGATAAAGATAATCCCCCAAAACCAAAGGTTGAATATTTTTGCTGATATGTGGAAGCTAACCCATAATAAGTAGGAGGGAATAGAAGTTTGGTGGATTAGACAAAGGAAATGAAGGAAAGGGAAGGGGGATAGGAAAAGGAAAGACAGTGGAATGAATCTGACATAACTGTCCTACGTGTATATATATATATGAATAATCCATAGTGAATCTCACCATTGTGTACATCCACAAGAAATTAAAAAATAATTATTATGGGTTAGCAGCAGGAAAAAATCAACAGAGGGAAGGGAGCAGGGGTTGGGGAGCAAAGGGCAAGGAGAGGTATTAGTCTGAATTAGAAAAAGATATAATCCATGCTTGTATAATTATGTCAAAATGGATTATACTATTATGTATAACTAAAAAGAACTAATAAAAATAAAAGAATTAAAAGAATGGGGATATAGCTCAGTGGTAAAGGGCTCCTGAATTCAAACTCCTATACTTCAAAAAAAAAGTATAATTGAATGTTACTTCTCAGGACATCTAGAAGATCTTCCATTGTATGGATATATCTTAATTTGTGTTTTTTTAATGAACCTCCTGCCTGGACAGGGCTTGTGAAAAGAAAAGAAAGAAGAACTTGCTGCTTTGGCAATTCCCTCCTAAGGATACATTTTGATCCACCTGGTCATTTATTGCTACTGAGACCTCAAACTGTGAGAGCCCTTTAATAAGCCATGACCTTACTGACCTTTCAAATCCTGAGTCCGGCTACATCTCCTTCCTCATTATGACATCCACTTCCTAGGCCCTTTTCTATTTTTCCAGCACATCACCCACTGTGGTGAGATGAACAATAACCCCTAATGCTGCCTACTTCTGAATCCCTGGAACCTGTGATGATGCTATCTTATATCACAAAAAGGACTTGCAAATGTGATTAAGCTAAAGATTTTGAGATGGGGAGAAAATCCTGGATTATCTGAGTGGGCCCAATGTGATCATAAAGGTCCTTATAGGTGGAAAGCAAGAGGGTGAAACTCAGACCAGGTGATATGAGGATAGAAGCAGAGACTGAAATATGCAGCTGCAAATCAAGGAATGTCAGCCACTTTTAGAAGACGAGAAAGGCAACCAAAACACTTCCTTGGAACTTCCAAAGAAACAAGTCCCTTTGACATCTTGATTTTGGCCCAATGATACTCATTAGGGCTTCTGACCTCCAGAACTGTAAGATAATAAATAAGTGTTACTTTATAGTAATGTGTTAAGCAGATGTGGGAGAACAATACAATGTAGTAGTAGTAGTTGAGTGGTCTCTTGATCTAGTTCTGAAAGTACCAATGGTCAATAATTTCCATTCTGCTCTTATCTTCACCCTAGAATTCCTCTCATTTGAGATCTTCTTGAGTTTCTGCCTTGAGAATCCCCAACTGACTTTGATGGATTTCTATCTCAGTTATGGATTTTTCACTCCTGCTCATCAGGTTTTGAATGATGTTAGAACAGATTCAAAATTAATTAGTATCTTTTATGAATCACTGGATTGCAGAATTTTCTTTTTGCCTAAGATTTCCCACTGGTTCCTTGGTAGCAGCTCCTACAAATATTAGTACCCTGCTTGGGATCCCAATTCACCTGTACCCACTTCACTCTTGGATAAATCCACTTTTTCTGAGAAGATTGAGATTATCTACAGTCTTAGAAATTTTCTTTTATCTTTAGTTACCTCTCTTTCTCCCTGCTTGTATCAAAATCAATGTCCTTTCTCTTTCTCAGACCTATTATATCCTCTCCATATACCCTGGATCCCATGCTATTGTGTGTCTTCCTGGCCCTCATTCCAGCTTTTCTCATTGGAGCAAATAGGAAGGATCGTTAACTTCATCCCTGGATGTAGGAAAGTATGATATAAACCATTCATGGTAGATCGTTCTCTTGTTTTTTCCCCCCTAAATATCTCCAGAGCTAGATCCACAGCTTGTTTCCTTATATGGTGTTTACTTGCCTTAAAAATCAAGAAGTTCATGTAGGAAACAACACCCAGTTATTTTGTCTTTTAGAAATGCACAGGAAAAATGAAAGATACAATGCATTAATAGGAAGTCTATGAGATCATACAGGTTGCAAATGTTCTATACCATTGTCTCCAGAAACAGTGATTCTATTGTTTTGTTTAAGAAAATAGGGACACTCTTTCCACAAGACATAGAACTGTGTCTTTTGTGTAGTAGACACTCACTAGATGTTTATTGACATACATAGTTGAAACAGATCATTGGAATGGAAATTTTCCATGAGGTTCCTCATCATGGTCCATAGAAATCTAACCTCAAATAACTGGATCTACCTTCAGGTAAGAATCCTTCCATCTCTGTCCCTATAAATTGGTTACAAAATAATATTTTCATCAATATATAACATTTATCATCTGTCTTCTCATTGTGAAAAAAATTATGTCCTTCTGCTGACAGTAATATATGTTTGATATAGGCCTCAAGAAACTTATGTAATAGTTCCAACATTGTTTGCTGGCAATCGAAGACCATAGATGAAGAGAAAGAGGCATAAAAGAAAAAAGTGCTTTTAATATATATACATATATGTGCCTATATGTATAATAGCTGATATTATGTAGCTGTTAAAGATGTCAGCATTTTTTCACATTTTTTTACATTTGTTGAGTGTCTATTATGTGCCAGGCACTACTTGTACACTGTTCCTAATCCTTACAACCCAGGTGAATCAATAATACCTAATATTTATTCATCCTTTATATTCACCTCATCTAGAATATGATAAACACAAGTATATGATCTATGATAACAATTGGTACATAGTAACATTCAATTGATGTTAACTGTTATTGTACTTCTATTAGAAGAATTTGGAGGTCTTCAACTCAACTACAGTGTTCTCCGTTCTTTTTTGCTTCTTAGTTTTTCTCCCTATATTTTTTGAGAAAAATATTGCTTATTTTAAAATGGCTAACATTATTCTAGGCAAATAAAGAATAAAGCTCTTGCAGAAATATATAATCCTTGTGGAAAAGATAATATTTTTTTCATGTAGTTTTTTGCTTAAATTCTTTGTATGTGTATGTAAAGTACACAGATCAATATTTTTAGTCATATTAAATAAACTAACCTCAAAATTTATATTTTCAACCCATGAATTTATGTAAATGTGAAATGTAAGAGCCATTTCAATATTAGTACCAGAATACATTCAAGATCCCAGTTTGTGAAAATATCTTAAAGAAATTTTATATAAAGACTTTTACATAAGTAATATAGAGTAGTGCAGAGAGTACATGTGTTAGCCAAGCCAATCTGGATTTAAATTTTTGTCACTCATTATGTAATATTTAACAGGCTTAATCCCATTAGTACTAAAACTTGTACATAAAATATGGCAATTCTCATATTCTTGAGATAGTGCAGGAGTTTAAATGAGTCATGGCCTTTCCAAAAATGTGTTTACTTTCATATTTATGTTCAAGGACAGTGTCTAATGCTCCCCCCACCAAGAATGTCTAAAAGAATACTTTGTACAAAGTAGACATTCAATAAATGTTTGCTAAGTTAATCAATGTCTTGAAAATCATTTGGCAATGCACATTATCCACTTTCCATTTTCCATTATCCACTGAGAAAGAATCTCCCCAAATCAGTCAAGTTAATCGTTTCCCTTCACCTAAGAACTGAACCTAAGTTTCTTTCAAAGAAATTTACATTTTGGGTCTCTAAAAGTTTCTTTTAAATTACTTCTCTTATATGAGGCTTGGCAATCATGTGGCTAAAGAAAACTTAAGAAAAAGAAAAAAACATCATTTTGGTCACACAAATATTGCAGAATGTTTAATGCACTTGATCTTTTATGAACATGTTGTATTGATTCTATTCTAGCATGGTTTTCCTGAGAACAGAATCAGCTCATGAGAAAAGAGCCCATCAGGGAAGGGTGACTAGGAAGTTCCTACTTCTCCAGGGTGCTCCTTATTCTTGCATTAAACATTCGAAATTTAGTGTCCTTACAGGACTTCCATCTGGGACTTGGGGAGCAAGCCGGCATACCCCCATGTACTCAGGACAGAGCATATGTAGGGGATTCCCAAGCAGCATCAACTCTCATTCTTTCAACATTCCTACTGGAAATTTCTCCTTCATTTCACAGAAGGGAGACACCTGGAGTTTAACCAGTTTCAATAATTCATATGTTCATGTCACCCAAACACCAAGGATTAAACATACCTTTTTATAAAGATACAATTTTAAACCATAAAATTTACTCTTCTAAAGTATAATTCAGTGGTTTTCATAAACACAATATTGTACAACTACCACTACTATCTAATTTGAGAATATTTTCATCTCTCTAAGAATAAGCTCCATTCTCATTAGCAGTCACTCGTCACTCACCTTAATCCAGCCTTAAGCAACCACTAGTCTACTTTCTATCAATATGCATTTACCTCTTCAGTACTTCTCATCTCAATGTTTTCATAGAATGCATGGTCCTTTGGGTCTGGCTTCTTCCACTTAGCATAACATTTTCAAGATTTATACACACTGTAGCATGTATCAGTATTTAGTTCCTTTTTATGGCTGAATAATATTCTAAGAAAAGCATTTTTAAAGCACTATATGGGCAGATAAAGAATGTTTATGATCATAAAGTTCAAATATCATATTCGCACATAATATAAAAAAGGAAAATACCAGTTCTCAATTATTTAAATGGCAAAACTCCATAAATCTTAAAAGTGGTCTTTGCTGGTAAGGCTATAGGAAACCAGCATGCCTGTACTCTTAGAGCAATGTTGACAAATTGGTTCATTCTTTTATTTAAGAAAAAATATTACATATTTAAGACATACAACATAATGTTTTGATATACATACACATTATGAAATGATTATTACAGTCAAGTAAATTAATATATCTATGATATCACATAGTTGTGTGTGTGTGTGTGTGTGGTAAAAGTACTGACAATCTACTCTTTTAGTAAATTTCTTGCATACAATACAATAAAAGGAAATTTGGTAATGTCTATTTAAAATACAAATTCTACTTCTGGAAATTCATTCTGTAGATACCTCTGCATATAAGTGGAATAATACATTTGTTTCAACATCCTTTGTCATAGCAAAAGATAGGAAACTATGTTACAGTCCACCAGTAGTGGTAAATCCATATAATTTGAGGTGTAATATTCCAAAGCTGTAGAAAACAAAAAGGAATGAGAAAGTTCTACACTATGCAAGGATAATGTCTTAGTCCATTTGGGCTTCTGTAACAAAATAACTCAGACAGGATATAAATAATAGAAATATATTTCTCACAGTTCTGGAGGCTGTAAAATCTAAGATCAAGGTGTTGGTAGATTCAGGGTCTGATGAAGAACTGCTTGCTGATTCGTAGACAGTACCTTCTCACCATGTACTAACATGGTAGAAGGGATAAGAGGCTCTGGCCTGTCTTATAAGGGTTTTGATATTATTCATGAGGGCTTCACTCTCATGACCTAATCATTTCTCAGATAACCCACCTCCAAATGCCATCACATTGGGAGTTTGGGTTCAACATAGTCGAAGTATACATTCAGTCTATTGCAATGAGTTAGGGGAAGCTGAAGCAATGAGTTAGGGGAAGCTGAAGAGAATTCAATGGTAAGAGGGACTCAACTTACCCTTGAGGGAAAAAGTCACAGAGAAAGCAAGAGAAAAATGCAGACATCTGCTGGGAGCAGAGTGGTGTGACTGACATTCTGCAAGGAAACAGGAAACTCAGGCCTGCAGCCACAAGGAACTGAATTGGCCAATGACCTGAATAAGCTTGGAAGTGGATTTTTCCCAGAGCCTCCCAAGAAGAGCCCAGCTGGCCAGCACCTTGATTTCAGCCTTGTGAGCTCATGAGCAGAGAAACCAGCCAAGCCATCTCAGACTTCTTTTCTACAGAACTATGGAATTTTCTATTGTTTTGTTCTATGTTTGTGGTGATATATTGCAGTAGTAATATTAAACTAATATATGTATGCATATATTATTTTGGGTTTTTTAAATAATAAATATTTAAAACTTGTGGAAATCTAAGTGGATCATACTAAGGTAGTTGAAAGTAAGGTTAATGTTCCAGTGGCATGACTATCTAGTCAAAAGTTCATGATAGTTTTCGTTGTTTTGTACACTTATATTTAAATAATTTTAGTGCAGAAATTGCATTTTTGACAAAGATCCCCTGGGTAGCAAGACTGCCTGCTAAAACCTGAATGACTAACTTGTTTTCCCAATGCTTAATGTCTGCTAAATCTAGCACTTTCTTTACATACTAAAATCCTGGACTATACACAGGGATTCTTTAATGCTTACAAAGTTAGTTAAAAACTGATAAAAATTAAATCAATAAACTCTAAAAATCAGACACTTGGCTTAAAGGAGAATGTTTGCCTTCTCTAATTGAAATGTCTAAAGGTTAACCCTGTACTTTGTCTAACCTTTAACCACACAATTCTTCCCTTTTGTATTGGGCATGTTCCAGACCTTTGCTAATGGAGTTTATTGTTCTTACATGGAAAAAATAGTTAAATAAATGATGTTTTAATACAGAATTAAGATGAAAGCTCTAAGGACACAATTTCTTTTTATTATCATTTGTCTCTTAATAAATTCTTTGTATGAACACAAAGTATTTTACTAGCTCACTACTTTGTATGAAAATAAAAACCTTCTAAAATTGACTACTTGCTGTAAGAAAAGGCAAAAATATATTCCCCCCTAATTTGTTATAAAAGTTAAATACATTAATGTTAATTAATGTTGAGAACAACCTAATCAATTAATATCATTGTTGGGTAAAATTTACTTGTCTTCAAGTCATCACTCTCCTGCTGGGCATGGTGGTGCACACCTGTAATCTCAGCAGCTGGGGAGGCTGAGGCAGAAGGATCACAAGTTCAAAACCAGCCTCAGCAACTTATTGAGGCCCTAAGCAACTTAGTGAGACCCTGTCTCAAAATAAAACATAAAAATTGCAGAGGATGTGGTTCAATGGTTAAATGCCCCTGGGTTCAATCCCTGGTAGCAAAATGAAACAAACAAAAAACCTATCTCTCCTTTTCTAATACCTGTATCTATCTCTTGCTATTCACTACTGGGTCAATATCTATTTAAGTCAATTTCAACTGGGGGAGACAATTCGTTTCCAAAGGCACATTTGATAATATCTGGAGATATTTTGGGCTGTCACAAATGGGAGTGTGTTATTGGCATCTACTAAACATCATACAATGTACAAGTTAGCCCCCCCAACAGAGAACAGTCCAGTTGCCATATACCAATAATACTAATGTTGAGAAATTCTGGTATGGGTGGACCTAGACAGATGGGTTAGTAATGAATAAAGATGTTGGGTTCTCCATTTAGGAGAAGTTGTGAAAACTATGTTAATACACTATTGATAGGGGTACAGGGTGAGAGAAATGGGAACAAAAGAGAAGGCAAACCCAAATGATCAGAAAAATAGTAAGACAAAGAATGGAGTATCAAAAAATAAGGAAGAAGACATTTCTAAAGAAGACATAATCAGCAAGGTGGACTGTGTGGGGCAGGAGCATCGAGTGACACTAAGGAAAGGCCATTCTTTCATGCTAGCCTATAGTGAGTGATCTCTGACATATAAACTTTAGGTAGACAGATGAACTTTAGGGAAGACTTTGGGGCTTGAAGGAGTAGGAACAGATGTTAGGTTTTATTTATTTCTGTTCATTTTGCTGATTTTCTTGCCTTTTTGTTTAAGACAGGAAAAATGGAGAATGTGATTATGCTAATAAAATGACTAGCAAAGAGGCTTAAATATCTCTGTGTTAAAATTTTCTGGAATAATTAGAATTTCATTAATAATTTAAATTTCTTTAAATTTTAAGCAAACAATGTTTAAGTTAGCATTTACCATGTATAATACTTAAAGTGAGGTATGAACTGTCTTGTGAAAAAAGGGGACATAATCCTATAGAAGATACCTTTCCCTCCTAATTCCTCTTATACCCAGTTGTAAAGTCCAGTTCATGCAATATCCAAAAACCAAAGTCAGTTAAATCTCAATAGTTAGTTAACCAGGGTGAATGGAATGCAGAAAGTGGGCGGGAGGATTTTTGCATTGGTGTCTAGCCTGCCAAACAATAGTTAGTAAACTGATTGCTTTTTCATACTTTTCAGCTACTTTTTCTGAATGGAATAGAGAAGTTAAGTCTGATTTTCCCACTTGAAACCAAAATGGATTTGACATCACAATTATTTCTTTGAGTAAACCATAAAAAATTTATTTGACTGCCTGCTTCCTCTATGCTAGACTGGGAACTGTCATGCTGAGCCTGAAAAGCCATTCCTTCACACAGGACCCAGGCCTGTTCCCTTGGCCCAATAAAGCCCTTGAAGGCCATGCTCTGTAGCTCTTTGGAATGGATCTGAGAACTGGAAAGTCACTATTATCAGCAGTCATGAATCATCTAAACAAAAGCTTCTCTCTTTGGGGAAGCATGACTACAGAAAACAAGAATTGATTTCAACTATTTGGTTGGGAGTCTCTTTATCTCGTCTCTAAAAGGAGAAAGGTTTGGTTTCAAACCTTGAGAGAATTTGATTTTAGCATTGTCTTAGTTTTGAGTTGGAGACTCCAGCTGGGTAATATCTAGCAAGTGGCATAATCCATTCGCTCTCATTAAAGCCTCTAACATGCCAGCTTGCGTTAAAACTGAAGCTCAAGGTCATGTGCATTTCAGCTCCTGCAGGTTGATTAATTTCACCCTGTGTCAGTGTTGTATCCTCAAGGTCTATAGGAAGGGGTGTGGAGAGAATAGTATATTCTTTCTTTCGGAGGATTATCAAGGATTGAACTCAGGGGCACTCGACCACTGAGCCACATCCCCAGCCCTATTTTCTGTTTTATTTAGAAACAGGGTCTCACTGGGTTGCTTAGCGCCTTGCCATTTCTGAGGCTGGCTTTGAACTCACGATCCTCCTGTCTCAGCCTCTCAAAGTGTTGGAATTACAGGCATGCACCACCATGCCCAGCTCCTGTATACTCTTTTTAACTACTGGAAAATAAAGGAAGATACTGTCCTTCTGATGTGAGGTCTATAGCATCTTCCATGTGAAGACAGGGCATTCTTTAATTCTTGGTGTTAAAAGTAGATATAACATAGAAGATATTCACATAAACAGTTCTACTTCCAATTCATTAATACTTGAGCTAGTTGCTTGCAACATGCCATGCTCCCCTGCTGGTTACACAAGTCCACAGCCCTGAGTCTGCCCATTCCCCCATGTACCTCCTTCATGACTTTGACTTGACACACATTTATGTCTCTCCAAGCCTCCCGTCTACCACCTTGTCCAACACATCAGAAGGACACTGCAGGATCTTGGCATTTAACATGGAAAGTCACTAGGCCCAACTGTATCAATGCCCCTACTGAATGTACATACAAAGAAATGATCGGTTAATGTGAAGTACCCCGTTGCCTTCATGAATGCTACAATAACACTCATTACATCAGTATAGAGCAAGAGAAAGGGGTTTAGACTTAATCCGTTTTAATCTCAGTTATTTCCTAATATAAAAGACTGTGGGCCTTTTCACATTCTTCAGAAGGATTAGTGAAGTCCAACACGAAAAACAAATTGACATTTCTGAAGTTGTGGAAGAGCCAAAAGCAATACAAAAGGAAGGCAGACAGATCAAATTTCTGAACAGAATTATTTTTCTAAGCAGAGTTTAAAAGTTAACATTAAGAACAAATGTTAAACAGCTCTGTGTGGTTATTTTTCTTTACCTGGAGCACATTTTGCCAAACAGTTAAACTGACAATTTAGAAAGCCACATCTTGATGTTACAGACACAAAGGAACTTCGTCTATTAGACAGGCATAATAAGAGATTAAAGCAGTTACTTGAATAACAATTTTTACATTCTTCTAGTCATTTCATTGTCTGTAAATATCCAAAAATAATGGCATACATTCCTTTTAGTGAAGAATCTGCTGGTTTTCATCAAATAATTGAATACTAGTACCACGATGGATTTTGAAATAATCAATTTTGGCTTTCCATTTAATGAATCAGGAAAGTCAGACCAAGAAAGATTCCCCAAGTCATCCTATGTCACAAAACAAGAGATCTATGGCAATTCAAGACTGGGATCCTGGTTTTCTTATGACTCATTCAATAATATTTTCATATGTCATTGTCCCTCTCCTTGAGTGGCTTGTATTTTATTGTTGTATAGTATTCACTTGCTTTATAGCCTCATTCCAATTTGCTTTGATGTATCTTGAATCAAAATTCCAAGAATAGGTTCTACTTGTTTTAAAACTCTACATAGTTACTGCAAAATGCTGTGAGTTTTGGTCCACTCAAGCCCTTTGATAGCAATTCATATCTACCAAGATTATAAAATGAAAAGATCCCCTAAGAGACTAGTTCCATGATGAGATTCTAGATCCTAACCCATTCCAGCATCACCCTTAATTCTAAACATAAGGATCAGTCTAAACCTAGATTTTTCAACCTCAACATTATTTTTTAAAAATTTTTTTTAGTTGTAGATGGACACAATATCTTTATTTATTTTTCTGTGGTGCTGAAGATTGAACCCAGTGCCTTGCTCATGCAAGGCAAGCGCTGTACCACTGAGCCACAATCCCAGCCCTCAACCTCGACATTATTGACTTTTAAAGGCAGATGATTCTTTGCTGTTTGTTCAGTGTTAACTTATGCTTTATAGAGTGTTTAGCAGCATCCCTGGCTTCTTCCCACTAGATTTCAGTAGCACCCCATCCCTGAGGGACAGCAATCAAAAATATCTCCAGACTTTGCCGGATGCCTCTTGGGAAGCAAAATCACCCCAGATTGAGAACCACTGATCTATCTTCCTCAGCACCTACATGAACCATGACACAAAATAAGAGCAAAAACTGAAATGAAAAGGTAGATAAAAAGGAACTCACTGGCACTTTCGTCTATGAAAGTTCCTTTGCTCAAAAACCATTTAAACATTTTGGTAAAAAAAAAAGTAAGTCATCTTAATGAACCATATGCCTTTCCTCACTTCCACCACACTTTTGCCTTAAAGTATGCTTTTATTGCCACAAAAGCAGAGACTCCCTATTTGTAATTATAATATTATCCTGTGGCAAATTTCAGAAAGAACCAATTGAGGCACTTCCAAGCTCGAATTCTCTCCCTTCTATCACTCTCCTTTTGGATAGGAGGGAGGAAAAGAAAAGAATACCCCAGCTCTCCCTTATTCTGATGCCCACACTCAGTACAAATCTTGGGGTCCCCAGGATCTGCCAACCAAAGCTTCAGGTATCACCACGTCTTTGCCTTGTCTTATTTGCTCAGCATTTTCACCCAAGAACATCAAACTTTAGTGAGCGATGATCAGGACTCAATAATGTTGATAGTGATGAAGGGAAGAAAGAAGTAATAAGCTATTATTAATTAAAAATAATTACAATCTTATTTTATCCATAGCTTGTGTTACTGCTCTGAATATGTCAATGATAGCCATGCTGTAGAAATTTAATGTTTTAGAGATATGATTCTTAAATAATTTCTTCTCTTGCACTGTACAGATTGAAATATATCTTACCTACATTAAAATGCTCCAACTGAAGTGTAAAGTTCTATAAATTTTTATGTGCATATACATTATGGAACTCCCTCCCAGATCAAGATATAAACCATTCTCATTACCTTACAGGCTTCCTTTGTTTCCACCTACTTAATAATCCCTTCACTCTCAGGACAAACAATATTGTGATTTCTACCAAAGAATATTAGTTTTATCTCTTTTTCAGCCTATGAGGTAAATTGTACAAGATGTACTTTTTGGGACTCTTTTTTACTCAATGTTTCTAAAGTTTGTACGTAGTTTTGTGTATCAGCGGTTTGTTCTTTTGTGATGCTATGTGATATTTCTTCATTTAAGTAAACCAGAGACTCCTGCTGATGGATATGTGTGCATATATGGACAGTTGTGAATAAAACTACAAAGAAGATAACATAAAAATCATTGCATTGATATATGCAATCATTTTCCTTGGCTATGTAACAAAAAATGAGCTGAGCATGGTGGTGCTCCCCTGTAATCCCAGTGATTCTGGAGGCTGAGGCAGGAGGACCTGTTCAAGTTCAGTCTCAGCAACTTAGTGAGACCTTGTCTCAAAATAAAAAATAAAAGAGCTGGAGATGTAGCTCAGTGGTAAAGTACTCCTGGGTTCAATTCCCAGTACCCAAAACAAAACAAAATAAAAAGCAAAGAAAAACTGAAAGTGAAACTCTAATTTTTTTAAAAAGAAAATATCAAGTATTAAACTAAATATTTTTAAGTTAAAGAAAATCTAAGAGCAGTTTTTTCAGATGCTATAGTGAAGACAACAGGAATTCTTTTCTTTTCTTTTTTTGGGGGGTGGGTACCAGGGATTGAACTCAGGGCACTCAATCGCTGAGCCACATCCCCATCCCTATTTTGTACTTTATTAAGAGACAGGGTTTCACTGAGTTGTTTAGCACTTTTCTTTTGCTGAGGCTGGCTTTGAACTCATGATCCTCCTGCCTCAGCCTCCTGAGCCTCTGGGATTACAGGTATGCGCCACTACACCTGGCTAACAAGAGGAATTATTTTAAAGTACATTTTAGACCAGTAAAAACTGAAGTTCAAAGGGGATTTCAAATTGAAAATCAGAACAATTGCTACAAATATTAATAATAAGAAAAGTAATAATGAAAGGTTCAAGTAACAAGTAACTTATTTTTAAACACAGTCATTATTTCTAGGAACATGGCAAATACTTAAAGGGCCAGAAATTATAGGTATTGTTCTATCTTCTGAGAGATGACCTTTTTAGCAGCCCAAACTGAAATTTTTACATTAATATAAACTGAAGAACACAATGATCTTCTCCCATTTATTTCACACAGAATAAAAACAGAGAATCCTTTTGTCAATGCATCAGAAAAAATATATTAACACAATCTAACATTTGGGTGAATACAGAATTTCTCCTGAAACTAGGAGACTTTCAGAATGAAAGGGACACTATTAATGTTTACATTGGGACCATTTAACCTGCACTTTGCCAAGAAAACTGGATCTTATGGTCACTCAAGCTCATTATGAACAAGAAGATGGAAGCTAGGGCCAGATGCCTCATGCCAAATTCAAAATTAATTTCCTTTTTGACCTTGGCCAACTTGTTTAAACCCTTGTCCTTTAATCATGATATTGGTCAGAATCTTCTCCACTGAAATTTTATAAAGGCTCCATAAATGGCAAGTCATAAATCATAAACCTCAAAGCCAATAAAGCTGTCCAGGAAGGATTCAAGAACTGGAATGCAGACTTCCAGGGCTGAGATGTATGCTTTCAAGAGCCTGGCCATACCTGCATCTAAAGTGCCACTCAATTAATTTATGAGGTTCTCTTTCCCCTTTCATTTTCTCTTCCAGTTCTGAATATATTCAGACCTAAAATAAGTTTCAGCTAGCCACATATGCTCTATGTTATTTCACTGAAAAGGGGTGAACTGAAAATCACATCAGTGGTTGCAACACATTTGACAATATTTTTCTTCTCCATGCTTCAGTCACTGGACTTGCAGTGTGACGAGAATCCCAAAAGCCTAGTGTGACAAATAGTTCCTGAAATTTTCACTAAATCTAATACCATGATATTGTTTCATATTGCTGACTCTTGACATTGGGTATACCTCATCAAAGCTGATGTTCTTAGGTTTGTATGAGAGAACAACAATGTTTTATTTCTATCAAGTTTCAAAGTTCAAAAATAACACAATAATTATGAAGTAGCAATGACTTTTGAATAGGAAGGACTGCCAGTTTTTACAGAGATTTAAAACCACATTTGTCAAAACACTAAGATAGAAAGTGTAAAACTAGGGTCTCTTGAAAGGAAAAAAAATGTATACTGACTACCTTTAGAATGTTCCCAGAGCCACTGTGTTGAAATAATTAGTTGCACAGGAAGGGCTGATTTAAGTGAAATAATGATGATTTGCTATTAAGGACATTGAGTTTCCCACTGCAGAAAGGTAGCCATTCCAAGTGAATTAACTGGGAGTCATAGTCCATCAAAAATTATAGGAAAGGATAAGGATGAGAAATACAGTATAAAATCAGAAAACTATCTATCTATCTATCTATCTATACACATAATGAATTGTTTGTGAACAAATGCTTATTTATGAAACCAACCTCATCTTAATGCTAAGTTCATCTTTTCAAGCAAAGTGTAAATGAGTTTTGGCTGGATATTTAACCCATGTGGTCACATTTTTGTATTAAAAATGTATGTCTACACTAACATATGAGCCAGTATTCACACTCCTGGGTATCTATTCTAGGGAAATAAAAAATTATGTCCACATGGAAAATTCTACACCAATGTTTATGGCAGTTTTATTTGTAATAGTCAAAAAGTGGAAATAATCCCACCATCCATCATCTGATGAACACATAGACAAACTGTGGTACAACCATGCCACAGAATATCTCTCAACAATAAAAAGGAACAATCTATTGATGTATATAATAATCTGAATGGATCTTTGGGGAAGTAAGCTGAGTTAAAAAAGTGTATCTTGACCTGTATGATCCTACTTATATAAAATATTTTAGTCCATTTGTGCTGGTATAACCAAACACCCGGAACTAGATAATTTATAAAGACCAGAAATGCATTTTCTCATAGCTCTGGATGCATGGAAGATGAAAATAAAGACACTGGTAATTTTGCTGTCTGCTGAAGGCCCTGGTCTGTTTCCAAATGGTTCCTTGAACACTGTGTCCTCACATGGAGGAAGTAGCAGAAGGGCAAAGGGGATGAACACAGGGTACTCATGTGTTGGAAGAAAAGCAGCATATGAAACCATCAACTGAAACCCTATATACAGGCCCTAATCCCATACATGAAAGCTCTGCTCTTATGGCTTAATCACCTCCTAGAAGGCTCACTTCTTAATATTATCACATTAGCAATGAAATTCCAACATATATATTTTGGGGGACACATTCAGATCACAGCATAAAATGATCAAAATAGAAAAAAATGTAGAGATGGAGAACAGGTAAGTGATTATCAAGGGTTATAGACAATGGAGGAATGGGTATTAATTTAAGTGGGGTAGCAAGAAGGAGCCTTGTGGTGATGGAACAGTTCTGTGTCTTGATTGTGGTGGTGGTTGCATGAATTTGCATATGTAACAAAATGGAATAGAGTTAGACACAGACACATTGCACCAATGTCAATGCCCTGACTTTCACACCATACTATAGTCACATCTTATGTAAACCTGGAAATACAAGAAACTGGGCATACCACACTACATGGGATCCCTCTGTAATATTTTTGCAACTGTCTATAAACCTATAATTATTTCAAAGTAAAAAGGTAAAAAAATTTACATCCACATCTACATCTGAACATGCACACATACAAATGTTCTCCCTACCTTTTGAGTCATTAACTCCTGAAAATCCTTCATCAGATGTATTTTCATAAGTAAATTAAATCTCTCTATGCTAAAGCAACACCAAGTCACAATTAAATGAACCCAATCATGTCAATATTTATCATAATTTATTATAACACAACCTAACAAGGAAATGATACTTTAATTCATCATTAGTGTGGTTATATATCTACACATAGTCCATTCCTCCATAGCAGTTATTATCATGCATACAATAAGCCTGTGACCATAGCACATGCTTTGACCCTCAATATTTAAGTAACTGCACATTTAGCTTAAAAATAAAATAAAGAATGACAACAACAAAATTATTAGGATATATATGCAAATGAGGCCTGAGATTATCATTATTCCAAACTACTAAAAGGAATTCTCTTGGAAGAAGAGATAGCAAGAGGCACCAGCTGCTATGTGCCTGCTCCATGACATATTGTCCACCTCTCTAGACACATTGGTCACCCATATTCTTTGGGCCAACCAATGAACACTCAAATGTCCCTCCATCTGTCCTCTACCAAGCCCACTCATCAAGACTATGTCTTTCTTCACTAGTGTTCTTTAAAGATAGCCAAGCAGACACAGGGATACTATCTGCAGTGTTTGGTGAAGAACTGATCAAAGATAAAGTCAGTTTGGAAACTGTCTCACATTAACAGGTGTCTAGATAAGATGATAGATTAGAAGAGCACTAATATTCTGTTCCAGTGGGAGCAAAATGATCTTTATCTGTGCTTGTGTTAAACACATATGTGTCCATGTGTGCTGTGATGTATCTTATCACAGTTAGAAAGTGTTGCCATGGCATTTGCTGAGCTAAGGGAGTTGATGCCACTGGGAAGGAGTAAAGCCAATGTCAAGGATATAATGCTTCCTTTAATACACAGAATTCAACTCATCTGGATGAGTCTTTCCTTTTGCCTTTGGTGAGGAAAATCCCCAAAAAGGGTAAATAGCAGCAAACAAGTGAGGGAGCCAGGAGACTCGGGACTAAGGAGGCACAGTATCTTTAGACAAAAAGTTAAAATCTATTGAGAGTGGAGATGAAAGAGATGAAAATATGAACAGGACCTCAGATGCTCCTCCCTCAATCTTTCCCACTTCAGAGGGAGAAAGCAAGAAGGACAGCACTGGGGTACCAACTGTTCCAGCCCAGAAGTGCCCCTACTACATCTCCACCTTGACCATCTATCATCTCTTAAGGCTCTCATTTCCACCCAGGCTCTGGAGCCCAAGTAGTCTTCTCGGACTAGCGTACTCTGTGCACAGATTTTTGTATCCTTATCTGAGACAAAGCAGCTATTAGTACAGCAAATGTGACTATAATGAATAATGAGGAAGCACTGATTGAGGTGAGTGAGAAGTGAAATCATCTAAGGTGAGATTCCTTAAGAGTAGAACTCTTCAACCAGTGGTTTATAGCCAGGGCAGTATCTGGTAACATAGGGCAATGTCTGGAGACATCTTTGGTTTGAGGTTGTCTGAACTCAGTAGTAGTTGGGGGAGATGTTACTAGCTTCTAATGAATAGAGGCATGCGATACTACTAAGGTGATAAATGAATGAGAAGTCAGAAAGTTGTAGTTGAAACATCAAGGGCTTCAAAGTCAGAATTCAGAGAGTACCTTTGATCAGCTACATGAGGCTGGGCAATTACTTGCACCTTTCTTGATTCAATTTCTACACCTACAAGACCAGGATCCTATCATTGGCTCCACAGGGATTTGTAGGGCAAAAGAAGATATTGAATATGAAACAATTTTCATTAATGATTGGTCAATAGCAACATTCCACTAAAAGCACTTACTGCCCTTCCCTTTTCTTTATCTGGCTAACCTCTGGAATGAACATCACAGAAGTAGAGCAAGGAAATAGATGGTCTTGTCTTCTTCCAATATTCTGAAATTTTCAGAGATCCTTGATCCTCCTTCCTGCCTTTTCTTTTTATGTTTCACTTCCTTCTGAGAATTGAGAGTCCCCATTCATCAGCAATCACATACTAAGGCAGGGGCTTGAGGTGCAACTCTTTTAACCTGATGACTTTAATATATAAAGTACAATGAGGGCTGGGATTGTAGCTCAGCGGTAGAGCGCTTGCCTCGCATGTGTGAGGCCCTGGGTTCGATCCTCAGCACCACATACAAGGCAATAAAATAAAGACGTTGTGTCCATCTACAATTAAAAAAATATTAAAAAAAAGTACAATGAGCTCCCCAAGAATCTGTGCACATAAGAGATCAAGGAGACTCCGGAGAAATGACTCATCCCTAGAGAACAGAGAGTTAATAGGAAAAGCATGTCTTTGAAGCATAGAGGTCATTCTAAGCATATCAGAAGTCCCATCATTAGAATTGTCCCTTTACTGAATCACTACTGATTCAACCTACATCTCTGGATAGGGCAACACTTATTAATATCTACTGAAACTCATAATTATTCCTGCAAATTTTCCATAGGCTACTGAAAATACAAAGATCAGCATATTTTTTATTGTGGAGAAGGAGCTGGTATTATCAGAGGTATTGCTGACAGGGGTGCCAGCTTTATTCTTTGACCAAGTTGATATGATGTGTTATGGTATGGTGGCCTGTATCCACATGCTTAAAAGAGAACATTGGCTGAACTGCAATAACAACACCCTCAAGTGACATCAGCCATGGAAGTAGTTCCTTTGAGGCCACTGAAAGTAATAAATTTCCTTCCCACAGAGACCCAGGAAAGGAAAGGAGAAAGCTGGCATGTACTTCCACAGCACTGGGAAGAAACAAACATGAGAATACAGGGGATGCATCTCCTATGGATATGAACAAATTGAACAGTGGAGATAGAGCAGCCAGAGCAAAACTTTTGGAGGTTGCCATCTGGCATCCTTCTCTTTTCAAACAGGCATGGCCCAGGTTACATTATAAAGAGTAAACAATTATTCTCTCAGAATGCCTAGTAGATCTGCTTCTGTGTCACAAAAAAATCCTGACACTGTGTTTCAGCAGTAACTTTAGTACATTTACTTAATCCCTGGAGCCATCCAAATACTACAGAACTTCAAGCTGAGCTCACAATCCTTTGACAGGTCAGGTCTTCCATTCCACATGATGGCATTGAAGTCAGGGGGTGAGGAGTTACTATTCTTATATCTTAACTGATCTCAAGTTGATACTTACATTACTATTTCCTGACTTCCCTCCTTCCATTAGGAAAATACATCAGATCCAAATCTTTCTGATTTGTGTGAGGGAAAACTAATCTGAGGCTCCTCAACTGCCTTGCAGTGCACTATGTGACAAACAAGGGCCCAAGATCCCTTGCTCATGTGAATATTGACCATCACTGTCCATCGTCTCTCTTGAAATCAGACAGCATGGAATGGATGCCATGTAAATAAAGACCTAGGATAGGCATAAACTCTGTCTCTCCATGATAGTCTAGAGGAATGCAAAATATTAGACCTAAGGTATTTGCATTGAAACTTTTATGTTTCATGATAGCTACCTGAAGCTCCTTTTCTTATTATTTGTATCCTTTTTGACAGAATGCTCATTCTAAATCAAGATTTTAAAACTGATTTAAAATATGAGTGCTTAGCAAACAGATTTTAGAGTTTAAGAATCATTTTTAAAATGAGTTTTTTAATTTGATTCAATAAACATATATTTAAAGGTAGCACTCAAATCTCCAACTCCATTTTTTGTAGGTATATTTTGTCTCCAAAGGGCAAGCTCACTATAACTCAAGCTACTCTGTGTGTAATATTTTGTTATGGTAGTTCCAGCAAACTAATAAACTTTCATTTTTAAAAATTCACATTTTAACAACATTGTGTAGTTCAAACAAAATCAACTAAACTAAATGACATGCTCTCATATATAATTGGAGTGTGTGCATAAATTGGTTCAAATTCCATGGAGGGCAATTTGGAAATATCACAATTAATATGTACATTCTTTTCAGATTTGATATTCCACTATTTTTCCTACAGAAATACTATCATGTTTATGAAATAATATCTGTTTAGTACTCATTTCCACATAACAAGACTGCAAATGACATACATGCCCACCAAGACTAATAAAGCACACCCACACAATACTGTGTAGTTATCATTTAAAAGAACAACTCTATGTAGGATTACTTCACAAATACAGTGACAAAAACAAAGTGCAGTGTAATGTATAATTATGCTACATGTCTGAAGAAGAAAAATGATATGTACATGTATTTCAAAATGGCCCCTCTGGCCTGGATGTGAAATAGAAAAAATCTGTCTGACTCTGGAGTCAGGATTTTCAACTATGGCCTCTGGGCAGCTATTAGAGACATTACATCTATCACTCCTACCCACAATGATCTTCCAGTCACTGTTTCTAGGTGGGCACTCCAATTTTTCAGTGAAGTGGGAGCTCTGCCATAAACAGCTAAGAGAAGCTTTAATCATCAGACTTTATCTCTTCTCTTTCGCTGGATAGGCTTTTGCTTTTGGCCTCCCTGGCCCCTCCCTCCTCTTGCCACTAAATGCTGCCTAGGATATGGTAGCCCACTCACAATAAGTGTTGCATTTGTCATGCCTCCTTGGACATCAAGGAATGCTCTACTACTACCATTCTATTCTGAGACAGAGACCTCTATGGCCTGGTTATAGCACCGAGTTGAGGGGCAAGAGTATTTCAAGGAGCACAAGAACTTCATTATTTGGTCAACCAAATCTTACAAACGCTTCATATACTTGCATACTAACATAATAAAGACTCAAAAGGCTCTGTATTATACAAAAATAGCTGCACTTTTATTTCCAGAGTTGCTTAAGATTATTTGAGTAATGAATCTTCCCTCTTTCTGATGAATGCCTGTGAGCATCCTGAAAACTAGTGCTTCCTAGTTTGTAACCCACTTGGAAAAAATCTATTCTAACCCATGCTCAGCCTCTATTCTTTTCTCCAGCTTGCTCTTTACAGAAAAGAGTCCTGAAAAACTTCCCAAACAAGGCTGCAAGGGATATGACCAACCACCAACAAACACAAAGCAAAACAAGACTAACTGCGAGAGGGAGAGAAACTCAATAAGGAGGCAAAATTCAAAATTAAATTTCTAATTCTACAATTTGAAAATTATATTCATTTTGGATAAAGAAGATAACCCTATCATGGAAAGTAATCAGAAACCAGTAGGCAAGCAGGGTGGGTGAATATACAGGAATGTTGAAGGTCAAAGCAGGCAATGGGTCATAAATCAGGAGTTAGAACACAAACACCTGAGTGGAGTTCAAGGTAAATGGTTCTACTCTGGGTAACTCATTAGAAGCCATTAAAAAGGCATTGGAGTCAGATGGTTATAGACTCTTCCCCAACAGATGCTAAAAAGATCACAAATTCATATTTGATTCATCTGAATACTCAGCAGCAAATGTGATTATGCATGCTGTACATCTAATATAGCACCATTAAGACAACAGATACTAGAGATCTATGTTTATTGACATACTTTTCTGGCAGATTTTTTTAAACAAAATTTTTACAACAGTCAAGAAATAGATTATATTTCTGGTTCATTCAAAAGTGCCACATGAGCTAGCAGCAGTCTGACCTCAAGGTCTACTCAGCCTACAGAAGGCCATGTGGACAATGGCAGGAGGCCAGTTCTTGAAATCAGATGACCTGCATTCTACATCCAGCATTATTGGACAGTTTTCTTCACCTTTCTGGGTCTGAATATCCTCATTCAGCAAAATGAAATTTGGTTCTAGATGATTTTTCAGTTATTGAATATATTACACACTTTCTCACCTCTGATTTTTCACACATGCTATTGCTTCCACTTGGAATGTGTCTCCTTCACTCATCACCAGGCTGATCCTCTGCATTCTTTAGGTCTTGACATAAATATCAAATCTTCCAGAAGGCTTTCACTTCTAACTTGGTTAGGTCCTCTACTGAAGATTTCCATGGACAGTGTTCCACCTACCATCATAATTCACAAGAGACTGTACCATAATAATTTGTTTCAGTGTTTGTTTTTCCCATTAGATGGAAAGTATCTTTCTCACTTGTTCAGGGATATGTCTTCACTGCAAAGCACACACAAGGAACTGAATATTTTTTAGATAAAGACATAAATGATCTCAAAATTTATATGGAAACCAGAAATTCTCATTCATAAAGAATTTTTCTGGATCTAGTGTACTTCTTTACTTAAGTTTGTCAAAGTTAGCCAAATTCACTTATCTTCTGCTTCAGAAAGTCGATTCTTGAATCCTGATTTCTTATCTCTACATATTTTTCTAAAATTATAGTGTTATACAGGGGCAAATAGATTTCTGTAAAGATGTATATGTTTGGAGTTTGTAAAAATTAATTTTACTTGCATTCAGCAAATCAAATGGAATAGAGTTATTTTACAAACAACTCCCTTTGCAATTTACCTGCTTTGTAAATTCTGATTGATTAGACCTATTCTACTTTAAAAGAGTGAGATCTTAATATTAAGAGTGGAGGTGAGGTGAGGAAAGCTGTCTGATTAATGAAATAGAAATACCTTAATCACTCTTTTAATGAAAAAAATCAAGATAAAGAACTCCAGAATGTTACTTTCATGAATGTAAATAAGACCACAGGAACTCCTATAAGCCCTGTTCCTCCACTCTTGATTTTGTTTGGCAATCATGTCTTGGGAGGTCAAAATGATACTATTAGAAGACAGTAGAAAGATGAGACTACCTGGATCTTATTGGGAATAAGTCAGTATTTAAAGGAGGCAACATATTTTCCTGCAGGAGGAAGAATTCACTCCCTGGGAAGCAAGAACCTCAGCATGTGCAATGTTTAAGAGCACAGTCTTTGAAGCTAGATTGTCTGGTTTCAAATCCTAGCTCTCCCTTTCCTACCAGGGAAACTTGTAGAAGTTAACCTCCTGGTATCTAGTTACTTCATCTGTAAAATGGGCACAGTTAGGGTAACTACATGATAAGGTTGTCACACAGGTAAAATGAATTGAGGCATTCAGGCTAGTGCTCAATATATGCTAAATGGGATTTTTATTATCATTGGCAGGGACAGGGAGGGAGTTGTTTTTGTAAGATACAGAGTACACTAAGTTTCTCCAGTCTAGCCTGAAGCAATTGGCAAAAAACAGAAATGGTGAAATTCCTTTGGGTGGGGTAGCCCAAAAGAGGTGAGGTCACATAGAGGCCAGACTATAATCACTTGGGATTCTCCAAATTCTCTGACTTTGGTGCAGGTAGTGGCAGCAGGGGAGAAGAGATGGCAAGGTGATGGCACTGGCAGCCAAGAAGCAGACATGGGAAATGTCAATAGAAAAAGATAATTAGATTCCCTGTCAAATGTTTGCCAGACTTTCCTTTTTAGGTGCCTCCTAGAGAACAGGATAAAAAAGTGCCTCACCATAGGAGGTATCCAGAGTCCAAAACCTGTATAGTTGTCCTTTAGTTCTTTAACTCAATGTAGAAAATACTGTTAGATAAATCCAAGGTACTCCAAGCCCCCATTTTACCCAACAATGCTCCCTAGGGTTGTGCAATGCAGAGGCACTGAGCTAGGAGACCATAAATCACATTTCTGCATCAATAAATAATTTTTAATTTA
The DNA here is from genome assembly GCA_028644305.1 of Xerus rutilus. Classification (NCBI taxonomy): domain Eukaryota; kingdom Metazoa; phylum Chordata; class Mammalia; order Rodentia; family Sciuridae; genus Xerus; species Xerus rutilus. The sequence continues at coordinate 116,117,347 of CM053417.1, read as the reverse complement.
TTGTTCTCAACTTATAATTCTGTGACATTTCCTGTCACTAAATAACAGAAAATTTCATCTGAAAAGTTTTACATTTTTGTATTTGAAGGCTACTGGTTCATCACTAAGTTCTCAGTAGTGTGTGTGTGTGTGTGTGTGTGTGTGTGTGTGTGTATGCATATATATGTATATCTCAAGAGGTCATTTAGAAGAGATACACATGATCATTCACAGTTGGTCTGCTATAATCTGGTTGTTTCTTTCATAAAGCACATGTACCCATGACATTGTTGGAACTTGTCATTAAAGTCCCTTGGGAGGCTCTATCTCTAATCTTTACCCAGCACTGGCTTCTTACTGCCCTGTTCCTCACTCATCTCCATATGCTGTAACTGAAAATTGTGACTGGGCTTGATATGTAATTAGAGTTGTGCCTCTTTGCCAGGTGGTTTCTCCCTCCTCTACTAATTAGTCCAGTTTTCCCTTTAAGGCAAGTGGGAACTATCAGTTAAGTCAAAAGAAAACAATAGGCCTGGTGATGTCAGTTTTTGAAACTGTTGATTGCTTTCCATATTATATCATATGGTCATGAGGATTACTTTGCACTTATGGGTAAACTATTCAGCTCCTCATTAGCTCAGTTCAGACACATCGAGGCTTGTCCTGGTTTAACTAACCTTTTAGGTCATGTGACATGGAGAAAACACATTCTTCTCCAAAGGTGCAAAACTCAGTATCAAACTAAGACTTTCATTTCCAGATGGCTTTTGTAGGCATTTTTCTCACAGCACAACAGCAACAATTTGGAACAAAAAGCAACAAAAAAAATGGTACTTGGGTATCTCTTAAGAATCTAGACAGATTTTACAAATATAATATTGGTCCATATTTAAAAAGCATCCTAATAGGTGGATAATGAAAGTCTCAGAAAATTTCTGGTAATAGCATAGGCCCCTCCAACACTTTCAACATACCAAGTCCATAGACGAGTGGTTAATTTAGCACAAGGAATACCAACTTCAGATGCTGGCTATGGGACATTTGTTACTTCCTTTGGTTCCCTTCTCTGCATTCTCAAAAACTGTGGTCTACTTGCTGCATCAGTATCACTATCATAGATAGGAAAATTTTTGTGGCTCACCCCAGAAATACCAAATCAGAAACTCTGGGGGTAGAGTCAGAAATCTGCATCTTAATAATGTCTCTGGGTGATTCTGGTGCAACTCCATCTGATGGAGCTCCACTGCTAACCATATGACTAAATATGGGCAAAGATGTTTCATATAAGTGTTTGTTGAAATCCTTAAAGCTGATCTTCTTATCTTTAGTCTTAGATCACAGAAAACTGTGTTAGGATCACTGTTACTTCTCTGAAGAAAAGGAAGAAGGAAAAAATGCGCCAATTTCCTGGTAAATTTCCCCAATGGTTTTAACAATCTTTACCATATGTAAACTATAATGTTTTTAAAGATTAAATACCACTCTTGAGACTTAAAGAAAAGAGGAATAGAAGACCATACTTGAGAAAAGAAATGTCTCTCTTCTCTGCTATGGAAGGAAATATAACACTTATTGGGTCATTCCAAAATCTAGGTTTCTAAAACAAAGAAAACCTTTTTAGACAGGGTGGTCAAGATGAATGAGACTCCCTTTCTGCAGTAGCTTTTCCAGTGTTGACACACACCCCTAACAAGAAATTTTCCTAAAAACATTAACTTAATTACTAAAGTTCTCTTGACTTCTGTCACAAAAGAAAGCAGGGGAGTTCAGGTAAAATTGCCTTGAAATCAGAGTCTCAGACTCTTGCACATTCCTCGCATTCATGGCATTCTTGAGACCATCAGAGACCACCCGGAAAGACAGAGAAAAGAAGGTTGACTGAAGGCTGCACAAACAGCAATTAGCAATGCCATTTCCAAGAGGATACCCCATGAAAACACATTTCTTTATAGTCACTAAGTGGCAGTGCGGATAAGGATAAGTGAGGGTGGGCCAATGGGAAAGCAGGAACAAAGCAAGAGTCTTCCTGCACTTATCATCCGCAGAAGGCTTTGAGGGGATGGAGATGCCTGGGCACTGAGGTAATCAGAACTCAAGAGGCTGCCCCCCATGGCCTGCTCCTGTGTAAGACCAATTGTTTATTTGGATTAGCTCTGCCACTTTATGATAGATTCTTTAAGGAAATCAAAATAATTCAGTGTGCTAAGTGAAATTATATGACCAGAACTAGCCAGGTAATTTAATGTGGAGGCATAGCCGCTTTGTTCATTAGCATTGACCTTGGTCAAATTATTAAATCTCATATTGCTCCAGTCACTTCATGAGTCCAATGGGAATATAATCACCAATTTATCACTGGAAGACTCTTGAGAGTAGTGGATGAAGATCTGGGTTCTGTTGTATTATATTCTATAACTTTGTGTGTGCTTTTATTTTTATTTTGAAAAACAAATTAGAAATTGTTCACATTCCAAGCCCTTCTCATTGAAATCATATGAGGAAATCACCTAGCTAATAGGCAAGTATATTTTGCTTAACAATGAGCATTAAAAAGAGACCAATGAAATGTTTCTATTAACAATAGAGGTATGGTTTTTTGTTCCTGTTGTTCTGTGTATGTGAGTGTGTGCATAGGAAATAGTGCTTTAAGCCCACTACCAATCTGGATTGTCAATAAAGCCAGGGAGTCTGAGAAGTTTGAGATAAGTAAGAGTGACATAAACACTGTTAGTATTGAAAATTTTAGAATAAATACTCTATAGTTATTTAGCCAACCATGTTTTCAAATGAGGAAGTTGTTGATCCAGTAGCATAGATGTCACATTCTTGGTCATCAAGGTGGACTTACATTAACCCTCTGCCTACTAATGGCATTTGGGGGGCTAGCTCTGAAACTCTCCCTAAGTAACACCAGTCCTTCAGGCTTAGCCAGCTGGGGCTGTTGTGCTATTGCCCAAGGGCAGCTCGATTAAGATTCATTATGTCACATCAAGGGAAGAATTCCAAACGCTGCACCCTCCACCAAGAATGCAGCATCCTTACCCTCCCACTTCAAGCCCGGGATGTTCTCAGTAAAAATAACCTTAGCTAATCATAACTACTGAGGAGGACAGAGATAATCTCAGTGAGGTCACAAAGAGCTAAAAAAAAAGTCTTTAGAGATCAAAGAGTTTTACAAGAAAAGTGTCAGAAAATTCAGGATATAATAACTCATCTTTTATCCTTTCAGAGCCTTAGATGGGTCTGGGATGCTGAGATGTTGAAATGATGGGATGGGGGTGTCTATCCCACAGGGAAAGCTTATGCCAACTCAATTCCTAGTTCCACACTGAATAGAAACCTCATTTTAGGGTTTCAGGTAAATTAGTAATATGCAGCTAATAACTAAAAAAAGAGAAATTCATCATAGTGACAGACTTGTTAAAGGTGGTTGCAGGAAATTGCACAAAATAAGCAGAATAAATATTACTGGAGTGAATTGGATGCTTTATGCAACAACCACCTGACAATCCAACTTTCTTTCAAATTTCACTTTTCCTCTTTATTTTTTGCCAGATGAATGTACTTCCAGCTGGACTTAGGAGAAGCAACAGTGTCAAACAATGACTTGTTAAGAAATACACACCTGTCATAAATGCAAGAGTCACTCAGGGGATATATTGAATTGCGTTCCCTGCTTCCTATGAAAAGGTGCAATGAAAAAATGAATTAACTATCAACTACCAGATGTTTCTAGCATCTCTATTAGTTTGAGAAAGATGAAACAATTGCTGCATTGTACAGATGTGTAACTCACATAAACATAAGTATTTAGGATGTGGGAGTAAGGCTCAACTAAATGTGTCTTGAGAATAATTGATCTTTTCTTTTTGGCAATGCTTTATAATAACAGGAAGAAATCTCTTCTTGTACTGACACATTTTTTACCAACACTAAGAATAAATGGACATATAGCTAAGGGTGCAAAACATATGGATATGCATTTTTACTGACATTGCTCATTGCATCAACTATAATTATCTTGAACTTCCTGATAATGCTCATATATGCACATTTTGTGATTTAAAAACTTTCTGGTTGTATATAGAAAGTTCTAAGTACTATAAATTCTATACTCCAGATAATAATGGAGTCCAATGAGGAGAGATAGCATAATCAATGGTGTTGGAAAAGACAGATCTTCCAGCACTCTGAAAATCTTAGGGGAGTCTATCTACAAAATATTTGGATCACTCTTGGCCTCACAACCAAATACATGATGTTTGTGTGTATGGAGCAGTCATCAATATGTGCCATTAAACCAGGCGCGGTGGCACAAGCCTGTAATCCCAGCACTTTGGGAGGCTGAGACAGGAGAATCACAAGTTCAAAGCCAGCCTCAGCAATGGCGAGGTGCTAAGCAACTCAGTGAGATCCTGCCTCTACATAAAACACAGAATAGGGCTGGGGATGTGGCTCAGTGGTCGAGTGCCCCTGAGTTCAATCTCCAGTACCAAAAAAAAAATATGTGCCATTAAGAAAATGGAATAGGAATATACAGTAGCAGAGCCTCAAATGCTGCCTCTGGTTCCAAATTATTGCCTCTTTCAAGTGAGTGGATTTTGGATTCATCTTGTCATCTTTATACCAAGGGAGAACCATGGAATAGGAAGGGTGAGGGACATCATTTTGTGTCCTGTAGTACAGTGCTCACAACCAGACTGTGGGTCCAAGGTGAAATCTGATGGATTTCCCCTCACTGGTTGCCTAGGCCTTTTCTGGAGAAGGATTCTGAGAGACAGTATGTGGACTTGGGCAGAAAGAGGGTTGGAGTCTTTTAGTAACATTTGCCAGTACTTTGGAAGAAAAGGACATCAGCATGTGCAAGAATTTTCCAATTTGAGGCCCTAGTAAGAGAGTGGGCTCTGAAATCAACTAGACCAAGGTTAAAAAAAAAACAACAACAACACATAGTTCCACTTCTTACAATCTTGTCACACTACTGGGAAATTTACCCAACCTCCCTACGATTCTGTTCCCTTCTCTATTAGGTAGGGATATCTATTATTACTCAAGAGAGCCATTGCAAACATTCAACTAGGTAATGTACCACAGCGTAAGTACTACAAGAATTGTATCTGTGATCATCACAGTAACAGTAGTCCCAACAGTGATTATAGCAGCAGAAGTATTGGTAAAACAGTCACAGTAGCAGCAGTAACCATCCAGTAGTAATGGTAACAGTCGTAATACTAATAGTAGTTCAAGAACACAGGCCTAAAACTTTTCCAGTTTGAATAGAGATGAAAATTAATCAGAGGAAGAGAAAAAAGACATGGAGAGCAAGAGAGAGGTATTCAGACTAACCAAGTTAACTGGAACCAGAAACTATCACTGGAGCCCATGACCCAAAGGTAATTAATTATTCTTTGGCTGAGTTGACTTCCTCAGCCAAAGAGACTTGCTATTCTCTCTTCATGTGGTGTGTGCCATATCTATTGGTGTTATACTCCTGGAGTGAAGGATGTGTTTTGATCTCTTCACATAAATGAATATCAACCAAGAAAGAGATGAAGCAGTGACAAGTGGTCAGGTACTACTGAATTTTTTTTTTTGGTAGAGAAAACAGAAATGGGGGGATAGACACCAAAACTTGAGCCAAACCCTTATCCCACTGGTTCTGGTGTTTATGACTCCATTCTCTGAAGGGTACGTAAAGGTGATTCTCCTGTGGCTTGGAGAATTGTGTGCATACATGGATGAATAAAAAAGAAAGGAGCTGAGGAGCAGTCAGATGCTGAGAACATGGATAGTGACTATGTTACTGGATACTGGAGCTGCCAATTGTAGCAGAGTGGGGTTGAGAGAATCAGAGATGAAGAATGTGTTAGAAAAGTTTGGTGTTCTGGTTAGGGAGTAGTTCAATCTGTTAAAGAAATAATGGACAGTCTCCAGACCAACAGTGAAGTAAGAACAAATTCAGAGGGAAGAGTTGAAAAGAATTTTAAGGAATCCTGCTGATTAATAAAGAATAAAAAAGGAATAATAAAGGAATAAAACCTATAAATCATAGATTTTTATTCTCAGATTAAACGTTTGAGATCATTTAATCCAATCTATTTATAGATGAAAAAATGTACATCATATGAATAACAGAACTGGAAATAACCCATTTAAATCAGCAGTTATTGTACTAGAGAGGGGGAGAGAGTCCAGAATTGGACATGCCAACTTAGAAGTTGTCTAGGTACATGCAGTAATTGAAATCATATATGATAATATAGTTTGATCTAGCAGAGGGAAGAGATGCATTTAAGCTTCCAAGCAAAGCATGTAGAGCATGACACACCCATAATGGAATGACCAAACTGATACCACCCAAACATACAAAACTATATGGTTCAAACAATGTGAATAAACAGAGGAAATTGGACATCTACAATTCACATTTTTGGTATATCGGCTGAACTTTAATTATTCTTTACTCTTGAGATGAATCTGCCTCTCAAATGTTGTTAAAGAAATAAAAGCTTATGTTTCCCATTCCCACCTCCCTTATTCATCAGCATCCATTAATCAGAGAGACCATTCGGCATTTGGTTTTTTGGGATTGGCTTACTTCACTTAGCATAATGCTTTCCAGTTCCATCCATTTGCCTGCAAATGCCATAATTTTATTCTCTCTTATTGCTGAATAATATTCCATTGTGTATATGTACCATAATATGAAGAATGTAATCTGCTTATAATTTTGTGCAAAGTTAGAAAAATTATGATTGTAACAATTTTTTTCTATTTGCCTCAACAAATGTTTTCAGTGAATAGTGTGTACAGCTTCTGATAATTTGTTTTTTTCTGTTATGTTTGCCAACATGTATTAAAATGCAACTTTTGGGAAATAAATAAATAAATAAATAAATAAATAAATAAAAAGATAAAAAAAAAAAGAAATAAAAGCGGGTACTGGGGCTGTACCTCAGTTGTAGAGCGCTTGCCTAGCATGCGTGAGGCAATGAGTTCGATCCTCAGCACCACATATAAATAATAAATGAATAAAATAAAGATCCATCAACAACTAAAAAAAATTAAAAAAGAAATAAAAGAATGCTAAAAATTTACACAGTGTGATGCTATTTGGCTAAAAATGTAACTATATAAAGAAAAAAGAATGCAAGCAAGGCTTCAAAGATCTGGAGGTGAACGTTGAAAATGCTTAGATCCAAGGTGAGTCAAATACTTATGATTATATTTCAGAATGCAAAAATAATCATTTTTGATAGCAAAGTTATATAAGTTTAAATATTTTTATTAAATGACATGGCTTTACAACCTCAGATAATTCCAATAAAATCATGATATGCATATATAGGGGGATGAAAAGTAAGCTAATGACTTCATCTTAAATGGAATTTGTGTAACTGACAATTATGTGTGTGTGTATGTGTGTGTGTAGCATGTATTTCTTAATTTAAGAGTAACTAATAAAAATACATCCAGTATTTCTAGAGGCAAAATAGCCAAGGAAATAACTAATTTTATGAGAACTTACTATGTACAAAGAACATTAAAAGCATTTATTTATATAGTTTTCTCAATAATCCTGAATAATGGTTACTATTTTTATCCCAATTTTTCAAATTTTATAAATGAGGACCCTTAGGCATAAAGAATTTAAGAGCTGCTGATTCTTAAAATGTTGAAATGGGATCCATGCCCAGGCAGCCATATGCCTGAGCTTATGGTCTTACCCAGTACTCCATGCATGCATCAAGAGATAGAAACCAATAATAATAATAGGTATATGGCTTTTAAAAACATACAGGTCAAATAATCAATATAGGATTGATTTATATTAGGTTAAATAAGAACTTACATTTGTTAAACTCCTTGCAAAAGAATTTAAGAAATAGATTCTTAGATTTCAGGAGACAACAGATAGAACAGAATTATGATATACTATTAAAAATAAAAGCATGAACAAATATGTATCAGGCAATTAAAATAAAAGACAGAAAGCATGTAATGCTGATTATAATAAATACAGTAACATTACATTAATCAAAGATATGAGCCACAATAAAATATAACAGTCTAGATCAGGGCTGTCCAGTAGAACTTTCTATAACAATGGACAGTTCCTTTGTCTATGGTAGCTACTACACATGTGGGGCTATTGAGTACGTGAAATACAACTAGAGTGAAAGATGAACTGAATTTGTAATGATATTTAACTACAATTAATTTAAATTTTAAAAGTCACATGTGACGAATGCCTATCATATTGGACAGCACATGTCTAGGTCTTAGTATAAATATGCATGAAGTAAATGTTGCTATAATTAAAAGGAGAGCTTAAAAGAAGCATCTTTTATAACATTGAAATATTAAGTGGGTTCAAAACAAGAATACAGATAACTTGAATAATTTTTTTTTTTGGTACCAGGGATTGAATTCAGAGGTACTCGACCACTGAGCCACATCCCCAGCCCTATTTTGTGTTTTATTTAGAGATAGGGTCTCACTGAGTTGCTTAGTGCCTCACAGTTGCTTAGGCTGGTGTTGAACTCACGATTCTCTAGTCTCAGCCTCCCAAAGTGCTGGGATTACAGGTGTGTGCCACTATGCCCAGCAAATTGAATAATTCAATTGCTGAAATTGTTTAATAATTACACATAGAACTTTGCTCTCTACAATGAACGTGTACTCAAATTCAGGGATGTTTACAACCAGTCACCCCGCAAACCCTATTCTTATATTGTCCCAAAGTAAACATTTTACTGGCTACAATACTGCACACTAGAATCTCATAACAAAATTTTAGCCAAATACATGCAAAACTCAAGTTAGAAATTTTAAAGCATTATTATAATTCACATCAATTTATCATTGAAGCAAACTATCATTAAGGGTAATTACAATTTATCAAAATATACAGGCTGGGGAAAATTATACTCTAAGGTAGTTTTATAGCATAAAAGATTTGATATTAATGAAAGAAGACAATGGAAATAAATGAGCTAACATGGTTGAGAACAGAACAAAACAGTAAGAAAAGTCAAGAAATTAAATAAAAGTAAAAAGCAAAATTGATGAATTAGAAAATAAAAGAAAGGGGTAATCATAACACCTGAAAAATGGAATAATAAAGAAAATAATGCAGGGAAAATTCCTCACCAATTTTTAGGGAAAAAATGAGAAAACTCAAAAAGATAGGGAAATGAAAGGTAATATAAAAAACAGGCATGAGGATGATTTTTTTTTCCAAAAAGAACAGGTTTTTGTCTTTAACATTTAAAATAATACTGCCCATTTTTGAACATCTAGGAAATAACAAGAAAAATAATATGGGAAAAAATAATTATAGTGCAACTATGCAGTGAACATTTGGTGAATTTCTAGTTTCTTTCCCCCTTTTGAGTATATCTCAGTTTATTGTGCAGTTAGCTTTTTTTTAGTTGTTCTAATCAGTTATACAGGACAGCAGAATGCTCTTTGATTCATTGTACACAAATGAAGCAGAATTTTTCACATGTATGGTTGTACACAAAGTAAGGTCACACTATTTGTGCAATCATACATGTACTTAGGGTAACGATGACCATCTCACTCCACCATCTTTCCTATCCCCATGCCCTCTCCACTCCCCTCCCTACCTCTGGTCAATCCAAAGTACCCCTACTCATCCCATAGCCCACCCTTATGGATTAGCATCCAATTATCAGAGAAAACATTCAGCATTTGGTTTTTTGGGATTGGCTTACTTCACTTAGCATGATATTCTCTAACTCCATCCATTTACCTGCAAATGTCATGATTTTATTCTCTTTTATTGCTGAGTAATATTCCATTGTGTGTATAGACCACAGTTTTTTATTCATTCATCTATTGAAGGGCATCTAGGTTGGTTCTACAGTTTGGCTATTGTGAATTGTGCTGCTATAAACATTGATGTGGCTGTGTCACTGTAGTACACTGTTTTTAAGTCCTTTGGGTATAGACCGTGGAGTGGGATAGATGGGTCAAATTGTGGTTCCATTCCATGTTTTCTAAGGTATCTCCATACCACTTTCTAGATTGGTTGCATCAATTTTCAGTCCCACCAGCAATGTATGAGTGTGCCTTTTTCCCCTACATCCTTGCCAACACCTATTGTTGTTTGTATTCTTGATAACTGCCATTCTGACTGGAATGAGATGAAATCTTAGTTTCGATTTGCATTTCTCTAATTACTAGAGATGTTGAATTTTTTCACATATTTGTTGATTGATTGTATATCTTCTTCTGAGAAGGGTCTGTTCAGCTCCTTAGCCCACTTATTGATTGAGTTGTTCTTTTTTGGTGTTAAATATTTTGAGTTCTTTATATATGTGGATGATTAGTGCTCTATCTGATGTGCATGTGGCAAAAATTTGCTCCCAAAATGTAGGCTCTGTCTTCACCTCATTGATTGTTTCTTTTGCTGAGAAGAAGCATTTTAGTTTAATCCATCCCATTTATTGATTGTTGATTTTATTTCTTGAACTTTAGGAGTCTTGTTAAGGAAGTCAGGGTCTATCTGACATGATGAAGATTTGGGACTACTTTTTCCTCAATTAGGCATAGGTTCTCTGGTCTAATTCCTTGATCCACTCTGAGTTGAGTTTTGTGCATGGTGAAAGGGACAGGTTTAGTTTCATTTTGCTGCATATGAATTTCCAGTTTTCCCAGCACTACTTGTTGAAGAGGCTGTCTTTTCTCCCATGTGTGTCTTTGGTGCCTTCATCTACTATGAGATAACCGTATTTATATGGGTTTGTCTCTATGTCTTCTATTCTGTACCACTAGTTTACGTGTCAATTTTGGTGCCAACATTATGTTGTTTTTGTTAGTATAGCTTTGTAGTATAGTTTACGATCTGGTATTGTGATGTCTCCTGCTTCACTTTTCTCACTAAGGATTGCTTTGGCTATTCTGGGTCTCTTATTTTTCCAATGAATTTCATGATTTATTTTTCTATTTCTATGAGGGATGACATTGGGATTTTAATTGCAATTGCATTGAATCTATATAACACTTTGGATAATATGGCCATTTTGACAATATTAATTCTGCCTATCCAAGAACATGGGAGATCTTTCCATCTTCTAAGGTCTTCTTCAATTTCTTTCTTTAGTGTTCTGTAGTTTTCATTTCAGAGGTCTTTCACCTCTTTTGTTAAATTTCTTCCCCAGTATTTTTTTTTGAGCATATTATAAATGGAGAATTTTTCCTAATTTCTCTTTCAGTGAGTTCATCACTGATATATAGAAATGCATTTGATTTATGGGTATTGATTTTATATCCTGCTACTTTGCAGAATTCATTTATTAGTTCTAGAAGTTTTCTGGTGGAAGTTTTTGGATCCTCTAAGTATAGAATCATATTGTTGGTAATGATAATTTGGGTTCTTCTTTTCTTATTTGTATCTATTTAATTTCTTTCATCTGGCTAGAGTTTCAAGAACTATGTTGAATAGAAGAGGTGAAAGAGGGTATCCCTGTCTTGTCACTGTTTTTAGATGGAATGCTTCCAATTTTTCTCCATTTAGAATGATTTTGACCTTGGGATTAGCATAGATAGCTTTTACACTGTTGAGATATGTTCCTGCTCTCCCTAGTTTTTCTAGTGTTTTGAACATGAATGGGTGCTGTATTTTGTCAAATGTTTTCTCTGTATCAATTGATATAATCATGTGATTCTTATCTTTAAGTCTATTGGTGTGATGGATTACGTTTATTGATTTCCATATGTTGAACCACACGGGGATAATTTAAAAAATATTACTATAATTATATGCTTAGCACAGTTTGAAATCATAAATGTATATACTTCCAGCAAAGTATAAATTATCACACTTGACTTAAGAAGAAACAAGAAAACTTCAGGTTATAATCATAATTTTAAAACTTCTATGGATAATCAAAATTTATCTCCAAAAATGTTCACCATGTCCATAGAATTATACAGATTAGTTCTATCAAGTTTTCAAGAGACAGGAATACTGATATTTAGAAACATTAAGAACATAAAAAAATGTAGAAACTTAAGGATAGTTAAAATCTGAAAAGATTATGGCCTAACACAATTCTTAAATTCACAGGCAAAAATCAAAATTTAATAGAAGCAAATAAAAACATTAAAACAATGGTTGTATGTTAATAGAATGACACACTTTAAAAATATGGCAGAGCCGGGCGCGGTGGTGCATGCCTGTAATCCTAGCACTTTGGGAGGCTGAGACAGGAGAATTGTGAGTTTAAAGCCAGCCTCAGCAATGGCGAGGCGTTAAGCAGATCAGTGAGACCCTGTCTCTAAATAAAACACAAAATAGGGCTGGGGATGTGGCTCAGTGTTCAAGTACCCTTGAGTTCAATTCCCAGTTTAAAAAAAATGGCAGTTACTTAACATTTCTGACCAATAATTTTAGTTTTATTTAACACTTGAATATTTCAAAGAATATAATACTCAGATTTCAAAAAGGTGAGGAGCATTTTGTTAAATTCAGTGTGCACTCCTAATTTTTAAAAATCTTAGAATCCAGAAATATATGACTACTTCCTTAACATGAATAACATCTTGTTAAAGAAACAGTCTGTTAGCACAAATGCACTCTAATGGAAAACAAGAGCAATTCGGGAAGACCAATATCACTACGTTTTCATAAGTTGTCCTAAAGCTGTAGCCAACATACAAAGACATGAAAGAAAATAATAATCATAGCTATTACCCTACAGAGAGAAAATACTTTGTGATCTATTTTATTTTCTTAGAAAATGTAAAAGGCACAGCTGGTGTGCCTTTTACAAATAACAGAAAATGATAGGTACTTTGATGAAAAACATAGCAATATGAAATATTCTTTAATATGGCTCTACTAATAATATAATGTTATGAATAATATATTCATCATATGTGAAAAATCTTAGGTTTAATCTTAATAGGAAATGTAAATAAATTATTAAAATACATTGTGAGACAAAAAATAATATTTGAATATACAAAAAGGCATTCCATTTTCCTAGACGGAAAAACTAATTAATTGGTTAGATGTCAATTCTTCCCAAATGATAAGATTAATGTAAATCCAATTAAAATCCCACCAGGACATTTGAGGAGTCTTTAGAAAATGATTCTAAATTATATTAGGAAGATTAAATAGGTATCATCTAAAAATAAACTTTTGAAAGAGGTCAAGATTTAAGAAGTGTGAGAAAGTATGGTATACATAATATTAAATTAATATATATTCAAATTTATAAGGTATATGAGAATTTATTATATTTAGTCTAAAATTGAATTTATTATACATTACATCATGTTAACAACAAAAGGAAGTCAAATTCATTAAATAGTACTATGACAATTAAAACACAAATTATATTTTTATGATTATATATTTTCCAAAGTAATACATGTGGTCAATACTAAAAATTTAAGCGTAGAAACTGTCAGATACATTAGTGCTGAGGCAGTGTGATTGAAATTCACATAAATTCTGGGCACAGTAAAAATTTTCAAATACACAGCAGACCTTGAAAAAAAGGAAGAAAAGAAGAAATGGAGGAAAGAAGAGAAGAAGAGAACTCCTCAGGTAATAAGGGAAAAGGACACCCAAACCAAACCAGAGTAAACTGACACCAGAACATCCCAAGAGATCATAGATTCTATCATGTATCAGTGAGGTCTGTCCAATCTTGCCTAATACTCTCAAACACCCTCTTCCCTCAAATCTTAAACAAGATTAGAGCTACCAATTACCTCCTTATTTGCTGGAAATGAAGACTCCCCAGATCTTCAAGAGAGCCTCTAACATGAAACAGACTGATATCAAAGAGGAATCCAATAAAACAGAAGTAAATCAGTGAGAACACTTTAAATAATTATAAAATCCAAGAGATTTTTAAAAAAGACATTTAGGAAAATACAAACCATTATTTTAATGGAATATAGAAGGAAGGAAGGAAGGAAGGAAGGAAGGAAGGAAGGAAGGAAGGAAGGAAGGAAGGAAGGAAGGAAGGAGGGAGGAAAGGAAGGAGAAAATAAAATCATGGTAACAGAAGTAAGGAAGTAGAAGGATTAGAAGTTGAAGTTGACAACATTGCTCAAGAGGTAAAACAAAAAATTGAGAAAATTGGATACAAAGATAAAAACATTAGAGGATCAGTGTGTTAATCAACATTTTGTCACTGTGACAAAAAATTCAGCTTAGAGGAGGAAAGATTTATTTTGGCTCATGGTTGCAGGGGTTCACTGGCTCCATTGTTTTCAGGTCTGTAGTGAAACAGAAACTCATGGCAGAATGACATGGTGGAGGAAAGCTGCTGATCTCACCGCAGAGGGAAGGGAAAGGGGGAGGGGCAAGGGACAAGATACACTCGTTAAGGGCTAACTCCCTTCAATTAGATCCTACCAGCTAGTTTCCACTACCTTCCAATAGTCTATTCACCTATGAATCTTTCAATGAAGTAATCTCTTGATGAGGTCAGAGCCCACATGATACAATCACTTCCCAAAGCCTGTCTCTGAATATGCTGCACTGGGGACAAATCCTTCAAAATATGAGCCTTTGGGGGATATTCAAGATCCAGACTATAATAATAAAATAAGGAGGTCTGAATTCTAAAATAGTAGATTTCAGAAAGAGAACAGAGAGTACTGTAGGGAGAAAAATACATAAGAAAAAATACAAAAATAAATTTCTCAGAACTTGAGAAGTTTCCAGATTAAAATTTCCTGTCAAGTGCCTAATACAGTAGGATCTTTTAGTCAGGGTGGAGACTGCTTGGTTTTATAATGTCACTGTACCATGCTATCAACTAATGAATTATGTTCTCATGAAATATACTGATGTACATGCTGCTGTCAAGAAGTTACTAAGAGCTGGGCCCAGTAGCGCACGCCTGTAATCCCAGCACTTTGGGAGGCTGAAACAGGAGAATCCAGTTCAAAGCCAGCCTCAGCAATGGCGAGGTGCTAAGCAACTCAGTGAGACCCTGTCTCTACATAAAACACAAAATAGGGCTGGGGATGTGGTTCAGTGGTCGAGTATCCCTGAGTTCAATCCCCAGTACAAAAAAAAAAAAAGAAGCTACTAAGACTAAGAGTCTTCTAAGGGGTTTGGATAAGTGTCCTCCAGAGGCCCATGTGTTAAAGGTTTTGTAACCAGCCTTTGATACTATTGAGAATTAGTGGAACCTGTAGGAGGTAGGGACCTAATGGAGAGAAGTTAGGTCATTGGGGGCATGCCCATCAAGGAGACTCTGGCAGCCGGGCGCGGTGGCTCACGCCTGTAATCCCAGCACTTAGGGAGGCTGAGACAGGAGGATCGCGAGTTCAAAGCCAGCCTCAGCAACAGCGAGGTGCTAAGTGACTCAGTGAGACCCTGTCTCTACATAAAACACAAAATAGGGCTGGGGATGTGGCTCAGTGGTCGAGTGCCCCTGAGTTCAATCCCTGGTGCCAAA
>CM053417.1:116059066-116101407 GCA_028644305.1 Xerus rutilus | reverse complement strand
GGCTCACGCCTGTAATCCCAGCACTTAGGGAGGCTGAGACAGGAGGATCGCGAGTTCAAAGCCAGCCTCAGCAACAGCGAGGTGCTAAGTGACTCAGTGAGACCCTGTCTCTACATAAAACACAAAATAGGGCTGGGGATGTGGCTCAGTGGTCGAGTGCCCCTGAGTTCAATCCCTGGTGCCAAAAAAAAAAAAAAAAGGAGACTCTGGCCCTTCCTTCTCCTCTCTCTTTGCTTCCTGACTGCCATGAGGTGAGCAGCTTCTTCTACCCTGTGCTCCTGCTATGATGTTCTGCCTCATCACAAGCCCAAAAGCAAAAAGGTAACTGACCATGAATTGAAACCTCTGAAACAGCCAAAATAAACCTCTCCTATTTCTAAGTTGATTATCTAAGGTATTTTGTCATAGTAACAGAAAGCTGGATAACATAGTCTAGTATAAAGATACACAGAAAAGTAGCCCAGGGCATCTTTATGTAGATATAGGATCAACTTCACTATATTATCAAGGGGGACACTTTTAGAAATGTTCTGCTATTAAAAGAGATATTCACAATTATCAAAAGGTGAAAGCAACCCAAGTGTCTACAGATGGATAAATGGATAAACTGTGGCACATATTTCCAATGGAATATAATTCAGTCTTAAAAAGAAAGGATCATTCCAACACATGCTGCTATATTGATGAATTTTTAAAAAACATTTCTTTATACCTTTATTTTATTTAGTCATTTTTATGTGGTGCTGAGGATCGAACCCAGGGCTTTGCACATGCTAGACAAGCACTCTACCACTGAGCCACAACTGCAGCCCCATACTGATGAATTTTAAAGACTTTTTTCTAAGCAAAATAAATCAGTCACAAATGGTCAAATACTATGTAATTTCATTCACATGACATATTATACAGTAGTCAAAATAACAGAGAAAAAAATAGGATGGTGGTTGCCAGTATTCTTGGGGGAGGGAAGAATAGAGTGTTACATTTAATAAGTACAGAGCTTTGGTTTTACAAGTTAAAAATATCTGGAGATGGATGGGGATGATGGTTGCATAATAGTGTGAATATACTTAAAGCTACTAAACTACACATTTAAAATGGTAAATTTTGTTAAATATATTTTACCACAATTAAAATTTTAAAAATAAAATGTTAAGGAGAGCTTGGGAAATCAAACATTTTAATTTTCTCTTTTCTACAAAACAAGAAAAGAATGAAAGAAAAACTTTGATTTAACATTTTCAACTGCATATATCTTGATGTGCACATACATAAAACATACATGGAGGTTTAGCATTTTTTCATTTAATATTGAATTTGAGGTCTATATTTTATTGTGATCTAAAGTGCATAGGTCTTCATGCAGATTATCACATGACTACAGACTATACTCAGGCTATCATTTTACTAAAAATGGCTTTAAGTTCATGGTGGTCAAAATTATACTTAGCCTAGCATGATTTGCTTACAATTATATGGCCTAACATAACTTATTAATGTGTAGAAATTAAAAATGAAAAAGAGAAACAAAGCTGGGTGGTCATAGGAGCGTTGCATTCTTTAAATAGAGTGTTTCAGAACATTAAATTTATAATAGCATACACTCGAAATACAAAGCAAAGGAAAAATTATGTCCCCTTTAGCTTTCTCTGACAAATTACTTCTCTTATCTTTCTCCTCTTCTCCCATTATCCTCTTATCAGGTTGGAAACAAACTTTTAAAAGTTATCTTCTGTTCTATCTCAACCTTGAAAGAGGGTTAGCATTACACCAACACTTGGTGTATATGCATCTATTTATGGCCTCTAAGTAGAGAGATTTTATGAGCTCTCTGATAACTCAGGTCTACTTTAACAATCTCTCTTAAGTAATCAAAATTCTTCACTTCTTTTCTGTTGGGCCTTTAGTGGAAAACGAAACAGTTGAAACCTATGTTTTAGGTTCAAACCATTGTTTAATATGCTCATTTAAAAACCATTTTAAATCCGATAAAAGCTTAAAAATATAGTCTCATATACTAAATGATTCCATTTATGTGAAATTCTATAAAAGGCATAACTTTAAATACAGAAAGAAGACCAGCAGTTGTCTAAATCTGGGGATTGGGAGAGGGGATTCTCGTGGAAAAGCCTTACGTAACTTCTTGATAGGGAGTGGTGGTCACTGTACAAAATACTATAGTTCATCATATTGTATGCTGAAAATGGGTGACTATTATTGTGTGTAAATAATAACTTGATTTTTCAAAAGTGTTTTATTGAAAAAAAACTGTATACTCACTGCTCAATCATTTCATTGTAATGGTGTGTTTCTCAACGCTGTGTATAAAAGATATTTTTCTTCATTTGTAAAATTACGTAGTCTATCATAACCTATCATAGCTCATTTTTATAATTTCAGATAAGCACATTATATATTACATAATCTTCAAAATCATCATTTTTATAGTTTACCTAATATTCAATCAAGTGACAGGATTTAATGGTTAAAATTATTTAACCACTTGTCTAATGTTACTTACATAGGTTATCAGCAATTGTTTACATAACCACTATTGACAAGAAATTTCTGTATATAAAGGTTTCCTTCTTCAAAATCCAGGATATATTTCTAGAATTATAATATTAAGCCAGAGGTATAAACATTTTTAAGGCTCTTGCCAAACTAGATACTTACCAAAAGAGTCATACTAATTTACACTGCCTCCAGCATTGCTTAATGCTCTTTTCACCTTTTCAGAATTGGATATTACCATATTTTAATCTTAAAGACTTCCTAAACTCTCCTTATGGCCTTTCAGCCACAATTACCTCTTGCAATAATTTGTTGTGTCAAGCTTTTTATGTTTCCATTTTCTTTTTGTCCCTGTCTTCATTCCTCCTTTTTCTCATCCTTGTTCCCCTCCTTCATCCCCCTATTCTCCCTTGACTCCCCACCACCACACACACATACTACTGGTTTCTATTATAATTAATGTTTTTATTCTTTATCAAGTGGAGCATCTAGAATAATATAAATTTGGAAATAAATGTTTCTCTTTGACCAAAACAGAACTTAAGGAACAACAGAAGCTCTTCCTTGAAACATAGTGAGGACAGGGGCCAGAGAAACCCAGTGCACTTTGGAGACTGGAGTGTCAGGGACCAGAGACTGCAGACTATCTTAGGGACAGGGGACCTGGGAAGGCAGACCATTCAAGGAGTGGGGCATGAAGACTCAAACTCTCCAACTTCATCCCTCTATTAGGTCTGATTGAATCCTCCATTTACTAGTTCTTACACATATTACACATATTAGCTTCTCTGAACCTCTGTTTTCTCATCTATGAAATAATTTGTCGCATCCTTTCTTAATTCTTACCTTGAGAAAATCAAAAACATGAGGACAGAAGAGTAATGTGGACTGATAAAAAACAGGCCCATGATAAACAACTAAAGGAATAAGTAAATTAATAAATTTCCCTTCCCAATTTGGACTCTGGCATCTTTCATTTCATTGGCTCTCCTAGAAACCTTTAATTTGCCCATTGTATACTCTCCTGTCAACTGACAACCTATAATAGTGCTTTACTTTCCCCATCATATAGTGTAAGGTAGGAAACTTGAGTTATCTCTACTTTCCTTCTTCAGCACCATCACTTTCAATGCCATAAAATCCTACTGATTCTCCCCATTAAAGGACACACAAATCCATCCCCTCAAACTCTGTCTTCACTGTGATTGTATTGTTAGGGCCTATGATCTCTCAAGAGGACTATGGTATCAACTTCCAAGCTCATCTTCCCACCATGAGCAACTTTTCGCTTATGCCTCCTCCATGCTAACCAGGCTTCTCATTTGAAAATGCAGACATCAAATTACCTATCGATTTTCCAAACGAAAACCTTGCAAAAGTTCTTTTTGCCTGTGGAGTGAAGTCTAGATTATTTAGAACTGCATGCCATTTACTCCCAAACCTGAGATTAACTTCCCTTAAACTTTTTTAAAAAATAATTTATTCTTTTTAGTTATACATGACAGTAGAGTATATTTTGACTTTTTTTTTGGGGGGGGGTACCAGGGATTGAATTCGGAGATACTCACTGAGCCACATCCCCAGCCCTATTTTGTGTTTTATGTAGAGACAGGGTCTCACTGAGTTGCTTAGTGCCTCGCTGTTGCTGAGGCTGGCTTTGAACTCACGATTCTCCTGTCTCAGCCTCCCAAAGTGCTAGGATTACAGGCTTGCACCACCGCACTCAGCTTATTTTGACGTATTTATACAAACATGAAGTATATCTTATTCTAATTAGGATCTCAGCCTTGTGGTTCTACATGATGTAGAGATTCATTGTGGTGTATTCATATATGTACATAGGAAAGTTATGTCAGATTCATTCCACTGACTTTCCTCTTCCTATCCTCCTCACTTCCTTTTATTCCTCTTTGTCTAATCATTATCTCCTTATATTGTTCCTGCTCAATGATCATATCAAAATTATCCATGTTCTACAGCAAACATGATCTACTTCTTCAACTTGTTTTCTTTTTATATCCTCTTCTCTCTGCTTTGTCCAGATCATAAATACCCACATATTTCTATCAGACATGCTCTGGTCCAAACTATATCTGTTCTGGCAAAAAGTACATTATATGACATTAGTAGCTCATGCAGTGTATTGAGTGCTATGAGGAAACCTACAAAATCTTCACAAGAGCTAGGAAACAGTTTATCTGAGAGCAATACCCAAATACGCTGTCCTCTTCTATGTGATTCCAACATCTCAGCTTTCACCACTCTTTCAAAGCTCACACCAAAGCTCTGCTTCTGTTACCAGAAGACAAAACCCACATGCCTGCTACCTCCATTGCTCACTTCTGTATTAATGTCTCTATGGGCACCACTTACTGCTAGAGTCCAGGTCATGGGCAAGCATATGGGTCCAAGTGAGACTATCAAGGTTTTTGCCATCAATGGTGGGGAAGCAGCAAGCTTCCCAATAATAATAGGAGTGTTTGTTTAAAGAGTTTAGGCAATTGGAGAATCTTTCGATCATCTACTACATCCTTCTTCTCTGATAACCAAATTCATGGTCTCCTTCCAAGACTTGTTCTCTGTCATTGGGCTCCCAATTATTGAGCATACACCTACTGTGGCCCTTACTATACTGTATTGGATTTGTGCATTTGCATTTCTCTCACTCATAAACTTCATGAAATCCTTGAGCATCATGAGTGTGCCCAATCTTTCTTTGTCTTATTTTCTTTTATTTGACATGTAGCTGATGTCTAGAATATGGCAAGGACTCAATAAATGTTGTTTTTAGGAGCATAAGTAAAAATTAAAGAAATTCTAATTCAAATGTTCTTTATTTGCAAATATTTTAGTAAGATACCTTTAGCTGGATTTTCTTTTACTCCATATCCTCAATTCAAGGGAAGATTTTAAACTCTGCCACAATAATAAAGCACTAAAATGCACAAAATGTTTAACCAATACTAAAAACATTTTTAAGTAGTATGTGGTTTTCTAATACGCCCAAGGGAAATTGGAACTCAAGTATGAGTCTTCCCAAGATTTAGTAAAACACAAGCAATTTGAATTCAGGATTCCACAATGGCATTAACAAAGATGTGACTTCAAAATGGAAACAGAGTAGTGAGGAAGAGTTCAGTGTAGGGACTTCAACTGTAAAAGCCATTTTAAATGAGTTCTGTTTGTTTTGTTAATAACTGTGGGATTTGCCTCGATGTTACTTTGTCTTTGCTTTGCCATCATAAAGTGGTCTCCAAGGACCTGCTGACAGCTTCATGAGCTGATTGTGACAACAGCCTATGTCCAATGAAAAGGAATAGGCAAGTAGGGAGTACGTATTTTTATAAGTTAACATAAAGAGAACAGTGAATAAACAAGTCCCCTATCAATCTTTGAAATATATATGCTTAACTTTTTGAAAGAAAATCTGGTCATCCAGAGCCAATTCAAGGTACTTAACATCCATGGTTGAAGTCACTTAGAAGAAATTAGATGTCATGAATCCATTAGCGCTGGGAGGAGGATAATTCACGTGGAGCCTGAGTAGTGGCCCCTGTCCACCCTGGTCTCCCAAGTTGGGTAATTCAACGGCTCTGAAATCTTATAGACAGTGTATATAGGAGATGAAGTTGAGGCAGCAGAAGCTCAACACAGCAAATGCCAAATTTATTAGAAAATACTTGTTTGAAAAAGATACACTTCTGGTCCACCCTGATATCTGAAAATAAAGGTGGAAAAGCGAAAAAATTCATATTCAAATCCACACTTCACATTAAAAAAAAGATAAAGAAAAAATAAAGAAAATAAAAACACTGACACTGAGCCTAGATCATCCATTCCCTTTCAATTAATGAATCTTCTTTACTTTGAAAAGAAAATTTTATGACCTTCTGCAAGCTAAAGGCATTTACCATATTCATGAGTATTTCATTAAAGAGCAAAAAGGAATCCGGTTTAAATTCCTAAAATAGTATATTTATTGTTGTAGGTAGTATGCAGAGCTATTTTAAACATACTGAGAGTAATTCAGTATAATGTAGATAATTCACTTTCAATTATGACAGCCCAGGTTTAATTTCATGGTAGACTTGGTCAGCAAGGAAGGATGGACTTGCATTCATCTGTAGTCTCGGTATAGTTCTTGGCTTAATCTCACCAATGTACAGGGCAAGCTATGAGGGTCCATTAATTAAAGTCTAAAGACCATGTGGAATGTAGATGTTTATTCAATGAAACTACTGTTTTCTCAGCCTATTGTCAAAGTGTGTGAATATAGATTTTCTATATCAAATGTAGAAAAGAGAACATTTCAGAAATATTGTGCTTCTAAATATTAGGCTGAAATTCAAATGTATCCTGTAATAAATTTTGACAATATTTATATATACATTCAATTTAAACATTTACATATTCTTTTCTTCTCCTAAAATGATCAACCTATTAATATTTGTGGTTTTTGTAGATAGCAAAATTGTGTTTTTACAGCTATGGTTGTTCCAGCTGATACACAGCTGTGACTTCTGTTTTCATACACTACTGCAGTACTAGATTTCTCTTTGTTACCTTTCATTCAGCATTTCTCCTTGTTTATCTTCCTTGACTCATCCCCTTTCCTACCCTCATATGACTTTCTTCATTGTTAATTTGAATAATATAGAATTGAGATATATTTTATTTATGAAATATATCATACCTTAAATAATTGGAAATGATAATACTGTTAACTTCATTAGGTTTCTGTGAGGATTCATTAAATTAATGCAGTCCTCCATATATGGGAGCTCTGCAACTGCATGTTCAATCAATCTTATATGGAAATTTTTTAAAAATTGTGTCTGGCCAGGTGCAGTAGAGCACATGCCTATAATCCCAGCAGTTTAGGAGGCTGAAGCAGGAGGATTATAAATTTGAGGCTAGCCTCAGCAACTTAGTGAGGCCCTAAGCAACTTAACAAGATCCTGCCTCAAAATAAAAAATAAAAAATGGCTAGGGATGTGGATCAGTGGTTGAGCACCCCTGAGTACAATCCCTGGTACCAAAAAAAAAAATGTCTGTATTGAACATGTACAGAGTGTTTTATTATCACTATTCCCAAATAACACAAAATAACAACTATTTTCATAGCATTTACATTGTATTAAATATTATAAGTCATATCGACATGATTTAAAATATACAGGAGAGTATGTGTAGGATATATGCAAACACCATATCATTTTATATGAAGGTCTTGAGCATCTTTGGATTTCGGTATTGGCAAGGGCTCCTAGATCCTGTGGAATCCCAGGGATGACCATTTATATGTAAAAATGCTTAGAACAGTGCTAGGTACAGAAGAAAAGTTATGGAAGTATAAGATAGTAAAAATGATCTTACTATTTGGCAGTTATTGAATATAATTTTATGATCCTTGTTCTTAATTTGGAAGCAAATGATTGAAATTTCTAGCATTTCTTTTAGAAAAAAAATTTGAAAAAACACCTTCCTCTTTTATTTGTTCTTCAGTTTCCTCTCTTGATTTTAGGAATTCTCAGCATCACCAATTTTTTACAGCTTGTTTTTTTCATCTATTGGGGATAACAAAACTTCTACCCTTCATTCCAGAAAATTGCCTACATATACAATATGTTCCATAGTATTTTAGAGCTCTCATAGACATCTAGAGCCCATCTATTGACCCCTTAGCTGTCCATAAACCCTATTTAAGAAACTCTGTTCCACAGAGGAAAAGTGTTCCTACTCTGATTAGTACCAGATTATACAAATGTAAAACAAGGTATGTGCTTATGAAGATACCAAAGCAGGAAGGAGTGGAGTGGGGGTGGAGAACGGAAGGAGAGGGCTCTTTGGAGAATTCTGATTATTGATAATGACATAAATAAAGCAGCTACCATGTGAAAATTGTAAATATAGTGGGATGATTTTGCACATATTTGAAGTTTCAGCATTATTTTATTTTGCACTACATTGGAGAGGTTTGTCTTTTTAGGGGTCAGAGCCACAATTTATCTAAGCCCTGCTTGGAGACTAAAAAGATGTGGTCAAGGGAGAAGGGCAGAGAATCTGGGAGCAGAAGAGCTGGAGATTGTATTTGGGGTTCTCTCATTTCACTTCCTTGCTTTGGACAGGATATTACATTTCTCATGGCCCTGGCTTCCTTGACTCTCATAAGGTAATATCACCTCTAGATTTATTGGGAATAATCTAAAATAGACATATTGAGGTACCTAATGCTTGTAAGTTGCCTCTTCTCTCCTTTTTAACAGTAAAAGTTTGCTTAGTGAACAGATGATAGTGAAATCTGCTCCCCACATTATTTTAAGAGCAATTTCAGGAATTGTCACACCACAACTTCCATGTTTGAACAATCCTATCTGAGTGACAGGTTTTAGTTTAGATTTGATTTTTAATTGCAAAATTTGATTTTGGAAACATTATTTTGGCATACTATTGCTATCCTGAGAATAATACATACTTAAACAACAAAGGAAAACTGTTTGTGCCTATTTTCTTTTATTAGAGAGGTTGTAGAAAAGAAAGCTAGGAAGGGACAAAAATGAAAAGGTAAAAATGGGTGTGACATACTTGCATTAATTTATATATTTTATAACAAATTAAGTTGATATTGATTATTAAATTTTATATTAAGATAAGTCCTCATTATTTTACATTTATGGATTTCTACTTGTTCCATAGTCTAATTGGTCAAGACTAATATCACATCTGGTATGGTTCACATTTTGTTTGTGGTAAAAACTTTATACTATTTGATGAGTTAAGGACTCCACAAAAATTCCTTCTACTTATGCTATTTTCAGTAATTAATCTATTGTAAATAAGGCATTTTTTCTTTTCTTATAAATTAATTTCCACTGGGAAGAACTGCTATTTCTTTAATTCTGTCCCATTCACATCTGTGTCAAAAGTATATTATTTTGATATAATCAAATATTTCCACATGATTCATTGATCAAATATCCACTCAGAAAATCCAAATATTGAGATGCATACTTTTGAAAACAATTGTCGAGATTTTTTTTGAACTCCTATTCAACCAAGCATTGGGCAGATGTGTTAGAGGCAGGTATCTGGGTATTAAGTGATTCTCCTTTGGAGGATAGAAACACATGCAGAAATGGAATAATGTAAATATGCTAGCATCTTGAAAAACTATTCTCATAAGGTATGTATTAGGATTTTTTTCTTCCTTTCTCCCTTTTTATATTTCTCTTTTCCCATTTTCCCACCTTTCCTTTGACAAAACAAAAAAAGACACTTGGTATTTCTTTTAATTTCTTTTTTTGCTAAACAAGTGTGTTTATTAAGACTTGTATTCTCCTAGAGGACAGCATTGTCTGATGCATCCTAAAAGACACACATAAGGTTTTACCTTTCTCCTCCATTTCTTCCTCTTTCTTATTGTGGTGGGAAGAATTGCTAAATTAGTTTTATTTAAAGCACTGAATTTTAATTGAAAAAAATGAAATTTATATAAAATGCTAACTATATTCACCAACAAATAGTTATTGAGTATTTACTACATGCATCAACATTAGGCACTGCAGACAACATGAGAGTTAGGTATAATTGGTGTTGTTCACATCTGAACCGTTTAAGAGGAGACTTAGGTGCTGAAATATACTGTTTCAGAATGGATAATCTCTCTAATATAGGCATGTACCTGGGAGTTTGCTGGCATAGAGTATGGCATGATGAATTCTGAGACTAACCTCACAAAAAAAGGATGTGGAAATGAATTATAAAAGGTGAGAGCAGACTTGATCCTTGGAATCTCCCCTCCTTTGAGGGAAATTAGACAAGTGGTTTAAAACAGCTGCTTTAAAGCATTGAACTGCTAAGAAGGAAGTACATGAAGTAGGCAACTTTAAGTTCAAAGAGCAGACAACAGACAGAATCACAGCAAGGTAAACCTGTCATTTGGGCACTCTTTTTCCCTTAGGGACATCTGTCAAGCCAAAACAGGGTCCAGGAAGCTGAGAAGATGAGCAGAACATCTGACAGTTTCCTTAATCTAGAGGAACAAAATTGGGAGCACAGGATCACCAAAGTGAGAGAAAGTCTGCTAACTATGCCAGGCTGTGGAAGGGATCCTGAGTTCCCCTGAGGGAAAGGTTCAGTGTGAATTGGAAAAAATTCCATCATTCACAGGGACTGCAAAACATGCCAGGCTTATGTGATATTCAATAAATAATTGTTGAACAACTGATTAAATGATAGTATCTATGAATCAAGGGGTGATGGCCTCTCTTTTTGTCAGATGCTCCATCAAGGTGCACATAGTGGCTGGATGGCCATGTGGCAGAGACAAGTGAAGCCAAGAGCAAAACAATGTGACTTTATAGAATTAGAGTTCCAAGATAAGAGGAATTGGCAAGAAAAGGAAGAGGGTGGAAGTTAATGTAGTCGAACCCATCAACTCCCCCCCAACACTGTTCCACTGGCAAATCTGAAAGACAGAATGTGAGAGAAAGGAAGAAGAGGGGAAAGAAGGGAGGGATGGAGAACTCAGTTAAGAAACGGGGAGAAGTTCATTCCATCAGCAATTAATCATAGATTCCTACACTTGCACAGTAAAATATCTTCCTTAAATCTATTATGATATTAACTAATTACATTAATATCAGTTTTACTTTGTACCACATTGGATCTGACTATATTTTAAATGTGGTTTATGGAGATCCTTGATCTCTCAATTCCAAATCCCCTTCTGGATCCCCATTATTTAAGGAGTTGAACTCCAAATTAAATTATTTCCTTACGCTGTTGAAATTGTTTTCCATGTTCTAAAACCTTAAAGTTTTATGTTGACCACTGATGGAACGGGGGAGTTGCTCAAATCTGTGCATACTTTCTTGAAAAATTAGAGTAGTGAGTGAACAAAGGCCAAGTTTCCATCTTCCAGCTGGATGATAAATGAGGGGAGCCTAGCACAGATTTTACACAAAATACAAAATAAATGTTTGTCTTTCTCTTCTTCTTGTCATGCTTAGAAGAACAAGCCAACTGCCCCAAAAGGGGTATTCATTCAAACTGCAAACCTAGTCTTATTAAACTGTTTTCTACAGATGCCATGTGTTTACAAATATCTTCATCCTTGCTTTTTTCTTCCTCTCTCAAGCATATTCTGTTTGGTGCACATTAATGCAAAATTGTTTCAAGGGTGAGAAATTCAAAGTCAGGAAATGCCTAGTTAAAGATCTTAAGAGCACTGAAAACTTGGCCACATTATATACCCTGGGCAAATTATGACACCGGTTTATCACAAGAACAGAACTGCATTGAAGGTATAAATTTAACAAGGGAAAGAGGAATAGAAAAATTATATTCAAGCCACACCACCCACGTAATTGGGCTATAGAACTTTGGAATTTCCTGACAACTGTTCAGAAGTTTGGGCTTTGCACATAGGTATTGTGGTGATATAGTATTTGCTTTTAATTTCCATGGGCATAAAAAGGAAGAAAGCCTCCTAGGGAAATCTTCAGTTCAGCAGTCCATATCCCCACATTCTTCATTCATGTGTCAAATTATGGGATTGTGATGGATCAAAATAAGATGGACATGTCTTCATGGGCCTTTATTCTCTACAGTTTTTGGGGACTTTTTCCTGAGCAATGATAAACATACTGTTAAAGGGAAATATTAATACTGTATCCTTCAGAAATGTAAAAGTACAGGCATTTGTGCATTAAAATTTTTGAGCGAGAAATAAATGTGATTGAGTCTGAACTGTGGAACCATTATTATCCATCATTTTTTTCCTGACCAAAGTCTCAATGATTAAAGAATTAGGTTTGCACAAAAAGGAATTTTTAATATGCTTTCTCACTTCATATATGTGAGTAATAACCATGTGTGTTTATGTAGTTTTGTAGATGAGGTCAGATGAATTTTTTATCTGCTAAGAGTTAGATCAGTGGCTATTTAAACATAATTTATCTGTCCACTGTCTGTCCTAAAGAGCTTGAGAATTTTAAACAATTCTTTGTGAAATTCTAAGACTAAAAAATCATATTTTTCATGAATGTGCCTACTACTAGCATCAAAATTTCCTCTGACTTGCACAGATTCAAGTATATAATAAAAAGTGTTACTTGATTTGTAGATTTAATTTGGTTCCAGGAAGAGGGTGGAAATGGATCAATTATCCATTTATCTCTTGGACTAGATAAGAAAATTTTATGTACAGAATTGAAAAATATCCATTGGATTAAAGTTAGGATTTTTTCCTCAAATTTATTAAACATGGATGCAAATGCTTATTATTAATGACAATTCTGTTCTCCTGAATAACATTGATAATAGAATCTAGTGTTTGTTTATTTCTCACTTTGTGCCAGTCAGTTTACTATGTCCATTGCCTACTTATCCCATGTAAGCCACTCAACAATCCATATCAGCTGGGCATGGTGATGACACCTGCAACATGAGCAACTTAGGAGGCTGAGACAGAAGGTTTGAAAATTCGAGGCCAGCCTCATAAACTTAGTGAGGCCCTAAGCAACTTAATTAGACCCTGTCTCAAATTTAAAGTTTTAAAAATATTTTTTTAGTTGTAGATGGACACAAATGTCTTTATTTTATTTATTTATTTTTATGTGGTACTGAGGATCAAACCCAGTGCCTCATGCATGCGAGGCAAGTGCTCTACCACTGAGCTACAATCCCAGCCCTAAAATTTTTAATAAGGAATGAGAATGTAGCTCAGTGGGAAAGCACCTCTGGATTCAATCCCTGGTACAAAAAAAATCCCATATCAGAGATGTTATTATTATCTCTTGTTATTGAAATGGAAGTAGCTGCTTAACAAGGTTTAGGAACTTGCACAGTAAGTGTATGTCATGGTAAAAGGCACATGCTTATGGTATACACTGAATCTGGCACTTTGCTGACGAATAACAATCAATATAAAATATGGAAACAACCATAGCATGTAATTTTAGCTGAATTACAGCATCTAGAAAATGGAAAGTGTGAGGAAAAAAGTCTAGATTCCAGCTACTGCACATGAGAAGTTGATTGTTGAAGAAAATGAACACTGTAATCTTCATCCTTTCACTGGGGTGTTAATATATCACAAATATTTTAGTTACTCTCAGGAACAAGAGGGTAAACAAATAGTCCCCTCACTGTATAATGTACTAAAAATTGAGAAATGGCATCTCTTGATTATTTGGTAAGGTTACTTCCCAAAGGTCATTTTTTTGATTCTTTTAAGTTATACATGGCAATAGAATCCCTTTTGACATAATTATACAAGCACGTTCTAATTTAGCCCCTAGTACCTATCCATCTCCTTCCCTTCTCTCATCCCTATTTCCTACCCTTTATTGTTCTTTCTGCCATTTACCCATAGTTATTTTTTAAATTAATTTTTCTGGATGTACACAATGATGGATTTACTTGTCATTTAAAAAAAATTTTAGTTGTATATGGACTCAATGCCTTTGTTTTTATGTGGTGCTAGGATCGAACTCAGTGCCTCACACATGCTAGGCAAGCACTCTACCACTGAGCCACAACCCCAGACCTTACTGTGTCATTTTTTAAAGAGAAATGTTTGTGATAGTGAAAAAGACAATTTAATTTTGTGGCATTCATTCACACATGGAATAAACTAATTGAATTTTACAGTTTATAATCTTGTTCATTTGTAAACTGCCAATAACAAGGAAGGATTTGAAAATGTGATTAAATGAAAATGTTATCTCAAGGACTAATCTTAAGTATCTTTAAATTAATCTATTATACTTTCAATTCTTTTTTTTAAATATTTATTTTTTAGTTGTAGGCAGACAGAATATCTTTATTTTATTTTTACATGGTGCTGAGGATCGAACCCAGTGCCTCACGCATGCTAGGCGAGCACGCTACCACTGCGCCACAACCCCAGCCCATACTTTCAATTCTTTACTTTAAATTCATTTTCATTTTTCTCCAAGTTGCACATTCACATATTTGAAAGAGTCAAGTACTTTGACAAGGTTTTAACAAGAAATAAAAGCTACCTTCCATTCTCACCCCAATGCTTCCCTTTCCAGAGGCACCTTGATAGAAAAAAAAATCAGAAGCAACAATACTTGTCTATCTGGCCACTGGTACAAAATAGAAGACACAGAGATGAACCTACATAAATATAGTTATCTCATACTAGACAAAGGCACCAAAAACATACATTGGAAAAAAGATAGTCTCTTCAACAAATGGTGCTGGAAAATGGAAATCCACATGTAGCAAAATGAAACTAAACCTCTATCTCTCACCCTGCACAAAAATCAACTCAAAGTGGATGGAAGACTTAGACACTAGAACAGAGACTCTGAGCCTAATAGAAGAAAAATTAGGCCCAAATCTTCACGATGTCAGCTTAGCACTTGACTTCCTTAAAAAGACTCCTAAAGCATAAGAAGTAAAATCAAGAAACAATAAATGGGATGGATTCAAACTAAAAAGCTTCTTCTCAGCAAAGGAAACAATCGATAATGTGATGAGAGAGTCTACAGAATGGGAAAAAATCTTTACCACATGCACCTCAGATAGAGCACTAATCCCTAGGATATATAAAGAACTCAAAAAACTTAACTCCAAAAAAACAAATAATGAGGGCTGGGAGGTAGCTCAGTGAGAAAGCATCTGCCTTGCATTCACAAAGCCCTGAGTTCCATTCCCAGTTAAAAAAAAAAAAGACAAACAACAATAATAACAAAAAAAACAAATAACCCAATCAATAAATGGGCTAAGAAACTAAACAGACACTTCACAGAAGAAATATAATCAATTAACAAACATATGAAAAAATGTTCAATATCTTTAGCACTTAGAGAAATGCAAAAAAAAATTCACCTCACTCCAGTCATAATGGCAATTATCAAGAATACAAGCAATAATAAGTGTTGATGAGGATGTGGGGGAAAATGCACATTCATATGTTGCTGGTGGGAGTGCAAGTTGGTGCAATCACTATGGAAAGCACTATGGAGATTCCTTAGAAGACTTGGAATGGAACCACCATTTGACCCAGCTATCCCACTCCTCAGTTATACCCAAAAGACTTAAAATCAGCATACTATAGTGACACAGTCACATCAATGTTTATAGCAGCTCAATTCACAATAGCTAACGATGGAACCAAGCTAGGTGCCCTTCAACAGATGAATGAATAAGGAAAATGTACATATACACAATGGAATATTACTCATCCTTAAAAAAGGATGAAATTTAAGGCATTTGCAGGTAAATGCTAAGCGAAATAAGCCAATCTCCAAAAAAACCAAAGGCCAAATGTTTTCTCTGGTATGTGGATACTGATCCATAGTGTGGGGTGGTAGGGAAGAATGAAGGAACTTTGGATTGTGCAGAATGAAGTGAGAGGAAGGGTGGGGATGTGGGATGGGAAGGATGGTAGAATGAGACAGACATTATAACCCTATATACATGTATGATTATACCATTGGTGTGACTCAGCACCATGTACAGCCAGAGAAATGAGAAGTTGTGCTCCATTTGTGTACAATGTGTCAAAATGCCTTTTACTGTCATGTATAACTAATTAGAACAAATTAAAAAGTCAATCTTAAATAAATAAATAAATAGAACCATTAAGTACAAAAAACAAAAACAAAAAAGTATTTGGTATATAATAACATATCAAATTAGTAAGAATAGGATTAACCAATTAATTAACCAGTTGATACATAATATTAGAATAAATGACTAACAATTTTCCAATATATACATATAAGCTTATCAGAATAAAGTCGAAGGCTCATTTCCTCTTTCTAGGGTTAGACAAGTCTCAGGAGGTGAAAAGGATTCCAAGGGTGATACCAATATTGATCTGGCTCTTGTGACCCTTCTAAAGGCATATGGCTTTTCAATGCCATTCTTCCACCACACACATGCATGCATAGACATATACACAAACACACACAAACACACACACACACACACACACTCCACAGGAGATCATGATAGATCTTACCACAGAACTCAGGGTCACTGAGCTTAGTATTTGGTCCACAGGTCCCCACCCTGTCAGCCCTGTCAAAGGTGACCTCCTTTCCTCAAGGTCCAAATTGGGAGTAGGGTACCATTCCCATTGCTCTCAAAAAACTCCCAGCCCTTTTCCACTCAGTTTAGAAACTCTACTCCCTAGAGGCTGGACTGCTCCCTCATTGCTTGAACCCTCTGATCCCTGTTCTTGTTCTCTCGAGCTTTTGAAAACAAGGGCCTTTTATCTGTCTTGGAAGCAAAAAATTATATATACTTTCAGAACAGGAGGTCATGGAGCTGCAGTTATTTCATCCTTATTAACAAATTATGCCAAAATTTTGCACATTAAGCAACAGGAACACATATTTTACTCAAAAAGCTGCAATTTGGGGCTGCTTAAAAGCTAGGGAGTGAGGCTAGGGCTGGGGCTCAATGGTAGAGTGCTTGCCTTGCATGTGTGGGGCACTGGGTTTGATCCTCAGCACCATATAAAAATAAATAAAATATATTGTGTCTATCTACAACTAAAAATATATATATATTTTAAAAAAGCTAGGGAGTGGATATGGAATCATCTGTACGTTAGCTAACGTTGCTGGTGGCCAGTGCTGGCTGGCAGAGCACACATGGTCTCTTTACGTGACTGAGGCTTTCTTATAGCTTGGCACCTGGATCTCAAAAGAGTTTTCTGAAGAGAATTAGCCAGGTAGAGCCATATTGCCTTAGAGGACTATCTTTGACAGTGATGTGTTGTTATTTCTGTCACATTCTATTTTTTGAGCGAGTCCCAAAGTGCCACTCAGGCTCAAGGAAGGAAAAGAGAGATTTCAGCTCCTGATGGGAGCATGGTGTGCCTGTAGAGGAACCTGTGGGACTGGATATAGTGGTGTGACTACTTTTAGAAAATAAAATCTACCACACCTGGTTTTCTACATTGAAAAGAAAAGGAAGGAAAAAATGTTTCTTTTTCTTCTGTGTAGGAAAAATCCATGGACAAAAAAAAAAAGATACAGTTAATTTCCCAGTTAGGCTATTCTGCCATCTGGTTTCATGGATGAGAAACAAGTGCTTAATGAATCCATTGCTACATCAGTTAACTCAAATTTGCTTCAAGGTCATGGATTAGGTTCCTAACTCTAGCCAAGCACCTTGAAATCAAATGATACTACCAACAAGGACAAGCAGAAAGACTCCCTTCTACCACCAAAATAAAAAGAATGGCTTGATACAAATTCATTTCCACTAGCACATTGTCTACCAAATATATATAAGTAACATCTCCTGTGGCCAAAAAAAGACAGCCCATAAATACCTAAAGTTACAGGAGTAGGAAATTATTTTGTTTTCTTTTCAAATAATTTTTAACTTTCCCCCACATTTTTATTGGTGCATTATTGTTAGGCATACCGATGGGATTTGTTGTTACACATTTGTATATGCACACAATATACAATGTAACAATATATGTTGGCTAATGTCAAATAATTTGTATATTACTCCTGTATTGAATTCATTTGTAGAAAACCAGATCACGTTTTTGTTTTTGTTTTTACTAAATACAAATCATGGTATTGTTAAAATGCATTGATATTTGTCTTGGCAGCTACATTAGGCCAAATCTTTGTGGAAGTGCTATTGCTTCATTTTGTGTCACTATTATACTTCTTTAAATCATGCTCATTGACAGTTGGCAATTGCCTACCACAATTTTTTTATGTTTAGGAATTGGGAAATCTTTGTTGAGATTTTTTACATATAGAGCAATTGTATTTCCTTTATATTATATTTCAAGCACTTGATAATCTGAGTCAAATTCCATGTTAGTCTTACTAAAATGAGATGTCAAAAAGGGGCCTGAGAATAGTTTCTAAAATTCATAGGTGATCCATTTGCCTGTGGAATTGGAAGATGGAGAAATAGAAGCAAATCTTGCATAAAAGATGGTTTATAGAAAGTTTGATTTACATATATTCTTTCTTGTTCCAAATATTTTAACTAAGTAAGCAAGCTTTGTTCAATGTATTGAGGAATTTTACTTAAGATGTGAATCAGAAAATAATTTGTTAATGACCTCAAATATATTTAGAAACATAAACATGGCCAAATTGGACTCTGAACAATGGAATTTTCTAGGAAGCTTTTAGAAACAGATTCCTAGGACTACCCTTAAGTATTTGAAAAAGTCTGAGGTGATACTCTAGAATCTACATTTTTCATAATATCCCCATGTGAGCCTGACACAAAAGGATCCAATAACTTAGATGAACTTTTATTTTTAGTTTTAGTAATTTAATACTCAGAGAATCCTTTCTCTAAGTAAACTCTTACACTAGGTAAACTCTTACTGATTTAGTCCTCACAACAAATAATGATGTTGGGGCTATTATATTAACCTATAAAAGAGGAAGTTGAACTACAGAGAAGCCAAGTAACTTGTCCAAGGGCCCAAAGCTGAACTCAGAAAGTCTAACTCAAGATTCTATGATGACTTTGGAGAGAATTAATTATACACATAAAAATAAAGTATTTAGGATCATGGAGCTATAGGATCCAAAAGGAATCACCTAGAAATTCTCAGCTTACCTTAGCCATTTATAGCTGAGTTATCATTGTAGGCTCAGTGCTATGAATTTTCTCAGGCAGAGTGGCCATAGAGTACAAAGTGCTACAACCTGGAGGAGACAGTGCAACCCAATTGTGGGATGTCATAAATTCCCATAAATCCCACTGTGGCAATCATCCTTATGTTCCAAATTTTCCACTGGAACTGCCTGGAGCTCTCCTGTGATTCACACTTGGCTAGTACCACCCTACACATTGGCAGCTCTAGACAACTTTGTCCCTGAGTAATGTGTGTTGTTTCTCATAGACTCACAACTATTGCCTGGGGCCCTTTTCCGAAGTACTCACCATCTACTACCACCATAACTGTTATTGCAATGTCTGTAACTGACTCAGAAGCCAGATCACACTTTTTTAGATACAACCACTGTCCTGAACCAAACTCACGTCTTTCCTATACTTGATGTCCTCAACTTCATACTACCCCATGCCTCAGAGCACTCAGATCCAGAAATAAGATATGTTGCTCCACAGGCAAGCTTTATGGGGATTTTCAACACCCCCGTAACTGGAAACAAGTTGATATATATACGTATACATAAATATATATAACTTATCTGATCTAAACTGACCCTTTGTTTCTCTGAAAATGAGAGCAAGCCAAAAATGAAGTTTTAAAATTTTAACTTACATATAAATAAATAATTTATGATGCTTGAATTAGACATTTTCAACTTTTGCCTTAAATAGATAGGATCTGTCAGGTTCCACAATCTGGCTTTGCAAGTTTAACTCCATGAGTTGACTTTACATAAAATATTTATAAACATTAGGGATGTGTTACAGAAGACAAGTTCATGATGGTCCTTTTCAGCTCATCAAGAGGTGCATTAGGAAATTGGAACTCATTCTTAGCTGTTCATGCAATGTGAATTGGTATAAGGCTAAGTTTTTCATTCCTAGACATTTGGGTCATACATAATCAATTTGATAGTGTGCTTTCCTTGCTTAATTGTATTTATGTACCATAGGAGGCAGCAGAAAGGATGTCAACTCTTCATTCTTTTCTTTTGGTGGGGGTACTGGGGATTGAACTCTGGAGCACTCAACTAGTGGGCCACATCCCCAGCCCTATTTTGTATTTTATTTAGAGACAGGGTCTCACTGAGTTGCTTAGCACCTTGCCATTCCTAAGGCTGACTTTAAACTCATGATCCTCTTGCCTCAACTTCCTGAGCCACTTGGATTACAGGCGTGTGCCACCACATCCAGCAACTATTCATTCTTACAAAGCAAAATTTGAAGGGAAAGATGACCTGTCAATGTTCCATGATATGGTGAAAAATATCACTGTACATAGAATGAAAGAAATTGGGGCACAAATTCAACTCTGCAACTTCCAAGTTATTCAGCTTTTCAAATGTAAACATAAATTTATTGCCTTATTGCCATGCTGGAAATAATTCTCAGTAGAAAAGCTGACAAATAAAACTCACTTAAGAAAATAGTGTTTTAAATTTTTAAACTGTATTTATTTGTTTATTGGTACCAGGAATTGAACTCGGGTGTTCAACCACTAAGTTGCATCCCCAGCCCTTTTTATATTTTATTTTGAGACAGGGTCTTGCTAAGTTGCTTAGGGCCTTACTAAGTTAATCAGGCTGGCTTTGATCTTGTGATCTTCCTGTCTCAGGCTCCCAAACTGCTAGGATTACTGGTATGTACCACCACACCCAGATAAACTGCTTTTCTTTCTTTTTTTAAAATGTTCTCTGAACCTTTTAGAAAAGAAATAAACAGGTACACACTAACCTTACCATGTACCTTTTCTGAATGTCTGAACTCTGTATTATATTGCCTTCTTATGGTATTTGTGACATTTGATAAACTGAATTGGGAGGTTTTAATATTTGAGATAGGGTTAGGTAAGAGTGAATGGTTGTGCTGTGGATGTTAAATGAAAGAGTTATAGAAGTGCAATTCAACTCACCTCTCCTTCCCTATATACCCCATAAAAAGATGATCTGGTGTCATGAGTGTGAACTGCCAGTTGAACCAATTAACTTCATTGAAGAAGCCAACCTTAATCCAGAACTTCAAATGGGGGGATCACAGAGGTTCACCAGGAATATTGAACTATTTTATATTGAAGGGGTCACAGAAGGAAGGCTCCAGAACTTATTCTGCAGGCAGAAATACAGAGTGACAAAAACAAGGAAACTAGTGAGAAGTTGACTTGGAAGAATCAAGTTCTCTCTGTGATTCTGAGTTATTGATTCTCTCTTAAGCTCATAATTTTCACTTCACTTATGTCTATTCAAGCAACTGATCTTTTGTCAAATGTTATCAGTGAAATCCTGGCCACCAAACTCAACAGCCTTTTTTCTATCCTTCCCTTCTCTCAGTTTAGCCAGGTTTTCTCCTGATGAACATTTATCCCTTCCAGGAGTATTCCAAAACATATTTTTAATAGTGTTCCTATTCCTCTTGGTCCATTTCTTATGGTTTATTCCTTTGTTTTCCTCCTCAGGCTTCGAAATGAGGACACATCTCATTGCTTGGTTTTGGGTCTCCTTTTCTTTACTAATTTTTAGTTGGTTCTTTTACTCATTTGGCTCCTACTTTTCTACTGCAAAGCTTGATCAACTAATCAAGCATAGTTAAAATTTCTAAACTCCTTATATCCATCAAATACATGTCCCACTAGCCTCCATAACTTTGTGTCATGATTTCTTCTTATATTACCTGACCTAACCCCTCAAATTCACCCAACATGGCTCATCTCACATATGCTTCCAGGTTCCCAACTCAAGGTTGCTTACATTTCTTTATATTCACCCTCACACTGTAACAAATGCTGATTGCTACAGATTCTGTCCATCAGATCATCCAGACCTGTGCCACTCATCTGATCCTTCCACACTGACACTATATTTCACATCAATACTACCTAATGCCTGGAGCAAATATGTCTCCAGAGAAATACAAACCAAGTGTACTGGGAGTTCTGGAGACACTATTATTTTCGAAATGAATTATTTGTGTATATGTTCCAGATAAGGCATGGCAAAAAAACCCCACTGCATGATTAACAATCTGTGGAAAATCACCTTAAAAGCTATTGAAGATTAAAATGGATGTTATACCTTAAATAGAAACTATTTAATATGGAAAAATATTTACAAAGGGCAAGATCTTTTCTTAAAAAAATAGACAACCCATAAGGAAAAATCCATTTTTTCCCCTCATAAGCAGTCAATAGATAGTAATGTGATGACATCCAAAGTATGCACATCACTTTTTCAGGTATTTTGTTTTGTTATGTTTTGTTTTTGTGGTGCTGGGGATTAATCCCAGGGCCTCACATATACTAGGTAAGTGCTTTACCACTGAGCTACATCACTTGTCCCCCAGATACTTTTTATAAATCATTCAAATCAGAATAATCCAAAGTATCTGCTAAAATATTGTTTCTTATACTTTTCTTTTTTTAAATTAGTTTATTTAATTGCATTTCAAGTCATAGTACATATATAGAGCTCAGTTTTTCCATTTCTCTGGTTTCAAACCAGATAGTCACATCAATTGTGTCTTCATACATGCATCAAGGGTAGTGATGACGATCTCAATCAACCATCTTTACTATACCAATTCCCCTTTCCCGCCCCACACCTCCCACATGCCGCATCCAGAGTTTCTTATACTTTTCTTTTGTAGTGCCCTGGAACATGATTTTAACAAGTTCTTCCTATGATTTTTATGCACAGCAAAGTTTGAGAACCACTAAAATACAAGCAACGAAAAAAGGCCAGAAATTTATATTGAAATATTTTAAATTGCAATTATTTTTGATACTTGCCTATATTTTCCAAATTTTATTGTTATATAAGAATACTAATGCATGATTTTAAATTGAAGTTTGTAGTCTGTCTGGATTTTGCCTACATATATCAGGAAATATCTTGCAGATAAATTCTTTCAAATAATTAAAAAGATTCTGTAAAAGAGAACAATTTTGAGGCAGAACATTTCCATATATTTTCAAAACTACAATTGAACTCACGGGTGACCTAAATAATCTAATGGCTTTTTTTTATTCAAGAAGTCTTCAAAATTCCAGATGTGTAGAGCAAAGATAATAAAGTTATAATACTATTGTTCTTTTTTAAAAACTCAAGTTCTCTTGCTAATAGTTAAGGATACTGATTTATTTAAAACATAACATGTTTCTGCTTCATAACAACATCTGTATTATTTTACATTTTTATTGGCAACTTTCACTGTACCCTGGTGATTTCTAGAAATCCTCATACTTCCCTGCTGGTCAAAGTTTCCAAAAAATAATAAACAAATGATTATTAACTATGATCTTTTTATTCTACAACCATGTACTCTATAAGAATCACTTGAAAAAGCTGAGCTATTAACTTTGGGGAAAATAAAGTCTATATACCAGATCTCAACTACAGAGATATTTTGTGAGGTAGACAGACCATCAAGCATAGATAGTAAAACACCCACCACAAGTGTATTATACCCAAGAGAGATTGTCAGCATCT
The DNA here is from genome assembly GCA_028644305.1 of Xerus rutilus. Classification (NCBI taxonomy): domain Eukaryota; kingdom Metazoa; phylum Chordata; class Mammalia; order Rodentia; family Sciuridae; genus Xerus; species Xerus rutilus. Next base: position 116,077,759 of record CM053417.1, on the reverse strand, counting down.
GGACTTCTACTAGCATTATACACACTCACTCCTAAAGGAATATTTATTGTTCACAGAGAAGCTTCTGCCATGGCCAGTGTTGCTTATTGCTAAAGCATTTAGCCCAGTTGTTCTCAGCGGGAGGTGATTTGGACCACCAGAGAATATTTCATACTATCTAGAGATAATTTTGGTTGTCACATCTTAGGGATCATCTAGTAGACAAAGCCCAGGGAAGCTGATAAGCATAGGAAAGACCCTCACAACAAGAAATTTTAAAGTCCTAAATGTGTTCAATAGTGCCCAAGTTGAGAGGCCCTGGGTTAGTCCCACAGTTCTGTAAGTTAGTGCTTACATCCAGAAAGTCCTAGTCTCTGTCTGTCTGTTCCTATCTCACAACTGTCTACCCTAATCACCATGGGAAACTTCAGAATTATTTCATCACCCATGTTAATGATGATGAATCTTTTGGACACCTTCCTTGACCCATGCCTTCATTCTGGGTTCCTGTCCCAACCATGGACACCAGACAGCTCAATTCCTTCCATATTACCTTACACGTCTGGACCATTCACAGTGAATTTCAATGTCTGCCCAACTCTTTCACAAAGATAATTTTCTCATATGTGACAATTCTTAATTAAGTCTCCCTGGCATCCAACATAGTTCCCTGAACAAAATTAGGTGCTTGATAAATATTTGTCAAACTAATGAAATAACTAGGTTAGCATTATCCACGGATGATGATTCACAGAATATAAAACATAAATTTTACCTTCAAGAATTTACATTTTGGGTTAATATACATGTAGAAAAAAATAACTAGTGATGTAAATCAGTACTTAGCAGTAGCTGCGTAATCTATAAAATAATTACTATATAGGATTACTGGTAAGTGCAAATTCCCTTAGAATTTGCAGAAGTAAAATCAGAGCGATTCACAAAAGTGAAAACTGAAATATACCTTAAAGGATGGGGTTGTTTTGCACAAGATGAGAAAAGGAAGAAGCCCATTCCAGGCTGGCAGAAAGGGGTTATGAAAAGCAGGACATGAGCAAAGTTGGTCTCTGAAGAATTTTGACAACTAGAACCACTGTATTTGAAAACATACTCATATGAGGCCCTCGTTTGCATTTATTATCATATAGTATTCTGAGGAGGGAAGTGCTATTGATTAGATGGGGTTTGTTCCCAAGGGTTCATGCACTGGAAGCTTGGTTCCCAGTGTAATGGTATTGAGGGGTAGTCGGGACTTCAAGAAGTGGGACTTGGTAGAAAGTGATTAGGTCATAGAGATAGCACCCTTAGGAGGGATAAAAACCTGTCTCTTGGAAGTGGGTTATATCTCCAAGAATTGAACTCATTGCTACAACAGTAGGTCATTATAAAGCAAGGTATTTTTACATGCACCCACTTCCCCTTCGGCTTCTCTGCCATGTCATAATGCAGCATGAGTTTCTTACCAGAAGCCATGAAGATGCTGGTGCCATGCTTTTTTGCATTCTCCCTCTAGAACTGTAAGCTAAAATAAGCTTCTTCCATTTATAAACCATCCAGTCTCAGATATACTGTTACAGCAACTCAAAATGGACTAAGACAGGGAGCTTCTATAAAAGCAATGGTGGAAACCTAAAAGTCATAATTACCCTAATCGATCCTCTTCCTTGAGTACAGTTCATGCCAAATGACTGTCCAATGGAAGGAAACTAAAAGCTTGACTCCCTTGCCAAGAGTAGGACAACTTCGAAGAACTATCCCAGTGCTAAGGCTTCCTGACCCCTGATCATTTTAATTCCTCACTTTGTTTAATTCTACTTCTTTCACTTTCATGGAGTATTTCCCAATAAATTATTCACATATAAATCTCCACCTCAGAGTTTGTTTCATGAAGAACCCAAACTTAGATTCTAGGAATGGAAAGAAAAACAACCCATGTTGGTGGTGAAAAGAAAGGATATGGCTAAGCAGCTTTTGAAACTGACCCTTTTGGGTAGTCAGCCATTCAGGCCATTGGGAAGGAGTAACTGGTCAACATTTTGTGTTTACCTGGAGGCGTCTCACTTTAGCACTCCATGTTGGCATCCCATATTCTTGGGACTTTTTTCCCACTGACCCTCTAACAAGACCTTCATCCACAAAGCCTTCATCCATATGGGAGCTTAAATGACCAATAATATTGTAAATTCTCACCATTAAATGGTGATTTGAGCTAAATTAAAGATTCATTGCCACTGAAGAATATTTGAGGAACATTGTGCCATAGTGCCACAGCAGGTCCAACTGCTTTATAGCAGAAACAATGCTACAAACTCACCAAATGCAGAATTGTAACATGAATGGAACCTGGGCCCCTGAAGGGTTGAATGCAGTTGAGCCTTCCTCCACACCTTGTTAACCAGGTGGGTTATGCCACAGGTGGGTTAGGTCACTTGTCACTCCAGATAGTAATGTTTACCTCAATACATTGACTCCAGCTACATTTTAATGCAGCCATAATAAGTAGGTTTGTCAGAGATTTCCTGAATGCTTTATGAACCCCAACTCAGTGAAGCCCTACATATGCAGTATTCTAGAGAATCCAGGCAACTAAAAGACTTCTGTGCTATTATAGGCATAGCAAGTGGAGATAATTTAATCAAAGGAATAACCATTTACAAACCAAAAAACAACTGGTATCCTATTTAGCTATGGATGATATAAATGGATCATGTAATTGTATTCACCCATACATATTATACACACCATTGCTTGTGTGTTAATGTGTTTAAATTTTGTTTCAAAAACAAAATATCCTGCCAACATGCTTTGGGTAAACAGACTCTTAGCAAAAATGATGAATAATGTCTGAGAGGAGAGAAAGAAAACTTGAGGAAAGTAGAATAAAATTTTCACTAAAAAGTAAAAAATAAGGCTGGTTAGATAAATATAGAAATCATACAAACCAGAAATTTAAGAATTATGTATTTTAAAGGCCAAGACAAACAAAACATGCTGCATATTAACTCACTGTTACCTTGTTTTTAGATGCTCATTTTCCATATTTGGAAGAGAAAACAACCAAGTGAAACAAGATGACTTGCTTTTCTCTGTTAAGTGATTTTTTTTCTATGTTGAGGGATTTGGATATGCTTCAGTTCTCTGCAAAAACTTTTTTTAAAAAAAAATGCTTAAATTTTTTATTTTTGAAACCATCTTCACAAAGAGCTCAAATTTGAAGTAGTAAGAACTTTGGTTTCAAACCTAGAAATGCATCTGATTTTATTTTATTTTAAACTTTATCCTCAAGGAGCACATTATATATATTAAGTTGATCTGGAAGAGGGCTTCCAAAAATCTTTCAGTTCATAAGAGTATTTGCTAGACTGCAACATTTTCATCCACTTACTAATGTCTGAACACTGCCAACACTCATGACTGGTTGAATCCGCTGTGTGTATGTGTGCATATGTGTATGTGTATGTGCATGCTCAAACTTCAGGTCATTTTGCTGCATCAGGGGTAGCTTTACATGTCTTTTCATTAGAAATTCCATACTGCATCAGGGCAAAAATGTGTTAGATAGGCTAAGATGCGATCAATGGATATCCAAACAACTATGCATATGTCATTCTCAACTTATATTTCTGTGATAGATGTTTGTGCCCTATAAACACATTTTGATAAATTCTGCATCTCTTGATTTCTACTAAAATGAAAAAAGAATGACACTTTATGATTATATTTTCCAGATTATAGAGTGTATTTCTTATTGGAGAGGTTTTTCAGTTTAAATAGGTATCAACAAAATACAGTGCATACAGTTTTATACTTCAGATGATTGGAAAAAATGCCTTTAGCTTCTGGCCTCATACATTTAAAATCCTATTTGTCCTCTATTATCCACATATTTGGGTGACAAATACCATAGGGCACACTGATATCCAATGAAATCTCTGGTCCTATGCCTTGGATCACAACGCAAGGTGGCTCAGCAGTGGACCACTAGAACAACTAGTGATAACATACTCAGAAGGATCTAAAATAAATAAATATATTCTACCAATGAATTTTGTAAAAAATGCATGTCCCTGCTTGGACTTTAAATCTATAGCTTTAAAAATTGAAACTTAGCAGTTATATCCTGAACTTAGATTTCCCCAAAGCCCATGGTTTCTCAGACATCTTCCTCCAGGAAGGGAAGTGTGATGAAGGAGATTTTATATTGGAAGAGACAGAAGTCATAGCCAAATTTTGGTTAAATTATCTCATTTTTTCCATTTTTATAAAAACAAACATTTGAAAACATCCCAGAGGCTCTTCCTAGCATTCTGGAAGAAACCCACCCAGTGGTGGATACTCAGGCTCATGCTTCATCAGCTTTAGTTCCTACTTTTACATATGGGTTTTCTTTGTTTCTTGGTTAAAAAATGTATTATGGCAAATTTCAACACATAAAACTCACCATGTACTCAGTCTCAACATCTATTAACTCAGAGCCTATCTTACTTCCTCCATATCTCTATGACTCTTCCCTCCCATACCTGTCATGAACTTATTTTGGAGCAAGTTCTAAACTTACCATTTCACTTATATTCTTTGCACATATAAAAATGCTTAAGTTTATATTTCTTACGTGAATTTTGATGCCAAATTTATCAATGGCCATAATAAAAATGAATGTTTGACTTCTATAGGGAAAATTACATTTGTTTCTACTATTTTGATAACAGAGACCAAGACTATTCAAAACTACTCATTTTTAACATTTACAATAGAGACAGGGTTTCAAATGAACTGACAATGACCCTTTCCTTTGTAATAGATCTGTGAATAAATTTCTGCTCCATGAACTCCCATATGTTTCATTTTTCTCATTGCTAATAATAGTCATTAATCAATCATCATACATACATACTTATAAATACACACAGAAAGACACATGTGATTTTTCATTCTATATCACATTCTTCTATCCTAAACCAAAATAGAGTTTTCAATCATAAGGAAAAGTATGTAAATATGATATTAAGGAAAGAACTAAGAAAAATACATGCAAAGTTATCCAACATGTTATCTATCAAGGGGACCCAGGCTACACTCCATTCCACACATGTGAAAATATTCACATATTTTATACCATTGTTATATGGCATATCATATTAATATATCATAAATCATATCTAAAATAAAAATACTTTAAAACATAATTACTAATATTTTAGTCAAAGTTGAGAGAATTAAAATTGGTGCCTCTAGTTCAAGAAGAAATTTATAAGATTTTACTAAATCTTACTAGTAAAATAAAGCCTGTTGAGACACACCTCCTTGGGAATTTTCCTTTAAAGCAATAAAGGCTCAAGCACAAGAAACAATATATTAGTGCATTGGAGGGTATTGGTACATGCCTTGGCTCAAAAATTGCTCTAATATTAAAGAGTATGAGAAATTCCTTTATAATTGAGGAGTCCACTCTAGTCAGATTCCAAGGGTTCTGGGGTAAAACTAGCCTCACAGAACTAAGGATCTACTAAAACAGACAAATATCTGTGGAGACACAATGCAATGCTGCACTTATTACAACTGAGGAGCTACAAGGAATTTTATAGTACAGAGTAAAGAAGATAAAACAAAGAATGACATGATGTTTAATCTGAGACACAGTATTCTTGGTAAGGTTGCATTACATTAAATGGATGGCTTGGTGCAGTGGAGGAGAATGAGAAGAGACAATATTGGGGCAGGAAAAATACTGCCATTGAAGGTTGGCAATATTAAGAAAAGGTTGCACCCTGAACCAGGGCAATGGCAAGGAAAAGCAGAAGATGCAGACAGATTTGAGAGTTATTTCAGAATTACCATGCATGGGGTTTAGCAATTCATTCTCATGAGTGGGAACAAACAAAGAATGGGACCTACATCTCAGAATGGAAAGTAGTAATTGTTCTGTGAAGCTGGATGAAGAGTTGAGCTATTTGGTTTCTAGATTTCTATTTCAGTTCATTCTCCAGAGACAGACAAGAATCAAACTAGAGCTTGGACTTGCAATTGACAAAATTTTAAAGAATGTGTGCAAGTGTTGTTATTGCTGCTATAATTTAATGGGGCTGTTTTCTGTCTTAAAGCTGTGAAGCAAGCATACCTCTTCATGTTCAAAATGTTAATTGAATTACCTCCAACTTTAGTTTATGTTCCTTAAGTACAAACTCTTAATTCAGGCAAAAGGGATCACAGATATGTTGCACCATACTTAACCACCATTTTTATAAGCAAGGATTTTTCTACCAAAAATAAACAGAAGCATACAGACCTAAACCTATAAATTATGTGGGCTAGTACTTTAAAGAGCTATGTATTTGCACAAAGACCAGGAGAGCTTTCCTAAAAGGAACCAGGTCCTGGGAATTCTCCTAAAAGTGATTTATTTCTGTCAACATTCTTTTTCAGTTTAAACATATGCATTCACATATATTTAAATTCCTCCAGACATTTGACTTTAAAGTTTTACTTCTGATGTACTGAGTAAATACCTTTAGCAAAGAGGCAATAAAATATGTTAAGGCAGCTTTTCTCTTTGACTCTACCTGTCCTCTACAAATCTTCCCCTAAACACCTGAGATTATTTGATAACATTTCTTTTGAGATATTTCCTATAAAGTATTTATATGTATATATATATTATATAGATATTATATATAACATATTTTAAAAATTATTGGCACATTTGATTCATTTTGAACTTTTACTTTCAGAAGAATTCTTCTCAGCTTTCTGACTATGTGGACTTTTTATGAATGTATTTATACAATTGCTTATGATAAATATTTATTACCTACTCTATATAGGTGGATATGCCAGTGGATGCCAATGTGTATTATTACCATGATAAGTCAATCGTCAAAGAAATCAGATAATTTAAATAGTAAGCCATAGCATTAGACAACCTTGAGGCCAAAAATAGAAACAGATTTACATGACCATTTTCTACCTTTCTAGTTTATTAAGAGGACAACTAAGAACAAAAACAACCTTTTTACAAAGCCTAGTCCCCACTGAATCATAGTAGGAATTGTCCATTTCTCAGCCCTGATAATTCATTCTCCACAGAATCCTGAGAATCTATTCTCAACAAAAAGATATTGTCCCTGGCCAATGGTTCAAGTCAAGTTATTTCACATCTTAAGTTATTACTGAGTGCTCAGAAAGTCTTCACATTATTTATATTTTCTTTAAAACAATCTTTAGTTCCCAGTAGGAGGCAATTTAGCATTAAATGATGTAACTGCACTTTGGGATATATATCCAATTAGTATATATCATATTAGTACATTATCCCTAATACAAAAATCTCATCTGTTAGTTTAATGCAAACCTTTACTTTCTCCTCACTTACAACTTACAGAAAGACATGTTGAACAAGTTAGTTATGTCAATACATGTCTGTTAAGCCCATGAGCTGAATTCCAAAAGGACTGGAAGAATTTTTTTGAGTGCTCTGCTTACACTACTGCTGCATTAACATCACTGACCCAATTAAAAACATACATGGATAGTGCTGTATTTGTAACACTCTGTATTATTTAAATGACAAGTACTATAAAAGGGAGCCAAAATCTGTATTTTGATGTTTCAGAAGTAATATTCTATGGCAGAGGAAGTGTGATTCTCCAGCTAATCAGAGAGCAATCTCCCTATAAACGTGGAAATCTCCTCAGCATAAGAAAGAGAATGAGCACCCACATTTCCAGAACAGAGTGAATTTCTGGGTAGTTGTTCTTTAAAGCTCATGGTACTAAGGAATCTTACTGGTGTGAAGAGTGGTTTATGGAGGGAGAAACTGCCTGAAGGTGGTATCCACTTGACCTTGTGACTATCAGCAGGCAGCCCACCACACATCAAACAACTATTCTCAAGATGACAGTAAAACATAATGGATGAACCTCTTATTTGTTTCTAGGCTTTGTTCCCCAGTTCCTGTTCCATCTCTGCCTTTGCTTACCTCCGAATCTTTCATCTCCACTTTCTGTCTCCTGCTTCTAGTCCCACATCTGCACTTTGAAGAAATTTAGATGCTTGGTTATCTGGAACCCTGTCTTAAATATGGTTTGAACTCACTCTCAGGTGCTCCTGGCTAGGGCTACTCCTCCATCCAAACTCTGGTCTCCAAGACTTCTCTGTTTTGCCAGTATGTCAACCATACTCAACCCTGCTCAATAAGAGCACAGTAACAGTCAGGCCTTTATCCTGTAAAGGGCTTTATCCTGCATTGGTCAGACAGGATAGGCTTGGGATGCTTTAGTCACCAACTGCTCCAAGTTGTCCAGACTCTAAACCAAAGGTTTTACCTTGGTTTATTCTACATGCCCACCACGTACCAGGTGGACCATTTCAAATCAACCTTATCCAGAGGGTTCTCCTCTTAGATTATTGCTGGTCACCAGGCAGGAGAAAAGAAACATGGTGCATTGCATACCAGCTCTGAAAGTCTTACCCAGAAGTGATCATTACATTGCATTGGTTAATGCAAGAAGCCAAGCTTCCTGTCAAGGGGGTATAAAGGTACAATCCCACCCAAAGGACATGAGAACCAAAGGCATTTCCGAATGACGTTACTGACTATCACTAGTACCGTACCTGAATCATAATTTTCTAACCTTTTTGTTCATTAACTGAAATATTGACTATGCTGTTGACTGGCTGTATCTGTTAAAGCTCACCAATACCTGTAGAAAGATTTAACTTATGATAGGACCTAAAAGTGATTGACTGAGAAGTAAACCTTTGACAGAGAAAGCTTTTTGGTAGAAATACTGTCAATATCAGTAATATATTATTATTATTAACAGCTAACATTTCAATTATCATGCTCTAGTTATACATCAGCTATAGCTACAAATGCCATATATATTAACTCATTTAATCATCCAGCAGTCCCATAATGTAAAAACACATTTTATTACCATTTTATAGACAAAAATTGAGTCACAATGATATTTAATAATATGCTAGGGTAAACAACTATCATGGTTTACTAGTTGCTCATTTAATCTTTAAATTATTATTATAAAAATGCAATATAGTTTGGTTCTTCTGGTAACTGCAGGGTTTCCACGATGCATTATTGTGGACTTCTCAGCCTGTTATATCTAAAGCAATTACTCTCTAGGTTTAAGTAGAGAGCATTTTAGCACATTTCAGGAAAGAATCAACTAGACTTCCACTTCTGGCTAGAACACGGAAAATGATAAGAGAGCATCATTCTTATCCTAACCACCAAAAACGTGTGAAAAACTACAAAAACCAAAGTTTTATAAAACTTGTCTGAATGGAGGAGGCAAAAAAATCCTAAACAAAGTTATAGAAAACCATGAACACACATAAGTGAGAAGAGAGACTTACCTGTTTTAATTCTGAGCAGAATGGTGGGTAGAGAATAAATCTACCATGAAAGAGAATAAAGGGAAAGTAGGGAAATTTCTAATGAAAGTTTAATGGCACATGTGGTCTGGCACAACAAATGAGATTGCTAAGGATTCAGTCTGCAATGACCCATCAAATCATTCCCATGGGTTTTTACCAAGTACATGGTACATTGTGCCAAAGGCTGTGATGAGTGGAAAAAGGAAATCTCCTGAGATGATTGAGGCCTTTCCCAAATGCAAGGCAGTCATCCTCAAAAGCATAACTAAGAAAAGGTTTTTCTGAGGCATTTTGGGCTATGAAGTATTGAAGGCTTGGAGCTGGTCAGGTAAGTCTAGAGAAATCAAACTGTGACATTCCAACAAGTCAATAATACAAAGAAAATGATATAAGACAAATGGACACAAGAATTGCTTAAAGAGGCCCTTCACAAAAAAAGATTGTATGAAAGGTAAATAAGTAATTACATCAAATAATGCCCTACCTCATTAGTTACCAGGGAAATGCAAATTAAACCAAAATTTAAAAGGTTGACAACATCACATACTGATGGGGATCAGGAGCAACTAGAACTCTCATATATTTATAGTCAGAGTATGAAACAGCACAACTTCTTTCAAGAACTGCTGGGTAGTTTCTAATAGTTAAACATATACTTATCAGATGAACTGGAGATTTCACTCCTAGGTAATTATACGAGATGAATGGCAATGCATTGTCCACAAAAAGACTTGGTTAAAAATAACCAAAACAGTCTTTTTTCATAACAGTGCAACACTGAAGTCTACCTACATATTCAGCATCATGTGAGTGGATAAAACTTTGTATGTTTGTATAATCAAATACTAGTCAGCAATTTAAAATATATGAATCACTGATGCACAGCAGAACATGGGTAATTCTCCAAAGCATTATACTGAGTGAAAGAAGCCAAACATAAGATCACATATGTATAAATCATTTTACATGAATTTCTAGAACAGGCAAAATAATATGTGATGATGAAAATCAAAAAAGTAGTTGTATTGGTCAGTTAGGGGCACAAAGAAGCTTTCTAGAATGATAGAACTTTTTGTTTTGGATAGTTAACATGCAATGGTCAAAACTTAATTGAAACAAAGATTTATGCAATGTATTGCAGGTGAATTTTACCTCAATTTTAATATCATTAATCCAGAATATTTATCATGAGTCAACTCCAACTTTAGTCCATGGTACAATATTTAACAGCCAAGTTCTACAGGCCACCCAAGCTTAATGTAAAAAATCATGCTATTTATTATTCATAGTATTTGATTGTTGGGTGAAGATATGACAGGGCTTGCTATAAAAAAGGCACAATCCCACAACTGATCATCTATCTTTTTCTTTCACCTGTCTCTAGCTAGTTTATATCATAATAATTCACCCAAAACCTGCTGATGTATCACTTCATAATCTCAGTGTCAGCCACAATTATTTAGGGTCAACCTTAAAGCATAGGGGATTCTCATTGTAATCACATGAAGCTGATCAATTGTATGGCTTGCTTGAGCTTTACCATTAACTTCTTGATGGTTTCATTATTTCATTTCCAATCCTAAGTTCAAGTCTGTGTAAATTATCTCCCTGTGAGACTCCTTGGAAATGCTCTGAACCAACTACTGGCGAGTTAGTGAGAAAAGCACATCTGCTAGTCTTATAACTGCCTAGAATAACATTTCTCACACTTTAACATGCATACAAATTACCAAAGAATCTCACTAAAATGAAGATCCTGATTCAGTAGGTCTGGAGTTGAGTCCAGAGTTCCATTTCTAAAAACCTCCCAAATGATGGAACATTGCTGGTTCATGAACCACACTTTGAGTTGTAAGGATTGAGTATTTTTTCTCTATGTTTTCTGTTGACAGAAATTGTTTCTCTCCATGTGTGAATTTATGATCCAGGTTTTGACTTTTGACTGTTTCAGCTTCAAAACATTTCAAACTGGGGGCTCAGCAGTGGACATAGGATAGCTTTTGAAATTCAAAATTAGCATGCTGGAAAGGATTCTCATTTTCATATGTTTACTAAAAATCAGCACACTTCCACTGCTGTATTCCCATCATTGATGCATAGGATTACCATTAACCAGCAGTTCCTCCAGGATATATCGTTGCCCTTCTAGAACCATCTGGGAGAAGAGCAGTGAACCTTCTGTTCATAGAGGTTAGCAGGAGCACCCTACATGGCAAAAGGATGCAGGGCAGGAAGTCCATCAGAGAAATGGGTGAGAGCTGGCTTCCATAGTCCAATACAAAAAAGGCCATTTTCCACAGTGATTCTAATGGGTGTAATGCTACTCCTCAGGCAGACACCAAGGAAAACAAATTTTGCCCCCAAATGACCTTTGTGTAACAGCATTATGAAAAATAGTTAGATTATAATGACCATATAATAGTTCACATCCCACAGAAAGTGGATGAAAGTCTTAAATCTTTAAATAAAAATTTAAGATAATAAAAATATTATCCCAATGCAAGAGATCTAGATCTTTTTTTCAAAAAAAGAGAAATGCACTTCATTGAATTTAAGTAATTCAGAATATTCATAAACTCCCCATTTACTTTATCTAAGGATTTAATTTATTATTCAGAATAAAACTTTTATGTAAAGAAATAAATACAATGCTTAATGTGGTATGATATACAATAGCTATTGCAATTGATCAAGTTTACTGTTAATTGGGTCAGTGACATTGATCTTCTGGCACACAAATACTTTGTAACTAAACCACACATACACACACACACAACACCAGAAAAAGAACCCTTCAAATTGCCCATAATTTTACTAGTTTCACAAGATGGACCAGTGATGGTATGATGAATATTCAAACTACAGATTTTTGCATATCTCTCTGAAAATGTAAAAGTAAATTGTAAATGGAGGGAGTCAGCTGAGTGCTCCTAGTAAGTTCAGGAATTCATCCATACATAGTGATTTATTAGGCAACAGGAACATCAAGAAGCTCAGCTAAGACCCTTGGTACTTGGCAAGACTTATTTTATCTTCACTGCTTTCCTTCCCTCTTAGAAATCTCCCTTTTCTTTTTTTTAAATTTCTTGTTATTTTTAGTTATACATGTCAGTAGAGTGTATTTTGACATATACATACATGGAGGATAACTTCTCATTCTTGTGGTTGTACATGATGTGGACTTACACTGGTCATGTATTCATATATTAACAGAAGGGAGTCTCCCTTTTCCAACCTAGAACAATTTGTGACAGTGGTTCAAGGCATTACTAGACATTGCAATACAAGCTTTGAGTAGGAACTATCCATATTAGTCAGCTTTCCATCACTGCAACAAAATAGTTGAGACAATCATAGTGAGGCAGAGCATCATGGTAGAGATCTTGTGGTGATGCAAAATTGCTCACTTCATGTAGTCTGGAAGAAGAGGGAGGAAAGACAGGGAGGGAGGGAGGAAAGAGGGTAGAGGAGTCCCAATATTCCCTTCAAAGGCACGCCCCTAGTGACCTACTTCCTCCAACAACTAGGCCCAAATTCCTAAAGTTTTCACTACCTCCTAGTAATGTTAGCAGCGAGGACCAAGCATTTACCAGATGAGCCTTTGGGGGATATTACAGACATAGTCTATAACTCTACCCTAAAATGTTGTTAGCAATCATTAAATATATATTTTCAGACAAGTCAAATTTTCCTAAAATGGTTCAACTGAAGAATCAGAATTTCTTACCACACTCAAAATGAGGAGGGAAAAAATGTGAAGGTGATCAGATATTAAGGATAATTATAGACAAATTATTACAGAAAAATCCTAAGTTCTTTAGCAATATAATATCATCACCATCACTCTGATTACTACCTCATCACTATCAACATCATTAATATTACCCAAAGCATCACTGCTCCCATCAGCTCCATCATCATCACTATCATTACCACTATTGCCACTGTCATATGCTATTGATAGTAAATTCGTAGAAAAATTATTGAAAATATTTTCAGAAGTACCTATTAAATCTTTAAAATTTATATATCTCATTTGAATCAAAAATTTATCTCCAAAATATCTGTCCTACATTAATGTATATGCACAATAAAAAAACATGGAAAAGGTTAATATTATAAAAATGATTGCTCATCAATAAAATTCCAAAGTCATAATAGGATTTATTTTGGACAAATTGACAAACCAACTCTAAAATTTGCATGAGAATAATGCTTGAAACAAGAAAAAATTGCAAATACCCTAAGTAAATTCAAAGACAAGTTATTTAATAGACATTTATCAAGTGCCTATTACAGATATAGCCTATAACTACATATTTCTTTAGCCAAAGGGATGACTAAACAAAATTTTCCTACTATAGAACACTGGTCTACATATGAGTGAAGTACTTAACCAAAATATTTGAAAAAAATCAAGATATATTGTGAAGTTTTTAAATATTGTAGTGTAATATATAATGTAATACTCTTCTCTAAAAGTCATTTTATTTAAGTATATAAATAGATAAATACATAGAAAATAATATAGGAAGATGTTACTAAAAGAGATTGGGTGAAACTTCTGGAGAGGAAAATAGAATAGAGCGGGTTATGAAAAACTTTGGCTTTATGTGATGGTTGGATTTTTTATAGGAACGTAAATTGAAAAGCACTGTTGAAGCATTCCTTGTCACAATCTTGTCCAGAATATCCTGTAGTTAAAAGATTTTTTTTTTCAAAAATCTTTACATTGTCACTTTAGTCACTTTTCTAGGGCTTCAAATTCTATAAGTTCGTGGGAGACAAAATGTATCTGTTTTTTGCTCAATGAAGGTAACTATAATATTAAAGACTAGTTTTAGAATAATCTTAAATTCACAGAAAAATTAAGAAAATGGTACAGAGATTTTCCACATACCACTATGAAATCATTTTTGTTAAAGGCAAGAAGAAAAGAAGGTAAGTGAGAGAACCAATCAGAATGCTGTTTACCATTAGTCAGACTTGCATTCTAATCCCTTCTCTGGTGCCTATAAACGTGTGTCCTCAGAATGGATACATTCACTAGCAATTAACAAGATGATTAACAAAAAGTAGCATAAACAGCAAAGGCTAATTAACTCACACAACCAGAATACCAGAAGAAAAGTACCAGGCAGGGCAGCTCCAACAGTTCTCTCATGGTGTTTTTCCTCATGGTTTTAAGGTGGCTGTTACAGTTCCAAAGCACCAAATTCTCACAAGACAGCAGTAGAAAGTAAGAAGTAATGAGGATATTTTTTCTCATTTATGTCTCTATTTTATCAGGAAGGATAAGTTTTCCCAGAAGCCTCCACAAATCTACCCTTACAATGAATTGACCAGAACCAGGTCATGCGTCCATTATCAAAAATCAATCACTGGAAAAGAGGAAGAAGAATCATATTTTACTTAAACCCAATTATATTTCATATCTGGGGACTGGGTTCTCCTTCCCTGAAAACATAACTACCTGATATTTGCAGTGAATTCAAGTTCCTCTGTTAACAACAATAATAAAAAAATGGTTTAAGGAAATCACCCTTGAATAGCCAAACAACTAAATGTACTATAAGTAATTAAAGATTCAGTTTGTGTGGTTGGAGATATAGGTCTGTAGTAGTGTACTCGCCTAGGATGCACAAGGCCAAGTGTTCTGTCCAACAATGCAAAAATAGAAGATTCAGTTTCTCAATTGGGCCAAATGACCTATTCTTGGGATAAATTACTTGGAATAAAATATAAGATCACATATGTTAAGCACTTGGCTTATACTAGCTGTTCAATGAATGCCAGTTTTCTTCCTCAATCTCCATCATCAACAACTATAGAATTATTGCACTGAGGAGTGGTTATTAAAACAGGAAGAGGAAGGGTGAATAGGCTCACTTTTGGGTTTCCCTATGTTCAAGTAGACAGATTAACCTGGGGTAGTGGTTCTCAAACTTGAATGTGGATCCTAACACCTGGAGGGCTTGGTAAATCACAGATTCCTGGTCCCACCTTTAATAGGTCTAGAGTGGACTCGCAGAATCTTCATTTTTAATGTGCTCCCAGATGATGTTGATGATGCTGTTCAAGATCACTCTTTCAGAACCACTGGCCAGAGTAATACATGAGCCATAAGCTTCAGTGATGGCATCAGTGACTTCAGGCTCAGCCAGAGCCAAATAACATTTGAGAGCATAGCTGTGAAACATAACATTTCTAAATAGTTTCAGATTATTTCCAGGTTTCAGAACTTCAGACTGGAAGACTTCATATGGGGTCAGATCTTTCAGGTAAACCTGCAAGGAAAGTAGGAGACCAGCTACCAAAACAAGCCAGCTACCCAGTGTCTCACCTGCCAACTTCCCAATAAAGGGATAGTAAAATAATAAACACTCAAATTCTAAATGTTTTGAGGGTTTATAAGTATTTCAAGTAAATCATTCTTCCATTCTCTTATGCCTGATAAAACCATTTACACAGAGACCCTGAGAATTTAGGGCTCTTTTGCTTCTTTGCCAAAGGACAATTCTCCTTGATTGGGCTCTATCACAAAATCCAAGAGTATGGCCCAGACAAACTGGCTAGACAAGCCTGCTGTCAACTGCTTTGCCAACAATAGACTGAAGAACTGGACTAGAAAAAAATTCTGTAATTCGATGCAATAGATTTTTCAAAACAATATTTTAATTTGCATACCAAGCCAAATTCTCTCTCAGAGGAGGGATAGAATGCATTCCATTGTGTAAGACAATACTCATTCATTCCCACACAGTGATGTCAGTGCTCAGCAAGCACAGCTCTTTCTGAGATTCTTTTTCTTGCCTTTAAAGTGCCTATTATAAATTTTTAACCGCTTCAGAATCAAGCAAGATGTTGCAAATATTTCTGATATCATTTTTGCAAAACAAAAAGAGACAGGGCTGTCACCAGCTGCCTCATGCACAATTATTTAATGACTTTTCCCTTTTGGTATGAATAGGATTTCTGAAATGTATCTTTGCCTCCCAGGACTTTCTTCTCGTAGGAATACTGATTTAGATAGTTTATTTTTGCCAGCTTTTAACCTTCAGAGAGCAGTCTCATTGTTTGCTAAAATGATAGAAGGCATTTAAGGATTGTAAGAGTGAACCCTGGTAGGAATTTTGAGGTTAATGGGAAACACACTGGGCATTTTGTTAGTTAGGGGAATACTCTGGCATGGAGAAGATTAAGGACAAAATGTGTTCCAACACATAAATGATAGAAAGTAGTACCGCACAGCAGGGAGATTTTGGCAAAAGCTTATTTTTATGATTTCTTGAAAAAAATCAAGTTATAATAAAACACAATATGCTATCTATCTATCCATCCATTCATCTCTCTACCTACTTGTTCACATATATACTCCAAAACTTTAAGAGTAAAGAAAAAAATTGAATTTCCATTTGAACTTTAACCTTGTACAATTTTTTACTGTGAAAAGCTTGAAAAGTATAGAACAGTGATTGAAAGAAAATATACTACCAACCAGCCTAAATTAACAACTCTTCACAATTAAACTTAGCTAATTCAAAAATAAAAATAAAAAGAGCAATACAGCAAAATCAAAATCCCTTTGGTTTTCCCCTGTCCTATTTGCCTCTTTTACTGTTTAATTTTTTAGGTACCATTCTAGTTTTTTCGTTTATACTCTTATCCATATACATATATTCCAAAATAACACAGAATTAAGTGTCATATTTTCTTCTTTTTATTTGTTCTTTTTAGATCTACATGACAGTAGAGTGTATTTTGACATATTATACATACATGGAGTATAACTTATTCTAATTAGGATCCCATTCTTGTGGTTGAACATGATGTGGAGTTACACTGAGTATATTCATATATGAACACAGGAAAGTTACAACCAATTCATTCTACAGTCTTTCCCAGTGTTGTATATTTTCTAATAACTACATAAGTGCTATTGTCAAAATACTTATAGTACTGCAACTTGAATTTTTCATTTATTATTATACTTTTGAGTATATCTATTTTGATACCTATAGGTCTAGACCATTTTTAATGGTGGCATAACATTCCATTCTATGAATAAACTACAATTTATCTTTCAGTCAATGGATGAAACAGTCAGTGTTTTCCATTTTTCAAAACTATAAACAGTACTACAATAACAGTCTTGTCCATGTTTCCTGAGACACTAGTGGAAGAGTTTTCTTGGGCCTGTATCAAGGATGGTATGGCTGGGTCATAACATCTGCACATTTTTAGCTGTACTAGATGTCATCAAAATGCTCTCCTGAGGTGATAGCAATTGATATTCCAATCGGCAGCATTGACAGTTTGTTTTCCCTCATTCTTGTCAAAACTCCAACTCTGTCATTTTTAAGTTATTCCTCTCATCCAAAGACCCCTGATAAACAACTATGATGAGTTTTCTGTGCACACATGGAGTGATACTGCAGTGTATATCTCTCACCTCTGCCCACAAGCAGTCTCATTTCTGGAAACATTGCATCTCTCTCCTACAGAAAACAGTCCTTTGACACAGTAAAGTTATTAATGACACCACCATGAAGTAGCATCTCCGTAGGTACAATATTGATTCAGAGTCTGAGATCAGAACATGGCCAGTCAGAATTTTTTTTCAGGGGTCAATATGGACAATTGGAAAGAAAATCTTATCAATGATAAGATTTTCTTATCTTTAAAGAACTTTGAGGGGTGAGGACCAAGTTGTCTTTGTCTGCTGAGAATGAAGTCAAGGAAAGAAAAAGAGGAATCAAGATTATAGAAATCCTGCTCCTAGGTATATACCCCAAAGAACTGAAAGCAGAGATTTCTACAGATATGAGTACATTGACATCCATTTCACTATTAGTCTCAACTGTCTAAATATGGAAATAATCCAGATGTCTGCTAATAGGTAAATGGATAAGCAAAGTGCCATATATAAAGTACTAGTACTCAGAGTTCCTGTGAACCAGCAGGAGCCACAGAGGGCCCTGATCCGCCCTCAGGAACCTCCACGGTTGTCCAGCCAAAGGGAGACCAGGGACTGCTACCTCTAGCCACTGGGAAGCCCAAACTCAGGGTAAAAGTCGCTCCAGAGACACCAGCGTGAGCCAATCCCACCCAAGGGCATGGTACTGAATAGAAGACACAGAGATGAACCCACTTACATACTTACATGCCTTAACTAGATAAAGGAGCCAAACACGTACACTGGAGAAAAGACAGCCTCTTCAACAAATGGTGCTGGGAAAATTGGAAATCCATATGCAGCAAAATGAAACTAAACCCCTATCTCTCACCATGCACAAAATTCAACTCAGAGTGGATCAA
>CM053417.1:115717532-116058566 GCA_028644305.1 Xerus rutilus | reverse complement strand
AAGTAAGCCAATCCCAAAAAACCAAATGCCGAATGGTCTCTCTGATTAATGGATGCTGATGAATAAGGGAGGTGGGAATGGGAAACATAAGAGAAATAGAGAAACACTAGACGCGACATGGGGGAGGTGGGGGGCAGGAAAGGGGAATGGGTATAGTAAATATGGTTGATAAAAATATATATAAAAATATATATATATAAAGTACATAACTTTTTAAAATACTCAAATTCCTCCAAAATCATACAAGTTTGTTAACAGCTTGGTATACATTTTTCTATATCTTTCTTAGATTTATTATAGCATGCACCTGTATTTTAAAAACACCTTTTAAAAATAAGATTCACTGGACTGAGGTTGTGGCTCAGTGGCAGAGCCCTTGCCTTGCACATGAAAGGCACTGGGGTCGGTCCTCAGCACCACATAAAAATAAACAAACAAAATAAAGACATTGAGTCCATATATAACTAAAAAATATTTAAAAAATAAGATTCACAGTTGGCTTCTATTATTTCTCAATAAATCAATGTTCTGATTAGTACATGGCAGTATTATTATATTTTAGTCATTACATAATGTGTCATAGTATGAATATACATTTATTCAAAAGTTTCCCATTTTATAGGCATCAACTATTTCTAATAATTCACTCCTACATGCAATGCTGCAATCTGCATCATTCTCTCTGTATGTCTTCTCTACTGGTGTCTTTATTGCTGTAGAATCAAATCTTCAAATTAGGAGTATTGAATAAAAATATATGTTCATTTCTAAATTGAATAGATACTGCGAAATATTATACCCTTTCTGTTTAGCTTATGTAGATATAGATATTCACATTTAGAAGTATTTATAGATATGTGCATATGCATGGCTTAGTTTACAAACATATTTCCTTGGTCTATCAACTGAGAAGGTCCAGTAGTAGCAGACCCAGTTAGCACTCGAATCTTGGTTTCTAATATCATTCTCCAACAAATGGAGCCAGAGAGCCTTGGACAAATGATTGAGCCTAGGCCTGAGGCAGAAAGTATATGGAATGAGCCTGGAGCAACTTGTAGTACTAGAAGTAAAGAAGTGCTTTTAAAAAAATCCCAATCATGAGAATATGTCAAAAGGACACAGAAACCAGCTCAGAGTTCCACATGGCCTAAGTTAAAACAATTTAAGCAACAAAAAAGTAGTTTCAGATTATAACCCAAAATATAAAATAAATATCCATGAGCCCATGCTGATATGAATAAATAATTAGGAGAACAGCAAATCTTTCATGCAGAAGAATTTCAAATAATTCCTAGAGATTCTCTATTCTTTTTGGAGATGGAAGATAATTCCTCACTTCTTTAGTGTAATCTGTGCATAGCAACTCTCTTCTAAAGAATATTGTATGGAAAGGAGCAAGAAAGAGTAACTTTACAAGGTAGAACCTTGATAAAAAAAAAACATGCAGTCAGGTAATCAAGTTCAACATCAGCTGTGAAAAGTTATATTGGTAATATGTATCACTGAGTACTGACTGTTTGGGATAAGTTATTTCAGGAAATTGACATAGAAGGTCACCTAATCTTCATCAAAACTCTATGCGTTTGGTATTTTAAAATTAGTTTTCTGTTGTTCTTGTTAGCATTTATACCATTGCTTAATCTTTGTAATAATCCCTGCCTTGTTATTTTGAAATATTTTATTAGTTAATATGAAGCTAAGAAATAATTACAATAATACTGTTATAAAATAATTTTCATCTAAGAGAAATTGTAACTTTGTTACAATTATTAAAAGAAAGTAAAAACCAGGTATCGTTCATTTGAGTTGGCAATGTTAATGCAACTGTATCCGTTTTAAAAATAAACACTTGATGGCTCTATTAACTAAAATTGCCTAGGATTAATGACATTTCAGTACAAATAAATGCCAAAGTCCCTAATTTTAGACTCTAGGTCTATTCCCCCACCACATGGTTTCAGGGTTCCCTAAAGGGATGGCCAATTCAAGGTCTAGTGAAGTGGTAGGGAAGATACAATATGAGACTGTGACACCATATAGGGTCACACATTAAGGAAGATTTCAAAGATAAATAGGGTCATTTCAAAAGGACACTTGAGTCTGTTTAAAGAGGCTCATATTAGTTGAATCGATGGGCATCAAAAAGAATAACTGTAGTTGAAGCTGGGTGCGGTGGCTCATGCCTGTCCTTCCAGCACTTTGGGAGGCTGAGACAGGAGAATCAAGAGTTCAAAGCCAGCCTCAGCCATGGCAAGGCACTAAGCAACTCAGTGAGATCCTGTCTCTATATAAAACACAAAATAGGGCTGAGGATGTGGCTCAGTGTTCGAGTACCCCTGAGTTCAATCCCCAGTGCCCCCAAAAAAAAGAAAGAAAAGAAAAACTACAATTGAATATCACTGTTTTATAAGTAATAACTGTAGAAGACCAGACTTGAGAAAGATCAATAATTTGTCCAACATTACATAGCAAGTAAGAAGCAAAGTCAACATTAACACGAGTTTTCATGATTTCAAATCAATGCTTTTACCACCCACCATGCTTTTTAAAATTTTAGTACATTGTGCTTGTGCATAATAGTGGAGTTCATTCTGATATATTCATAAATGCATATAACATAGTTTTTCCATTTCAATCCCTGGTGTTATCCTTTGGTCCCCTTCCACTACTTTATTGGTCTTCTATTTATTTATTTACTTATTTTTTAATTGGTAAACTAAGTTATATATAAAATCACAATGCTTTGTGATATACTTATAAATGCACATGGCATAATTTGATCAACTTTATTCCCAATTCATCCCCTTCATCTCCCCTCTTCCCTCACCCTTGGTCTCCTACTTCTACTCTACTGTTCTCTTTTCTGTTTTGATAAGGTCCCTCTTTTTTATTTGTTTTCTCTGTAACTTCTGCATATTACTTTCTAAATCTGGCTTATTTCACTCACCAGTTCCATTTATTTACCAGAAAATGACATAATTTCATTCTTTGTGGCTGAGTAGAATTCCTTTGTGTATATATAGCACATTTTTTTAATCTATTTGTCTATTGACAAGTACCTGGGCTGGTTCCTTAAGTTGGCTATTACAAATTGTGTGGCTATAAAAATTAGTATGCATGTATCACTATAGTATGCTGATTTAAGATCATTGGGATAAATACCAAGGAATGGGATGGCTTGGTCATATGGTGGTTCCATTCCTAATCTTTTGAGAAATCTCCATACTGCTTTCACTCAAAGTGGTTGTACTAATTTGCAGTCTCACCAACAATTTATAAGTGTGCCTTTTCCCCCACATCCTCACCAGAAATTATTGTTATTTGTATTCTTGATGATTCCTGTGTGACTGGAGTGAAATGAAATCTCAGTGTAGTTTTGACTCGTATCTCCCTGACTGCTAAGGATGTTGAACATTTTTTCATATGTGTATTGGACATTTGTATGTCCTTTTTGAGAAATATTCATTTAGTTCTTCTGCCCATTTTTTGAGTGGGTTATTAGTTTTTCTGGTATTAGATGTTTGGTTTCTTTATATATCCTGGTTATAAATTTTCTGTCAGAATAGTAACTGGCAAATATTTTCACCCATCCTGTAGGCTCTTTCTTCATGATCTGAAGTGTTTCCTTTGATGTTCAGAAGTATTTTAATTTAATGTTATTCCATTTATTGAGTGTTGTCCCTACAGTTTTTTTCTAGCAGTTTCACTGCTTCTAGTCTAATTCCTAGGTCATTGATCCACTTTGATTTTTGTGAAAATCAACAGTGTGAAAGGTAGGAGTCTAGTTTCGTTCTTCTACATATGGCTATTTATTTTTCCAGCACCATTTCACCATTTGTTAAGGAGGCTGGCTTTTTTCCAAATTATGCTTTTGGAACCTTTGTCAAGGATCCAATGACTATATCTATGTTGACTTATCTCCATATCTTTTAGTCTATTCCACTGATCTTCATATCTGTTTTTATGTCAACACTATGCTGTTTTGTGACTATGGCTCTGTAGTATAAATAACATGTTCAAAGAGTTTAAATCAAAGCAATGTTTAACTGAAGAGATAAATGCAGACAGGAGGAGAGTAGAAAGAGGTAGCAGGGAAGAGGCAATAATGAAACCCAAATTTGGCTTTCATTGAAAATAAATTTCTAGTAAATAGCTGCATCCAACAGTACAAAAGTATTTCTACAGCAGCATCTGGTAAGAGGATCCATTAGAGAAATCACTAAAGTCCCTCCTTTTAACTAATATTTACTATCACAAGTACTTTTTTCTTTGTGGTGGCACTTACCTTTAATATCACAGAAGTGGTCAATCCCCACCCTATGTCACAGTATTTCCCTCTGTTCTGGTGTACCTGATATGGAGATTCCTAAAAACTCTTGATACCTCTTCCTTAAGTTCACCTTGGTGCTCTTGTGGCTACTTTCAGCCCTGGAATTCAGTGCCTTCCTGCCTCATAACCTAGCCAGGAGGATGCAATAACTCTTCTCACAGCTTTGCCCCCTACACAGCCAAGGGCCCTCCTCTCAGTTCCACAAAGCCCTGTGAAGACCAAAACAACAGAGTTTAATAAAACTTTACAGGCCACGTGAGGCTAAAATGAGAGAGTTCTAATGGAGGGAGAAAATTTAAATCTGGATAGGAAATAGCCTAGTTCCCATTGCTAACCATGTTAGAGAATTGAACCCACAACCTCCATCCCACTCTTCCTGGGAGGGCTTTTCACCATTGCCTCCACCATACCCAAACTTTCCTAGGACATAGAAAGAGGAAAGAAAAGTTTAGAATTGATTATCAGCCTCAGGTTCCCCTCCTGGAAGGGTACATCTCTGGCCTACAAGGATGAAGTATTATGCAGATGACATATAGCTATGCGTTCCCTTTGGCATAACCAAATGGGTTACTGTGGTCACTCCTTTCCCCCCTACAACTAAAGAGCAATCATCCTCAAAGGAGAGTCAAGCATCCATCTCTAGCAACAAAATAAACCACAGAAACTTCAACAATGGGTGTCTTTTTCTCGAAAGGCTCAAATATCCTAGGACTAATTTCTGCAATTAAGGCCCAGGGTTAAAATTCCAGAGATTCCTTTCAACCAAATTCAAAAGGTTCAGTGAAAGGAAAGCTGTCCCAAGCATGGTGTCTAGAACGAAAAGATCAGCCTTGATATGGGAAGAGGGGGAAGTAAGGGGAGAGACCTAAACATGATACCCTTTGCCTTTCCAGAGCAAACACCAACAGACAGGTTACACCCCACCTCCCCTTACCCATTCTGTGATTCAATTAGACCATGAGTTTCACTTTATCCTGTGTCTCATCTTGAAAGCTAAGAAGTTTCATTGATATATTGTGACCTCAGGGAGGTATAGAGTATAGACAGGCAAGGTAGCCTCAGCTCTCATCTGAATATATTCTCTGAACTTTGCCCAGATGACACAGGCTGCAGTACAGTTGCTTGCTACTTGGAAAGGAGAATCAGTGGCACTTTCTTTCTTTCATCCATTCTGCCTACTGGTAGCTGCAGCTTTGGACCCCACTTAGGATCCAGTTGAGGAAGAGAGGCTTTGTACTCTTGCTATTGGGGCACCTTATGGACTGCATGAACCAGTCCTCCAATGCGGAGTCCCCAGATAACATCAGAGGACGTAAGGTGAGTGAGTTTGAAGTAGGAATTGCTATGGCAGCCTAGCTGCAATCTGGATAGATTCTCTTTCTTCTGGGTTCCATTTTGCCTGAAGTTCTCAGCCTGGTCAGGGTGACTCAGCTTTCCTCTGGATTCTGGAAGCTGACCTCTCCCCTCCACCCTTCTGGTTGGAGATGTTAATGCTATTCATTCTTCCTAGCCTGAGGTACTGCACCCTTCCTTGAGGTTTCCATGCCTTTGTAACTAGATCCTTTATCAAAATCTCTTCAAATTACTCAGCAAGAATGATGTACCATCAGCTTCCTGCTTATACCTTGACTCATACAAGTGGTTAGAAAAGTTTTAATTTAACTCATACTGTTGTGAGATGGATTTATATCCTCTGGGTTGTCTGCCTTCTTGACTCAGGACTCCTTGTGCTTGGGAGAGCCTTCTGAGTTTCAGAGCTGTTTCTGTGACGTGACATCACTGTTTCCAGGCCCCTCTTAGCACCTGTGCCCAGCAATGCACACACATGCCTAATGCTTAGATTCCTTGCCTGGTGTGATGGACATTGAGATATATTATCCAAATCCCTCTTCAAGGAAGGATGTTTTGCCTCAGTGCTAAAAGTGTTACAGAGAGCCTTCAGCTGTTAGCAGCTGGGCAGCATAGGACAGCTATGGTCAAGGTCACATTCTTCCAAAGGTGGTCTATAGCCAAAAACTGCTGGTCAAGGCAAAAGTATAAAATTTCTGACATTTGGCCCAAATGGAGCATTATGATAGGTATTTTGTTCCAGTGGTCATCATGAGCATGCCCAAGGCTGACTCTCACCTTCATTGAAGCTCAACTTCTTCTTTTGCCAATTTGTTTTCTTGCTGTTCCTGTCTGAGGTGTTGACTCCAAGGGCATCCCTATTAGATATATGGAGAGGAAACACCTTCTCACGGAGAAATCAGTTTGTGACACTGTTATAAGACCCCTGTTAAAACAACCCTGAGGGCTAGGGCTATAGCTCAGTAGTAGAGCACTTGCCTAGCATGTGTGAGGCACTGGGTTCAATTCTTAGCACTGCACATAAATAAATAAAATATAGGTCCATCAACAACTAAAAAAAAACTATTAAAAAAATCCTGAACAGATATTCCCATCACAAGCTCCACATCTGGTCCCTAGAAGCCATGCAACTTTAAAGAGAGGGTAGTTTCTTTCTAAGCAAGTCTCCTCCCTTCTTCCACAGGCCACCTGGGCTTCCTTAGATGAATCATGTACCAGTCTTCAGGGATTCCAAGCTACAAACGATTGACCTTACATGCCTCAGTGTAGGTCTCACAGGTACCTTCCTCACTGGGAATGAGGTTAGGGATAGGAGTCCCCATGACATCACTCTTGGGAGTAAGAAATGAAGAGACTCTCAGGGCTACTTCCTCCAAGGTAACCCCCCTCCCAATAAACCCCTCTCTCTCTTGTCCACTTGACCCTTTTATCACCCAGGTCAATAAGTCCTTGATTCAGGTTTTCCATGGTCTCCTTATAATCATTGTCCATGTGGTCTCTTGGAGTGTGGTGACCATTGTCTTCAATCCTTAACTAAAACTCAACCTGAGAGGGCCCCATTTTAACATTTTACATTACAGAAATTCTTAAGCATGGCAAGAATATCTCTTAGAACAATTCCAGAGGTCTTCTCTGAGGAGAGAAATGGACAGCTCCGAGAGAGGAATGGGATGGAAACACTTTACAGTCCCATTTGTCTTTTGAAACTTTATCCCATGTATATGTATGTTATTCCTATCTGATTGAATGTTATGAGATTATAATTTTAAACAGTTTTGATGTACAATTTTCTTATTATTTTGTCTATCCTCAGCATAGTCAATTGTAGGAAGCCAAAAGTGAACTCATTGGGGTTCTTCCCACCATCAGATTATAATAATTTCAAGTGGCCTAAGCTGTTACCTTTTCCTCTCAAGTAATTTCCTATTTATACACTCTGAGTTTGCTTTTATAGCAGAATAGAAACTGTATGCAATCTAAGGAAGAGAGTACATTCCCATTATCTTCCCACCCTGTGTTCAAATATTCTCCCCAAGACTTCAGTAAATAGTCATCTTTCAAACCTCAACTAAAGTGCCTCTGTCTTCCTCAAGTATTTTCTGGATTTCTTCTTAATACTACTTACCCACTGAAGAGAGATTGATCATTTCATGTGTGGACATGTGTAGACAAATCTCTTTCCTAAAATCTATTCATTTTTTTAGGAAAATGTCCCTATCTTCATATCCCAAATAAGAACAGTGCCAGCATCAGGACAGAGGTACTTAATATATGATTACCAAATGAATTATTACCAAATTATTTCACAGAATAAATGAATTCAGCCAATACTTTATGTTGGATGCTTCTTATTCTGATTCAGTGCAATATCCTGTCTACATGTACAAAGGGATACAACTGTAAGTCATTAGTTTATGCAGCCTCAATTACTCAACAGTCTGTGATAGATATCTTGGATACACAGTTGTAGCACACAGCAACAAGCTCTTTCTGAAAACATACTTCAACAAGGAAGGGTAGTCAGTAAGACCCTGGTGGCTACAAATGATAATTCTGCTTGCTTCACAGCCTCCAAATTTCTATCTTACTTCTAAGTGATGGGAAATTTCAAGTCTCCAAGGAGAGAAAATAACACGAAAAAACTTTGTCAGGAAACTACAGGCCCCAAGGGCCAAAGTTCAGAAAACACTAATGCAGGTGAAGCTGTTTTCAAGAAGTTTCGACTATAAAAATTCTTCTTAGTCAGAGTTAGCATGTATTAGTCCAAGACAGTTATTATATTTTCTTATTATAAGCATGCACTGTGTTCTGCATCTGGTACATTTGCCAAATTGTAGATTTATTCCTATTTCTATACATCTGTTAAAAGAATGTGTGTTCCAGCTCATCAGGGAGTTACTTGAAGTCACAGGTTGCTAATTCCAAATGAATAGAAACAGTGATTAATCTGAGAGATATGGGCTCGCTGCTATTCATGTAACAGATGTCCATTATGATGAGTTACACATTTGTTCCATGTTTACACTAGAATACAAAAAAGAGGATTCAACTATTTTGTAAAAGAAAAAGACAAGAAAGGGAGTGTGAGAAGTTAGGGAATTACAAAATACTTGAAAATGTTTATTCAGGTGCCAAGTTAGATGCGACAGAGATGTGTGGTATGTCTGGAGGGTGGCAGGTAAAGAGTTGAGGGGAAGTTGAGAGCTAAGGGAAAGAGGGAGAAGTGGGACCAAAGTTTCTGGCTCCATTTCAGGGTGTGGATATTAACTCAGTCCATCTCACTTGGCTGACAGAAGCACTAGTGCCAAAACCGGCAATTTCATCAGCATCAGTTACACAGAAGATGGGATTTCAGAGGAAGGCACAAGAAAAGGGAGAATGATGTATGTGATTTTATTCAAATAATTAAAAACAAAGTTGGCAGTCTATCTTTCTGTCAAGAAGAATAAATATCAGACTATGGAGTTGGAAGGAGAAGTGCAAGTGGCTTCCTAGTGCTCCATATTAGTTTTGGTCCAATACAAACTTTAGAGTTGACTCTTCACAAAAAATATCCATTTCAAATGATCCTCCTATGTGTTTTTGCAGTTGCTCTGTGAGCAGAGCAATACAGCAACTGGACACCAGTCTAAGGTAAGTGTGGAGAAGGGCACCTGGCTGAGTCACACTAAAGCTGTTCATTTGAGAGCCACAAATACAGGGTTTGTATAACTGAGCTGTTTCTTCATAGATGTTAAAAAGAAGGGTTTCTAGAATATTTCTTTCTCTCATTATTTGCTTTCTATCATCACAAGCCCAGGAACTAAAGCAGGGCCTGGCACATAGTAGGTAGATATAGATAGATAGATAGATAGATAGATAGATAGATAGATAGATAGATAGATAGATAGATAGATAGAGATAGATAGAAAGAACATAAATACACACAAAATTTAAAAATGAATTAAATGCATATGAGCTGCACATAATGAATGACATGTGCATAGGGATGAGCTACATTAATTAATGGATTCTTTCATATATATGTGCCAACTCTGGATTGTAGCAGAAGCAGCTTCATAACTAAAAGTTCAAAAATCCCCTCTGAATATCAAAATATAGCTGTTACATGTTCTAAATTACTTTCACAGAGAGTTTCCTTTTAGAGGAGAGGGGAAGAGAAAAGATTTGCATGGGTGATTGATAAAAAATAAAAATTCAACTAAATCTACTAATTGAATTTGCTTCCAAAGTGCTTTAATGACCATTACTCTCTATTTCCAGTAACTACTGAATTTTCCTTTGATTACTTCTAAAACACTGCATTTAAGATGTAAAATACTCCACTTTTACATCTAAACCTTTGTTTTATCATTTAAATGATACAACATAAAGGAGTAATCCTCTTTGCAATTATGACATGCATAAGTCCAGTTAGGGAGAAAAACTATTCTTCAGAAAAGTCCTCAAGTTGATGGGACCTCTGAGAACCATACAAGGTGACAACAATGTATCCTACCTTAAACAATGCAGTGAGGAAAACACTGAAAAGTGAGCCAAATGATTAAGGAGGCATTCAGCTAACTAAAAATGATATCTTCTGTGCCAAGTTAGTAGGTGGATGTTTTGAGCCAGGTAAAAGGTTCTTTTAGGCATCCTAAATCTATTTACCAAGAAATAATACTTTTATGTAATCTAATCCTAGCAAGGGACCCAAGTTTGATGATGTCAGAGAAAACTTCAGTTTTTGAAGGAGGTGGGAATTATGGTAACATAGGGGTCAGCAAACATTTTCTGTAAAGATTCAGATAGCAAATGTTTTTGATTTTGCATACCACATGACCTCTGTCATGACTACTCAACTCTGCCATTGCAGTGAGAGCTACCATAGACCATATGGGTGTAGCTGTATTCTAATAAAACCTTATTTATAAAAGCAGATAGAAACTAGACTTGGCTTACAGGCCATAGTTTTCTGACTCTTGGAATAAGATATAGATGGCTCTCCATAACAGACTGAAGTCTAAGGAAAGTTTCAAGTTTCCAAGTCAAATAGAAAATTATAGTGTTTTTAAATCCCCTGTATTTTTAAATGTACTTAGCAATACCTCCACTTATTCTATGAATCTTATGTTAGTCTTCCAACAAAATTTTCCTTAAATAAGTTGGGCATAGTGGTGCATGCCTATAATCCCAGTAGCTTGAGAGGCTGACGTAGGAGGATTGCAAGTTGGAGGCCAGCATCAGCAAATTTGGGAGGCCCTAAGCAACTTAGTGAGACCTTGTCTCCAAATAAAAAAAGTTAAAAAATCAGGCTGGGATGTGGCTCAGTGATTTAGCGCCCCTGGGTTCAACCCCTAGTATAATTTTTTTTCCTTAAATTCATATTTTTGTGCACATATTTCCCTTAAAATATCTGTATAAACTTCAATTCAGTAAAAAAAAGTCATTCTAAGTATTCCAGGGATTAAAATTTTAATATAAGAATTAGGGCTTGAATCATGTTGAAACATCAGATGACATAGGGTCAAGAAAGTCATTACCAATGATCAAGGAAACAGACAGTGAATATCTCAGCCTGGCAACCAGTGTGAGTGGTTATCAAAAGCACTATACAAAACTGCTCTGATCTGCAAGAATCTCTGAAAACTTGTCACCAACTGTTTCAATCTGTCCTGGAAGAAGAGCCTGTTCTCAAGCCCTTACGGAAAAGCCATTGTAAGTCTACAGCCCAACATCTAGCTGTGGCCACCCCTGAGCAAAAGATCTTCTGCTCCTCTTTCACCTAAAAAAAATAGTCTGCTATTTTGTAAACTTTCTCACAGCTGTTTTGAAATAGATATACTAAAAATTTATTGAGTTGATCCACCCCCCAAAATAGTCTGCATTACTCTCTGGCAAACTGCAACTTAGGGTCCTACCTCTCCTCTTCAATGTAGATCTTAGAAGGGGGTGATAGTAATGCTTATTTGACAACAGATAACCTACCACAGCTCACCCCTTTGACAACACAACATCTGTACATACTCCTTTACTCCTCTTTAACTTCCAAATAAAAAGTATAATACTGTTTTTCCTGCATCTAAAACTCATTTGTGCTTTTTCCCAAAGTGGAGCTACAAAATTCTATTTGTTTTGTTACCCAGAACTGCTTGATATTTATTTGCCCCTAGTTCAGTCCCAATAGTTCTTTACTATGGTGCAATTTAAATATCAAAATGTAGGTTTAATTCACCTTTTGCTTTATATAATAGGGCAATGGAAGGAAAAATTTTATTAATATGAGCAGATATATCATATGCAAAGAATAAAATATGCTTATTACAATCCACATTTCTACATTAGATGATGTGGCCACTGTTAGTATTTATTACCTCCTTCTTCTGTTCGTGAAGATCACAGACACCCAGAGCACTAAAGTGTGGTCATCATTCATCCTGAACACCATGCTGTGATTTGCCACCCTCTGGTTATCACCAAGTGACCCC
Organism: Xerus rutilus; assembly: GCA_028644305.1. NCBI lineage: Eukaryota > Metazoa > Chordata > Mammalia > Rodentia > Sciuridae > Xerus > Xerus rutilus. The sequence goes on along the minus strand of CM053417.1, from coordinate 116,046,419 downwards.
TTCTGTACTACAGACCAGGCAAGTTCTCTCTACAGGCCCCCCAGAAGAGCCCAAGGACTCACCTGCTCTAATTATTCACTTTTGGGCATCTTTCTGGCTTAAGGGAGGTAAACAGCTTAGATTTCAGAGTGACAAAGAGAGTTCACTCATGCTGCCATGTTCTTTTATCCATGTACTTCTCCCACTTCCCACCCCCACATTTTAACCTTGAAATCTGGTTCCTGGTTCCCTTAACAGACATAAAATCTAACTTTGCTTTCAACTATCAACTAATATATTCATTCATTCATTCATTCATTCATTCCCTCTCTCCCCCTATCCCTCAAATCTGATAGATTTTACATTCAAATTACATCTAAAAGGCATGCATTAACTCTCTTTGATCTAAGCTGGGTAACTGAGTTGATTACAGACTAGTGTTCACAGATTTAGATTCTGCACGAACACATTTTTCTTTGCATGGAGGAAAAGTCTCTTTGAGCATTTCAGAGTTTAAACCTCTTCTAGTCAGCCAGTTCTATATGTGCTTGTTGTCAACACAAAGGCTGACATGTGTGATGGTTCAGTGCAATCCTTCCCCCATTCCTCAGAAGCTAATAGAGAAAACTCCTCCCTTAATGATAGACTTTTAATGAGCAAGGGATAATTGTACTTTAAGGAAAGGAAAATATGGCCAAACTGTTAATATCACTTGGATAAGCTTAGTCAATAAAAGCCTCCCCACTCAAAGATCAGATTAGAATACCAGTTTCTAAATCCTGTTCCTACCCCTCCTGCAGGTACACACACACACACACACACACACACACACACACCCCTTTTCTTAACCTCAATGCCATGAAGATCTGGGGACACCTGGCATCAAGTTCTTTGTAAAGGCAGAGTAAAGCATCAGTATTTTTGTTTTCATGAAGACTTTCTAGAGGTCAATTTCCTAAACTCTATTAATGATAAGAAGGATCAATGACACCTGTTAAAAATACAGTGTCTTAAGAGCCTCCTGGGGAAATTATGACTCAGTAGAAAGGAGGGAGTTATGATCTTTCCTGGGGAAGCTCTGGGAAAAGTACAGATTTCTAGGTCCCTGCCCCAGATCCACTCAATCTTAATTTCTAGGCATGGGCTTGGGAAACTGACTAGTAAATGTTTTTAAGAATATCATAAAAAATTAAAAATCAGCCAGCTTAAAAGTCTGCACCTGGAGAAACAGCCAAGATTTCAAGACTAATTGCCAGATTGTAAGACTAAGCCCTATAAGCAAGGATTCTCAGAGCCAGAATCAAATTCAAGGGGAGGTTATTGATCTGCATTTCTGTGTAGGTAGGGAACCACCATGAAGATGGAGGAAATGAATTTTACAAAGGAAAAAAAAATGGTTACTTTCCTTTTAAAAAGTCTTCTGTACCCTTCTCCAAGCTGGCTGCAGTCCTATTCGAACATTTGAGCAGTTAACTAGGGCTTTAAATACTTCCCTTCAATTGATTAGCAAATTATTTCCTTCCCCTCAAGGCATCACTTTCAATTATTTTTTAAAAGGGATATATGACATTTTTCTCTTGACATTTTATTTTGACAACATTTCAAATTTCAGAAAAATTTACAAGAATAGCAAAACAGATTCCCATATGCCTATACCCACCATATTCTAATATTTTGATTCATTTGCTTTGCACACTCTTTCTCTGTCCCCCTCTTTCTGTTCTACTTGAGAGTAAGCTGAGGCTGACTTCGTAGCCCTATACCCCGCAAAACTTTGGCATGCATCTCTTAAAAAGAGAACATTATCTGGGGCTGGGATTGTAGCTCAGCAGTAGAGCGCTTGCCTCGCATGCGTGAGGCCCTGGGTTCGATCCTCAGCACCACATACAAAGCAATGAAATAAAGACACTGTGTCCATCTACAACTAAAAAAAAAAAATGAGGACATTATCCTATTATCCTACTTAAGCACAACATCACTATCATACAAAGAAATTTAATATTGATAAAATAACATTACTTAATGTTATTTTAGATATTTAATGTTATTTAAATGTTAAATGTTTAAATGTTACTTAAGATAACATTATTTAATACACAGTTCATTTTCATTCTCCATATTCACCCAAATCATGTCCTTTATAACTGCTTTTTTAAATCACTAGGGATCCAATACAGAGTTACCTATCTCATTTAGACACCAAGGGAAGCAATCCAGGAGGCCATTTTACTAGTCTGCCTGTCACAAATGAGCTCATTTCTACCTGGTAACACCCTTTGCTATGAAATCTACTTTGTCTGATATTAATACAATTACTCTAGCTTTATTTTGATTAGTGTTTGTTCATCCATTTACTTTTAACCTATTTGCATCTTTATAGCTAAAGTTAGTTAATTATAGGCAGCATGTAGTTGAACCTTACATTTATATCCAAACTGACAATCTGCTTCTTTTTCAGTTTCCTTCATTGTCTGATATCAGTGTCTTGAAAAGTGCTGCTTTATATATTTTATGCAGTTTTTTGGTCGTTTCTGGTAAGAACTTAAATGGGACCCATGTTAGTATGAAGTGCAAGTCCCCATTTTTGTTTTAGTTTTGTTTCAAACAATAAATAAACGAAATATCTCAGGGACTCTTTACTCTGCAGCATTGTTTTAACCTACTTTGTTATCCCCTGTTCTTTTAGAACAAGCTAACAAACACGTTTTAGAATATCCATCTGTTAGAATTTTTGTTAGGTGGTTCTTTCCTTAATTAATCAGAATGGTGAGGTTTTCCTGTAATAATTTATGCAAAATCAATGCTGATTTATGAACAATACCATCATAAATAGAAGGTCAACTACAAATAAATCATAGATTAGTTTCAAGTACCAAAACACTTTAGACAATTGCCAAAGAATCAGGTTACTATGAAAGCTCAATTTTCAGAATTGCCAGAATCGACATCCTAGCTCTCACATGATTTTTGGTGCCTATTTTGAACACAGACTGAATTCAGTATAAACAGCTTCAAACCGGAGAGGTGGGAAGTAAGTAAATGCCAATATTTGCGGTTCTTTGCTTCTCATCTTTCTTCCCTCAAGCCTCCTTGGGTCACTGATGCCAAAGTCAATCTCCTTCCTTCGTTTTTTTAGTCCAAGATCATATCCTGCTTAGAGTCTATCTTTGGCATGACTTCCCACATGCTGAGTCTCTTATCCACCACTCATTGTGGGCTGGTTTGCTTGCAAAGAATCCATCATTCCTCTAGTATAAGCATGCTTGTTAATGTAAATAAAACAAAACAAAATCCTTGACAGGACAAATCAATTGTAACTGATGCTATCATGTGACAATATTCATATAATGAAGTTTTTTTTTAAACCTCAAATACTGATCTTACATATTGTAAGCAAGTTTGAGTGCACCCACGCATACACATTAAAACAATTATGGGACATATCTGAATGGATTTCAACTGTATAAGCTAAGTATCTGAAAGACCTGGGTTCTAAGTTTGCTCTGCCTTTCCTGTCATTTCCATACTATGTAATTTAACATTTCTAAGTTAATTTTCTCATTGGTAAAAGGTAGATAAACTGGGCACGGTGGCACACGACTGTAATCCCCAGCAGAGGCTGAGGGAGGAGGATCACGAGCTCAAAGCCAGCCTCAGCAGCTTAGTGAGGCCCTAAGCAACTCAGTGAGACCCTGTCTCTAAATAAAATATAAAAAAGGCTAGGGATGTGGTTCAATGGTTAGGCACCCCTGGATTCAATCCCAGTACCAAAAATAAATAAGTAGATAAATGTAATTTTGTTAAGAAAAAGTATACAAACCTGGGATAAAGTGAAATGAGTATAACATGATATTTAAAAATTTGACCAGGGTGCTTGTTGGTCTACCTAGTTATTTAGATATCTAGGGAATTTACCTGTGTTTGACCTTCTATGACATGTCCGATTAGAATTCATATTCTTCGGAGCAAGGTTAATTCATAGATTTCTATCAAGTAGAAGAGAATCACACATTCTGTGATTTTATTGCTCTGAACAATACTAATCATGTTTAATGGTGTCCTCAAAATCTTATCCTAGGGCTGGGATTGTGGCTCAGTGGTAGAGCACTTGCTTTGCATGTGGGAGGCACTGGGTTGGATCCTCAGCACCACATATAAATAAATGAATAAAGATCAATCAACAACTAAAAAAATAAAAATTAAAAAAAATATTATCCTAAAATATTTTTTTCTCAAAATGCTTCTGGAATTAGTTTAACCTCTAATGGTTTCCATCACTAATGAGCTGAATACATGTTTGATGTGTGTTTATTCTGATTTTGTATATTTGTGTTTTTAACTGTTTAAAATTATACTTCCATAGTATTTATTCCATGGAGTTGTTATGAAAATTAAATAAAATAACAAAACAATGTAATTAATGAGACCCTGGAGTGTATTAATCAGTCAATGTTCACTATTGTTATTACCAGTTATTAAATGTAGCTTGATCCACAAGAAATAAAAATACAATATACTCCAAACGTTGCCTATAAATATTCATGAAAACAAAAGAAACAAGATAAAGAAAATACACACTTAATATCAAGGGTCAGCTTAATTTTCTTTAAGACTTTTGACTTCTTTAGTGTCTAGCCTAATGTATCAGCCATTGGTTTGGTAGCCATTTTCATGGATGATGCTAGGTCTTCTAATTTGGGGGATCTGTAATCATATGCAAAATAAGTATTCTATGTCATAAAGAAATAAAATTTCCCACATCACAATAATAGATAATATAATTTAGAAAATAAGATTAAAGTAAAAATTAATATTTTCCTCTTAATCCTATTTGATATACCTGTCTGCTATCTTTCATTTTCTTGAATTTTAATAGATTATTTTCTACTTTTTTCAAAAAAAATACAATAGCCATGTCCTTCATATCTTTCATGGTGTGACTTCAATAACAACTGAAAGCAGTAGTGGTTTCTCTCTAAAACTTGCCCCCTAAAAAGACACTAAATGATAATACAAGGAGAAACATGACCAATTTCTCCAATTTCATTATGATTCTGGATGCTGCTTATGCTCAAATAACTTTGTCAGTTCATAAATCCTCAAATAGAACTCAGTCAATTTTAGGTTTGTGGGGTTTGATTATTTTATAGAAACTGGCATAGGAGTTAAATCAGCTTGGGCTCAGAGGAACCAACTGAATTGAATGAATTGAATAACTGAATAAATGTTGAACCAGCACTTCAGAAGCAATTCCTTTCCATACTGATGTCTGAAGAAGAATGAAAAACCATGTACAGAAAGACACAAGTATTAGAACTCAAAATTTCCACATACATGAAAACTAAATGGAACTGGGATTTATTCTATACTCTACACAAAACCACAGAGAGCCTGGGCCATCAAATGCTTTTTAAATACCTTCAAACACTGAAACACAATGCAGGAACCTACTGCACTCATTTTTAAAAGCAAACAAATGAATATGGGAACTCACATAAAGATTAAACATTCAGCTGTTGTTTGGTCCCAGTGAGCTGAAGGAGAGTGAGTTTAATTTAAAATAAAGTGAAGACATAATACATGTGGTACTGAAGTGTTCTTTGTATTTGCAAGCCTTACTTATGCTTCTAGACAAGTTCAGACATATATACATTACGCACACACACATACACACACAAAGTGGTCCATCGGTATCCATGGAGAGATTGGTTCCAGAACCCCATGGATGTCAAAATCTGCAGATGCTCAAATCCATTATATAAAATGATGTCATATTTGCATATAACCTATGCATATCTTCCCATGTATTTTAAATCATCTCTACATTACTTATAAGACCTAATGCAATGTAAATGCTATGTAAATATTGTACTGCATTGTTTAGGGAATAATGACAAAAAAGTCTGTACATGTTCAGTACAGATGTCTTTTTTCAAAAATTTTTTTATCCACAATTGGTCAAATTTACAGATTCAGAACCCAAAGAAATGAAGAGCAGACTATACAAGTGCATTTTATATGTGTGTTTGTGTGTGTGTGTGTATACACATACACATTTTCTAACTGAAAAAGATTATTGTTTTCATGTTGAGCCTTTGAACTAAGAGAATAGCACTGAGCAAGTGGAGAAATCAGACTGTAGGTAGCCCTTATTCAAGATTACTCTAGATTCTTGACACTCAAAGTGTGGTGCCTAGATCAGAAGCACCAGCAGCATCACCTAAGAGCTTGTTAGAAATGCACAGTCCCAAGCTCCACCCTATACTTCTCAAAACAGAATTTAGATTTTAGCCAGGTTTCTCAGTGATTTGTGTGTCCAAATTAAGGTTTGAGAAGTGCTGCCCTAGATCTGTGCTGTTCATTACCAAAGCTACTAGCCAAATGTGTCTGTTCAGTCATTGATATTAGGTTAGTAGTCAGGTGTAACGATGCCTACCTGTAATCTCAGTGACTCAGGAGGCTGAAGCAAGATGATCACAAGTTCAAAGCCAGCCTCAGCAACTTAGCAAGGCCCTAAGCAATTTAGTAACTTAGTGAGAACCCGTCACTAAAAAATAAATAAATAAAAAGGGCTGGGAATGTGGCTCAGTGATTAAGCACGCCTGGGTTCAATCAGAGAGAGATAGAAGGAGGAGGAGAAGAAGAGGAGGAGGAGGAGGAGGAGAAGAAGGAGAAGAAGGAGAAGAAGGAGGAGAAAGAGGAGGAGGAGGAGGGAGAACGATGGAGGAAGAAGGATGGAGGAAGGAGGGAGGAAGGGAAGACTGAGAAGCTTTATTTTAAAATCTTAAACTTAAATTTAAGAACTAATAACTCAGTTATTGCAGTACTTTTAAGTGTGTTTGGAACAACTTACGTACACGAATGTAAATACAAATCAGTATTTCTGGTGAAAACATAGCATTCAAATTAAGATGTTGTACATATTCAACATTGTACGTGTTCAGTACAGATGCAATTTTTTTCAAAAGTTTTATCTTGTAAGGGTAAACTACATACCAGATTTCAAAGACTTGGCATAAAAAATATTTATATAAAATGTCACTGATAATTTATGATGATTATAAGGTTGAATGATAAAATGTCACATATGTTGGGTTAAATCTGAAAATTCATGAGCTTTTTGTTTTACTTTTTCAAATGACTATTAGAAAATTATAGCTCACATTCTATTTAAGTAGATGGGACAGTGTTGCTTTTCATCCAAGTACAAAGTTACTGCTGCCTGGATCCCATTCCCAGAGATTCTGAAGAAATTGATCGAAAGAGGACTTGAGTATTAGGATTTTTAAACTCTCCCTGGTGAGCTGCCAAAAGTTGAGAACCCTATCTTAGGTTAATGTAGATTGATTAATTCCAACTGATAATTAACAGCCTCATGAGGACTTTAGATCCTTTGGGAGCTCCCATCATTGCATAACTACAATGTGGAATTGAAGAAGTAGTACCTTTCTTAACAACATAAAAGCATCCCCTCTGTAGTTATCTGGGCTGGAGTTTGGTTGATACTGTTTTCCCTCAACTTCATGCAGAATTATACAGTTGAAAATCCATACAAGTGAAAGTCAACATACAATTGAAAATCAACATCTACAAACTAGTTACAATATTTTCAGCAATTCATTTTTATATCTGATCTGATATATCTCAAACTTCTATGTTCTTAGAATAATCTCCTTGATAGTTTATTTAAAAGCTAATTGCTGGACCCTAGCAAATGACAGTAGCTCTATGGTAGGGTGATCAACCATCTTGGTTTGCTCTGGATTGCCTCAGTGTCAGTTTTAGCACAGAAAGTCCAGCAAATTGGGACAGATTGTCATCCTATTCCAGGGAAGTGTACTTCTAAGAAGCAGTCCAAGTGATACTTGAAGCACAGTTTGAGAACCACACCCCAAAACACAGGCCTTCAAGAACTTTTTGTGATGCTCTTGCTGGATTAATCAACTGCCCACCCCATGCAAAAAAAAAAAAAAATGACAACCACTGAAATTATACAAATAATCTGTAAGAAAATAGCTGATTAAGGACATCATTCTAATCTAATTAAATATGCCATTAGATTGCTTTTAAAACTGTATACAAAAACTAAGAGTTTGCCCTGGTAGCCTTGATGGAAACCATTTTATTGTCAGAAATTTAGCAGATCCAGAGACCAAGGAGGTAAAGTAAATGTGTGGTATGAAATCATGCCAACTTTGAGTTTGAATCATGGCTTAAATTGGCCATTTGCTAGCTGTGTGACCTTGGGAGAAATTCTGTGACCTCTGTGCCACAGTATTTTCATCTGTAAAAGATGAATAATTTATGGTTAAACTGAAGATTAGCCATGAGAATGAAAAATAATGCATTGCATCAGACAAATTCCAGCTGAGGGAAATTCTACAACATACCCAACCAGTACTATTCAAAACTGCTAAGGTCATCCACAACAAAGAAAGCCTGAGAAACTGTCACAGCCAAGGGGATCCTGAAGAGATATGATGATCAAATGTAATGTGGCATACTAGATAGGATCTTGGAACAGAAAAAGGTAAAAACTAAGAAAATCCAAAACAACATGGCTGGTAGTTAATATTAATATATCACAAATGGTTATTTAAAAAATATTTTTAGTTGTAGATGAACACAATACCTTTTATTTTTATTTTTATGTGATGCTGAGGATTGAACCCAGTGCCTCACATGTGTTAGACAAGAACTCTACCACTGAGCCACAACCCAAGTCCCCAAATGGTTATTCCTTGTGACAAATGTACTATACTAAATGTAAGTTGCTAATAATAGGGCAAAATGGGTTTGGGGTGTATGGGAATTCAGTCTTTGCAACTGTTCTGTAAGTCTAAAAGTATTCTGAAATTAAAAGTTGAGGTTTTATTTTTCTTCCCACCACTGAGGATTGAACCCAGGGCCCCTTGCATGTTAAGCAAATGCTGTATCCCTGAACCACATCCTCATCCATAAAAAATCTTTACAAAGATCAAATGTCTTTCAGAGTTGTGCCCAAGCTAAAAATACATAGTTAATGGTAGTCATTCCTACCATTGTTAGCTCTACATTAGAGATGGTGTGAATAAGAAGAATATCATTTTGATTCAACATTTGCAGCAGCAACTGGGATTTCAGAAGCCTTGGAGATTAGAGTTGAGTGGACAGGATGAAAGGGAAGAGGAGGAAGGCACAAAGACTACCCACACCTGTTACTTGTCTCACATGACTGTTGGTTTCCTTCCTGGCATTATTCAGATTCTGTACTTATTTTTTCATTCAGTGTTTCCATTCTGAGCCTAACCTTCCCACCTCTTGCTCTAGAGTACAAGTTCCTCGGAGGTGAGGCCTTGTCTGTCCTTGTCATTTCTGTATTTACAATACCATGCACAGCACCATGTATCACACAGAAACTTTCTTAATTTATTGGCTGAATAAGTGATACACTTGACTTTCAAAGATGGATGGAGAATGCTCTGCTGGAAGTACAGCTAGAATCTATTTTATGCATGTTTTCTCATCCTAGCATCCCTGTAGGTCCTGTCCCTCTCAAGAAATAATAGCAAATAAGCAAATAAACATTAACACCACCCCATGACCAAGTAACATCCCTAAGGAGGGAAAAAGACCTCAACATTTGCCTCCAGATTTATTGTGCCATGTGTTAGTGTATACTTGAAAATACAGGACACAACTTCAGTCTAACACTCTCCCAACTAAGCCGTTTCAGCCAGCAGGACACAACTTAAGTAGAAATACCTTAGTAATTATTTGCACCACATCATACCTTCATGTATTCTATTTAAGTCTCACAAAATTTTGTTACTTAAGCATCACAGATGCTTTTATCTCCATTTGAGAGGTAACTTTGAAAAAGAAGAAGAAAGAAAAGAAATTTAAGTGGCAACAGTATTTACACAGGTAGTTACTAGGAAATTGTATTCGTCTGCTAAGACTACTATAACAAAATGCTAGGTAGTTTTAAAAAACAGAAATCATTTTCTCACAGTTCTGAAGGCTGGTAAGTCCAAGATCAATGTGCAGGCAGGGTTGATTTCTCGTGAGCCTCTCTCCTCAGTTCACTGTGTTATTCCATGGCTTTTTCTTTGTGCTGAGAGAGAGAGAGAGAGAACTTGAACTCTGATGTTCTTTTTCTTATAAGGACACCGGGCCTCACTCTTACCAGCTCTATCTGCTTAGGGCCTCACTCTTAACGACCTCGTTTAACCTTAATTACCTCCTTACAGGCCCTATCTCCAAATTATAGTCATATTAAGGGTAAGGCCTTCAACATATGAATTGGAGGAGGGATGTAATTCAGCCCTTTTTTAGGAAGGTGCTCTGACAAGGGGCTGGATGAAGAGGGAGGGGCTAACACTTATGAACAGAGAGGAACTAATCATTAAATTAGGGACCAACAAACTGACCTTTGGGCCAAATTTGAATGCTTCTCTCATTTTGCTTATAAACTTTGATTGGAGCACAGTCATATCCACTTATTTGCATATTGTCTATGGCTGCTTTCCTGCTACCATAGCAGAATTGAGTAACTTCCACAGACTATGGCCCACAAAGCCTGGAAGATTTACTCTCTGGCCCTTCACGAAAAAAAAAAAAAGTGCCAATTCCTGGTTAGACCAATATATGACTATTTTGTTCACAAGATCAAACCATAAAGTCAGTATTCTTGTCATTTCAATGATGAAGCAGTGGGGGCTCTGAGAGGCAAAGTGACATCCTTATTCACACAGCTGGCAGCAGAGAGCCCAGAGCAGCAGCTTGATGACTTAAAAGGATGCCCTTTCTGAGCCTCCCTCACGGCAAGGCTGAGGGCTTAGAATTATGTGTGGATATAGCTGCCAGGAAGTAAGTCATCTGCTCTGCACAATGGCTTTCTACAATTCTCTCACTCTAGAGGGTCAAGGACTATTGTCATTCAGGCCAGAATGTGCCACTGTTTCCATTCATACTTTATCATCAGTGACTGTAGCTATTTTAGGCCCTCAATTTCTTTGAAATTTTGTTTTGTTTCAGTTTGTGTTTTATGCCAAGGCATGTGTTTTATATGACTAGGATTTACATAGAAAGTAGATTGCTCACATTAAGGGAGCCTTGCAAATAATTATGTAGACCTTAAGGGTTTTCCAGTGACTCTTAGTCCCAAATGTTATTGTTGGTCCTTTTCATTATTAGATAGTAGCTCCCTTTTCAGCATTTAATATTGAACTCATGCTGCTTTCCCCATTGTAGAAATAAAAGTGGCATATGATTATAACTTAGCTTCCTATTTATAGGTATTTGTCAGTAGAAAAGAGTTCTAAGATGCTCTTTGAATTAGTAGAGGCATTGCTTGAATTATTTACACAAGAATCCAGAAACTTTTCATTAGGCCCATGGTAGAATCTAAGGAAGCAAAACTGCAATTAGGATTAATCTTACTATTAGCTAATGGATCACTTAATGATTACTTCACTTGTTGAGCTTCCTATCCATACAGTCAAATTATATGCCTCTAGATACATGCTGCTTTAATCTGTCCAGCATCAGTTCCTCTGAGGAACATCCTTTCTCCCATTTCATGTGGTCCTATGTGGGCTGTCAATCACAACACTGGTCAATCATTGCCCCCATGTTTTAGTAAGCTATTTTGCTGCTGTGACTAAAAGATCTGACTACAACAATTGTAGAGGAAGAAAAGTTTATTTGAGGGCTCACAGTTTCAGAGGTCTTGGTCCATAGACAGCCAGCTCCATTCCTCCGGGCTTGAGGTGAGGCTGAACATCATGGCAGGAGAAGGTGGCTGAGGGAAGCAGCTCACATCATGGTGATCAGAAAGCACAGAGAGACCCTATTCACCAGATACAAATATATATGCAATAGCCACACCCCAAATGAACCACTTCCTCTAACCACACCCCACCTGCCTCTATTTACCACTCAGTTAATCCCATCAGGGATTAATTTACTGATTAGATCAAGGCTATAACTCAGTCATTTCTTCTTCAAACCCTTTTGCATTGTTTCACATATGAGCTTTTGGGGGGCACCACATCTAAACCGTAACACAAAACTCCCTTGAGATACAGCAGTTGATCCAGGGGAAAGAATGTGACTCAATCAGAGAAAATTCTCCAGAATGCTAAAGAAGTTGGGAGAGAGATCCTCACACAGCGCAGCACTGGGCTGAGAGATGGAGGCAGACTACCTGGATCCAGCCCTTGCTGAGACTTTATCTACTTCTGGACTTTCCAGGTACATGAACAAAAAATTCTTTTTCTATTTAAACGTACTCATCTGGACTTCTCACCCAAAATGTCTTAAGATATCATACTTCTGGGTTATCTGAGTGTCCCTGAAAAACATGTGTCAGCAACCTCCAGAGGGCACAGAGTACCAAGCATTCCACCTATGCTGCAATCTAGAATCCCCAGTTCATCCCTATGCCAGATGGGAGAGCTTTAGAAATGGAAAGCCTCTGAGGCATGGGATGCAACATGAGTTATTGGATATGTTGTGCCCTCTCTTAGGTACAAAAGTACATTTTGGACTGCCTTCTTAAATTCCACATCTCCCTGTTCTTTGGCCCTTCTCAGAGAGGGAGCAGGACAAATCCTTTCACTGATGGCACTTTATTCATGAAAATCTTGGGAGAGAAAAGACGACCAAGTAAGATTAGTGACTGGGGGCCCCACAACACTGAAAATGCTTAATGTAGTGTGCTGGCCAAAGTCTGGTGCCAGGGCTGGACTCCAGTCCTAACAGCAGTTCCAAGCACCTCTAGGGAAATCACGAAGGAAAAATGAAGTCCATAGAATGCCATCAAGTGGTTGCAAAATTACTCATCCAGTAAAGATATATTTTTCTTCTTTATTTCCCATAGGATACCTTTCTAAACCTGTTTAATCTCCCCCTCACTTGATTCTTTAGCTGTCTCTTGAAGTATTAACTATCACTCCAAATCTCCTAAGAAAAACTCTACACTCTCCCTCCTCTCCCCAGGAAAGATACCGAGGTCCACCCTACCAGCCAAAACTCTGATCCAAGTGGCTGTGAGATGCTTTAATGCCATTTAAACTGTGTGCTTACATGTGTTTGCAGGTAATGATAAACAAACACCCTTCTTTGTTGTCTCATTTCTTTGCAGTTTAACTTGGCCTCCCTCTGTTGCAGACTAAAGGGAATTGAAGTAAATTCTTAAGACGCACAAGGAAGGAAAGCTCTTTGTGTTAAAGGCGGTCTGCCAAGGTGCTAATTCCATCTCTGGTTGGCTTTTCCCAGGACTGTGCTCCTCATCCAGGAATTTCTGTGAGCTTGGTGGTTCACACGTCCAAATTCCAGCTTTGGATAAATAAACCAGCTAAAGTGCTCAGTTGCCTCAGGGATTAGCAGAGCCGTTTCTGAACTTCTATCGCCCCCCAGTGGCAATTTCTTAGAGTTTCTTTTTGTTATTAAGAGATTTTCTTACTCCTAAAACTTAGGTTATGATTCTCTTTCCCTCCAAAGTTGTTAATTTTTTAAAAATTCTCACATTGAAGACTCTGAATTCTTTGTGAGGAGGTGTGTTGATAATATGGAGTTAATAGCCTCTGAGTCACAGATGGATAAGCTGTAGTATCTGCTTTCATGGTTCTCAAATTAAAAGAAACTTCAGATTTTTCCATCTGGTCTCCATTCCAAGATTCCGTCCTCAGAAAAGGTGAAAATAACCAGTGCTAAATCACTAAATCCAGAAAACTCTCACTAGTGGCATCAAGAAGACGTAGAGACCCAGGTTGCATAGATTAGAGGTGAGAACTCAGCCTGCCACACCTATTCAATCACTTTTCTGAGAATCAAAATATGCACTGTGTGGGATTCCAAAAATGTAAAGAACAGACTATGTTGTGTTCAAGAATTCTAGCTGGGTAGGGTGGCACACACTTGTAATCCCAGTGATGCGCGAGGCTGAGGCAGGAGGATTGTGAGTTCAAAGCTAGCTTCAGTAATGGCGAGGCACTAAGCAACTCAGTGAGACCCCGTCTCTAAATAAAAATACAAAATAGGGCTGGGGATGTGGCTCAGTGGCCCAATGGCCCTGAGTTCATTCCCCAGTACCAAAAATTAATTAATTAATTTAAAAAAATAATTCTAAATTCCAGTTGTCTGGAGCCCTCAATATTAGTGACAAGGTAGATCTTTTCTCTTTTTTCCATATCTAATGTAATAGCTTTCACATAGTAGATACTCAATAATTTGTTGACAAAAAAAGGAAAAAGAAAGAAAAGCAGAGAAAGAAGGATGGAAGAAAAGAGGGAGAACAGAAAAAAGGAAAGTGCAGGTGAAAAATAGATGAAAGGAAAAAATGATAAAGAAGGAAAGGAAGGAGCCAGGCATGGTGGCACACGCCTATGATCCCAGCACTTTGGGAGGCTGGGACAGGAGAATCACGAGTTCAAAGCCAGCCTCAGCAATGGTGAGGCTGCTAAGTAACTCAGTGAGACCCTGTCTCTACATAAAACACAAAATAGGGCTGGGGATGTGGCTCAGTGGTCGAGTACTCCTGAATTCAATCCCTGGTACCAAAAAAAAGGAAGTAGAGGAAAGATAGAAAAACATTTTTTAACCAGGACCAAATATTTTCTAATAAATACCACCAATGAAGTGAAGAGCTCACTTGACTTGTCCTTTTTAACAAACATCCTAGGTATGCTTCCAAAGTTTTATTTTGTGAGTAACTTTTATTAAATAAACAAATGTAATCTATTAAAGTTAATGGCTTAAAGTGATGGATCTCACAGCATTTTCTGGCACTGAGGCGGGTGCAGACAGAGTGGTTCCTCCTCTTAAAATATGAATTCCCTCCATGCTTAACAGCACTGATGATCAGAGAGATGCAAATCAAAACCACAACAAGATATCTCCTCACACCTGTTATAATAGGTACCATCAAAACATTGAAAGACTACAAGCGTTGGTGAAAATATGGAGAATATGAAGCCCTTGGGCACTATTGGTAGGACTGTAAATTGGTACAAACATTATGAAAAGCCATGTGGCAAATTTCTCAAAAAAATATACAACTACCACTTATAAGCCACCAATTTCACTACTGGGTGAAATTAAATCTCCCAAAGAGATTGAATCAGTGTCTCAAAGAGAATCTGCATTCCTATGTTCATTGCAGCACTATTCACAATAACCAGGGTATGGAGATGACCCAAGTATTTGCTGACAGATGAGTGGATAAGGGAAATGTGGTATATGTACCAACAGAATACCATTCAGTCTTTTGAAAAAAGAAGTCCTGCTGTTTGTGACAGCATGGATGAAAGAGGAGGACGTTATGCTAATTGAAATAAACCAAGCATGAGAAGACAAATACCACATCATCTCATTTATATTAGGAGTATGAGGAGGTTTTGTTGTTGTTGTTGTTGTTGTTGTTTTGGTACCAGGAATTGAACTCAGGGATACTCGACTTCTGAGCCACATCCTCAGACTATTTTTGTGTTTTATTTAGAGACAGGCTCACACTGAGTTGCTTAGCGCCTTGCAGTTGCTGAGGCTGGCTTTGAACTTGACGATTCTCTGGTATCAGCCTCCCAAAGTGCTGGGATTACAGGTGTGCACCACCGCGCCTGGCAAGAAGGTTTTCTTTTGAAAAATAATTACGTTGAGTCAAGGAATGAGTGAAATAAAGAGATGTTAGTCAAAGAGCTCAATCTTCTAGCTATAAGATGAATAAGCTTTGAAATTCTAATGTACAGCATAGGGACTATAATAATGTATTATACACTGGAAGCTTGTTACGAGTGTAGATCCCAAGTGCTCTTAAACCTCAGCACCACACACAAAGGTAATCATATGAGATGATGGGTATATCAATTATCTTGATGTTGTTAATCATACCTTAATAAATCTGGGAAAAATAATAAAATATAATAAAATTACGATGCTTAAAATTTAGCAAAGCAAACTCACCCAAATCAAAAACACAATAAAAGCCGGGCGCAGTGGCTCAAGCCTGTAATCCCAGCACTTAGGGAGGCTGAGACAGGAGAATCACGAGTTCAAAGCCAGCCTCAGCAACGGCGAGGTGCTAAGTAACTCAGTGAGACCCTATCTCTACATAAAACACAAAATAGGGCTGGGGATGTGGCTCAGTGGTTGAGTACTCCTGAGTTCAATCCCTAGTACCAAAAAAAAAAAACCACAATAAAAATAAGAAACTCAGAAAATATTTCTCATACTTTAGTTAAAAAAATGACTATGCAAATGGTGCCTACAAATCAATAATAAAAACATGAATACTCTTGTGTTGATGAAAGTATAAGGAAACAGGTATTTTCATACATTCTTGAGGGAAGTGTCAATTTGTACAACCACCTATGAAGGATCCTTTGGAAGTACATGTCAAAGTTACAAATACATTCTCCTTGACCCAGACATTTCAATTCTAGATATTACACAGATATGCTTACACAATGTGAAAAATTATGTAAGTGCAATATTAGTTATTGTAGTATTATTTATAATAGGAAAGCACAGGAAACAATCTAAATTCATTTCACCAGTAAGGGAACACAAAAATCATATTAATCTGTACAATACTATAACATACATCTGTTAAATAAAAAAATGGAATGCTGTATGCACTAATATGGAGAACCTATAAGATATGTTAGGTGAAGAAAAACAAAGGTCAAAACTATATAAAGTGGGCTGGGGTTGTGGCTCAGTGGTAGAGCACTTGCGTTGCATGCGTGGGGCAATGGGTTTGATCCTCAGCACCACATGGAAATGAATAAATAAAATAAAGATATTGTGTCCATCTACACCTAAAAAATTTTTTTAACAAAAACTATATAAAGTATGCTATCATTTGAGTTTTTTTTTAAAAAAATAAGTCAGGGAGAGAATGGATAATCTATAACATCTAGCAGTATTCATGATATAGGAATAACCCCGACTTAGCCTTCAAAAGTCAATTCATGGTGATGACTGAATAATATTGTAAATGTATTTAATACCCCTAAATTGTGGTATACTCAAAATATTTAAAATTATACAATAAAAAACCTCAATTCTGAGTCATCTCCTTCAGAGTAAAGGCAATCACTAAATACATTTTTTAATACTCCAAAGTGACTTTGTAAGTTAACCATAATAAATGAAATTATTTGAAGGTGTATCAGTCTTGCTAACTAGAGCATTGGTGAGGCAACAGGGAACATACCCCATGCAACCCTTGGCCTCAGAGACTGGCACTATATTCAGCACAGGATGGGAACTCAGGAAATGTTTGTCTGCCAACTTGCCCTACAGATTTCTCACTTGTCAGTTCCCATAATTGTGTGAGCCAATTTCTTATGATTCCTTTTAAAAATGCATGTTGTGCATGCACACACACACACACACACACACTCTCTAATATTTCTGTTTCTTTAAAGAACCCTGACTGGCACCATTGGTAAGATGGAGATCTGGAAACAAAATTCCCTCCTCAGATAATCCCATGAACTGTGCTTCCTAATAACATGGCTGCCTGTGCTTTTTGAAGAAACATGAGGGGAGGTGTAACTAGACAGGAACTGTGATCAAACTGACATAGGGCCTCCAGAGCAGAGGGGCAACTAAGATATCTTAGCATTATGTTAACTATTTCACATTTTATAATTTGTAATGTATTACTTTGAGTGTAGAGCCTTATATTACCATTGCTGCCGTGTGGGGGAGGGAAGAGGGAGGTATAGAAACCTTTGCTACATTCTGATTATGTGTATTAAATATTCCTACCAATAACTCTGTACTTAAAGCTTGTATATCTTTGGGTTTTATTGCATAGGGAAGCCACACAATGGAATAATATCACAAACATCTGTACCTACTAGGATTCAAAAATTAAAATATGAATTTCAATATCCCCCAAAGCACATTTCTTGGAAAACCGCATTTCATGTGGTAGTGGTAAAGAATGGTTTGTCAGCTTGTATTTTGTGGCTTTAATTCTTCAATCCCACTTTAGAGTGACTCCAAACCATACCAGAAAGCCTTCCTCCTTTTCTTCTATAGCCATTGAGGCCTGGCTTTTTAAATTTTTCTTCCATTTTTACTTCTCTTCTTTCCATTTTATTAACTCACAATGCTTACAATAAGAAATAAAGCTGCCAAGGAGAAAGGAATATATTTAAGTTGGCTAGTCAAGCATTTTCTTTCTAGTAGGGAAACCAAACTAGAGTTAGTGGTTCTTTGGTAAATATGCAATGAGAGCAAAGAAAACTCCAAATCTTTGAAGGATGATACCATCCATTCTTGTGGCTTTAACATCCAGTGGTATCTGATGACTTACACTTCCTTATCTGCAACCAGCTCTTCCCTGAATTCCAATACTGTGTTCCCAACTGCTCTTTGGTTTTCCGTGCCTACGTAACCATTGTTATCTTAACTTCAATGTATCCAATCCAGAACCCATCTTGTCCCTTAATCTATTTGCTTCTTCAAATTAGCCATCCTTTCTTTTACTCTTTTCTTCTTAGTTCATCTTAAATTCCTCTTTATGCAGTAAGATGACAGTTTCAGACAACTATAGTCTACCATGTTTCTTCTCTTCAAAAGAATAACATGTTGGAAGGTCCTCACTTGCAGTTTATGCTTTATAAATGAAAAGCAAATCCAATAGCCAATACCCACTGGAATTTTCACTATGGTTTCCCCTTTTTCTTTAACATCAGAAAATATTAGAAAAACAGATCTACTACTAATTATTTCCAAAGGAAAGGAAAGATCAAATCCCCACTCCTCTAGGCAAGACTCTACTGCTCTTTCCTACCTGGGTGAGTGGGGATTCCCATGGCTCTACACAGGATCTTCTGTAGAGCAATGCTCTCTCATTCTTACCAGCACTACTACAATCATTTTTAGACCACCATGTTAAATTCAATCACCCATAAAGGCCCACCTAAAGCAACAAATGGACCACCAACCTAATTATAATAATCCTAATAATAATAGTAGTAATAATAATAATTGGTACTGTACAACAGTGGTCTCCCCGTCCACTTCAGTTTCACAATTACTGCATTTGTTTGGGGCAGAAAGAAAGGATAATAAATTAGTCCTAATGTAGTTACTTAGTTTATACATAATGCATGCACTGGCTAAACTGAGGAGGTAGGAGTCCATGCTCAAGCTGTCAGGTATTAAGGGGAAGAAGTTTGGGCCTTTGGTTTTCCCAGAATAGTGTATCTCCACTTTGGCACTACTAACACTTAGAGCTATATAATTCTTTTATTCTTTTAGAATTTTTAATTGGTTCTTTTTGGCATAATTATAAAAGCATGGAATATAATTTGCTCTAATTCAGTCCCCAGAACTTCCCTTTTCCCTCCCTTCCTCCCTCCCCTGTTCCCTTCCCTCTGCTGATCTTTCTGCTATTTACTTATAGTTTTTTTTAACATAATGTCTTGTGGACATATATAATGGTGAGATTCACTGTGGCATATTCATGTATTGCAGGAGCTTTCTTATGTGTTGTAGAATGTTTAACCACATCCTGACTTCTTTTCACTCAATACCAGTAGCAACCCCTGTCAGCAGTGTAACCACCAAAAATAGCTCCAGACATTGCCACATACCTCCTGGATGGGGCACCAAAATTGACTCCAGTTGAGAAGCACTGCCATGAAAGTAAACTGGGCCCTGCCTCCTATCAAATCTCACACCTGGTAGATTTCCAGAGGAAAAGGTTGGTCAGCTTTTCATTGGCATTTATCAGACAATATTCTTCATGTTATGGAATTGTCCCCATTATTGGCCCATCAGTTCCCACTCAGAACCCTTGATAGTTACCAAAGTGAGTCCAGTCTTTAAGTGGAGCTATAATTTAGAGATTTTTTTTAAAAGAGTGATACCCTGTGTAAGCCTGCAGTATGGAACTAGGGTTCAGATAAGAGTTGAGAGTGACCCACAATGAAAGATAGATGTTATTATTGAGTTTAATATTCTTACAACCACTCTAATAACTTGAAAGTGTATGTATTAATAATTAGCAGTGAGTCCTGAAGTCCTGAGCTTTTTGTGAGAGTTCATGACTTCTTAACATAAACCTCTAAAGATAAATTAATTAATTCACTGATTGTGGATATCTTTTATTATAATAACTACTTCAACTTTCTGAATTGGGCCCCTTGCAGGCCCATCAGTACCCATGCAAACCCCTTAACATGTACCAAGGAGTACCTAGTCACAAATAAGGCAGAATTTGACTCAGTGATTCTGGGGTGGGGCTTGACATTCTGCACGTTTAACAAGCTCCCAAAAGTTACAAACCTACTTATTCTTAACAGACCAAACTTTGAGCAGCAGAACCTCCCCTCAATCTCTGTCAAATCACCTGTTTAATTTTTTCTTGATGTTTCTCATGATTTGAAATTATTCATCTGTTTTTGTCTTGAATTGTTTGTTGGTTGATCTATTCATTTACTATAATGCAAATCCCACAAAAGCAAGGACTTTGTCCACCACTTCTGTATTCACAGCACTTGACTACAGTACCTGGCACATTATAGGTGCTCCAAAAGTACTATTGAATGAGTGAAATCATTCTTTTGTCTTTTCTTTTACTAAGTACTTCAGTGAATGGTAACTTTGGCAAAAGGAGATAGACCATAAAATATCACCTGCCCAGCTTTCCCCTTTAGGCCAGATGTTCGAAAACTGGAGATTCAGGACCAGGAAAGATGAAAGTGTACTAAGAAATTGTGATTGAAACTGAGAGTTGTAAGAGAGAATAGAAAATGTTTAGAGAGATTGGGGAATTGTGGGAGGCAATGAAATGTTGTGAGAGAACAGAGAATTGTGAGGTAATGTGGAATTTGGGAAAAGATCAGGGAATTGTCAGAAAGAACAGTGAACAAATCCTCAGCTATACAGAATCGTGAGTGTTCAGAATTGTGAAAGAGACAAAGGAATTGTGGAAAGGATGGAATTATGAGAAAGAACAAAGAAATATGAGTGAGACAAGGAATTGTGAGAGAATAAACATTGTGGAAAAGAGAGAGAATTGTCAAACAACAGGATTGTGAGACAAATGGTAATTGTGAAAGAGGATTGAGTATCAAAGAGAACAGAGTACTGTGAGAAAGAATGGGGAATTGTGGGAGAGATTAATTGTAGGCAAAACAGCAAATCATGAAATCAAATTAAGAATTATGGGAGCCAGGCAAGGTGGTGCATGCCTGTAATCCCAGCACTTCGGGAGGCTGAGACAGGAAAACTGTGAGTTCAAAGCCAACCTCAGCAATGGCAAGGAACTAAGCAACTCAGTGAGACCCTGTCTCTACATCAAACACAAAATAGGGCTGAGGATGTGGCTCAGTGGTTGAGTACCCCTGAGTTCAATCCCTGATATAAAAAAAAAATAATTACGGGAGACATGGAACTGTAGAAAGGATAGAGAATGCTGGGAGATACAAGAATTTTAGGGGAAATCTGGGAAACATGAGGGGAGACAGGTTATTAAGGGAGAATTGTGAGGAATACAGAAAATTATTAAAAATAATGAATAATTTCAGAGAACACAATTATTAAGAGAATGGGAAGTAAGGAAAGAGACTGAGGAATTGTGAAAGAGAATGGAGTATTGTAATAGCATAGAGAATTGTGAAAGAAAGTATAGAACTAAGGGACAGAACAAAGGATTGTGAGTAAATAAGAAATTATGGGAAATGGAATTATAAGAAGGGAAAATGGTGGTGCAACAGGGAAATATGAAAAAAGAAGAGAGAATTGTGGGAAAGAACAGAGGATTGTGGGAGACAAAGCACTTTGCAACAGAGAGAAGCTGGTAAAAACAGGAGAATGATAAGAAACAACAGGGAATTGTGGAGGAGATAAGACATTGTGGGACAGGAAAAAATGTGTGAAAAAAACAGAATTGTTGGAGAGGGGCATTGTGCTAAAAACAGGAGAATCATGGGAAGTACAAAATATTGTATGAGAGACAGGGGGATTGTGGGAGACATAAAGGATTGTGGGGAGCTTATGAGAAAGACCAGACTACTGAGGGAGCGCCAGAAGAATCATGGGAAAGAGCAGAGAATTGTGGGAAAACAAAGCATTATGGAAGAGACAGGATTCACGAAAAAGGACAAAATTGTAGGAGAGATAAGGAATGGTGGGAGAGATGAGGATTGTGGGAAGCATAGAGCATTGTGAGAGAGAGAAATTGTGGCAGAAACATGGAATCAGGGGAGAGCCATGGAATTGCGGAGGAAATACATCATTGTGGGAGAGAAAGGACATTTGAGAAAGAACAGAATTGTGAGACAAAAAGGAGAATTATGGGAAAGACATAATTGTGAGAGAGAGCAAATCATGGGAAAGAACAAAGAATTGCAGGAAAGGTTGGAGCATTGTGAAAAAGAAGAATCATTGGAAAGATCAGTGTTGTGGGAAAGAGAATATTGGGAGAGACAGGGCCGTGGAAGAGACAGAACATTGTGCAAAAGCACAATACATTGTGAAAAAGAGGGAAATTGGGGTACAAATAGAAGAATCATGGTGTAAAGAGCACTGCGTGAAAAACAGCATTGTGGGAGAGAGAGGAATTATGGGAAGAGCAGAACACTGTGGGAGACACAGAGCATTGTGGGGAAAACAACATTGTAGGAGATGAGGGAGAATCATTGGAAAGAACAGAGTATTGTTAGAAATAGATATTACAAGCCCGGCGCAGTGGCACATGCCTGTAATCCCTGCACTGAGGCTGGGACAGGACAATTGTGAGTTCAAAGCCAACCTCAGCATTGGTGAGGCACTAAGCAACTCAGTGAGACTCTCTCTCTACATAAAACACAAAATAGGGCTGGGGATGTGGCTCAGTGGTCAAGTACCCCTGAGTTCAATCTCCAGTACCAAAAAAAGAAAGAAAAAAGAAAAAGAAAGAAAGAAAGAAAGAAGTAGATATTACAGGAAAGGGGAATTGTGGGAGAGAGAAAATTATGAGAGAGCATGGAATTCTGGGAGACATAGGGATTGTGAGAAAGAATAAGAAATTGTGAGACAATTGTGGGAAAGAAAGGAATTATACAAACAAGAGAAACATGGAAAAGAATAGAGGATTGTGGAGAAAGCAAAGCATTGTGGGTGACACAGAGCATTGTGGTAAAGAAAAGAGCATTATGGGAAGGACAGAATTACTGGAGAGTCAAATTTGTGGGAGAAACAGGAATTGTGGGAAAGAAAGTTGTGGAAAAGAAAGTCCGTGGGAGAAACAGATTTGTGGTGGAAACAGGGAATTCTGGGAGAAACAAGAAATTCTAGGAGGTCCAGAATTGTGGGAAAGAAACAGAGAATTCTGGGAAAGAAAAAAAATTCTGGGAGAGACCAGGGATTGTGGAAAAGAACATAGCATTGTGGAAGAGACAGGAACCATCGGGAGAACAGAGAATTGTAGGAGATAAAAGAACTGTGAAAGAAGGGAATTGTTGGACAGACATAGGAAAGAATTGAAATTTGTAGGAAAGACAGGGAAATTGCAGGAAAAATAGGCAAATTATGGGAAAAAAACAGGAGAAATGAGAGAGAGAATCCTTGGAAAGAATAGAGAATTGAGAGAGAACTTGGGGATTGTGAGAGACATCATTGAAGAAAAGAACAGAAAATTGTGAAATAGAGAAGGAACTGTACAACAGCCAGGAGATTGTTGGGGACACAGAGACTTCTGAGAAATGCATGGGATTGTGGGGAAAATAACTGTGTGAAAAACAGAAGACTTGTGGGAGAGACAGAAGAATTGGGGGGAAAAAGGGAATTGTGAGAAGACAGAATTATGGAAGAGAGGAATTTGGGGAAAAACAGGAGCACTGGGGGCAAGAACAGAGAACTGTGGAAAAGACAAAAAGTTGCAGGAGATTTAGGGATTTGCATGAAAGAACAGAGAATTTGAAGAAAGAAAGAGAATTTTGTGAAATACAAGGAATTCTGAGAGAATGGTGAATTGTAACAAAAAATCAACAATTATGAAGAAAATTGAAGAATTGTGAAAGAGAAAATTGTGAGAGAGGAGAAATGTGGGAAAGAAAGAATTGAGCAAGAGAAAAGGAATTGTGTAAACATCATAAAATACAAAAGAGAAACTTTTATAAAGATGAGGAACTGGAGCCAGGCGCGATGGCAACATGCCTGTAATCCCAGCACTTTGGGAGGCTGAGATAGGAAAACCATGAGTTCAAAGCCAGCCTCAGCAATGGCAAGGCACTAAGCAACTCAGTGAGACCCTGTCTCTACATAAAACACAAAATAGGGATGGGAATGTGGCTCAGTGGTTGAGTACTCCTGAGTTCAATCCCTGGTACCAAAAAAAAAAAGATGAGGAACTGTAAGTTTGAGAAATTGGCTTATTTTACTGGGGCTACACATCAATACAGTTTGTATCTACAAAGGAGTCATGATTTTTCTCTCTTCTAATATGGTATGACATAAGTAGTTTTCATTACATTTCCAAGGACTGACAAACTGACATGCACTGCCTTGTATCTGTGTGTATGTACACATGCAAACACAGTCACACAAATATACACTTACATATATACTTAGGCACACATGCAGATATGCACACACACATATGTTTGTTTGGACAGGAGAGAAACAGGCAAAACTATGACATGATTTGCATTCTTTTAACCACAAGAATTGGTGGTACCAAGAGTATCATGGAAAACTGACTAGATATGATACATGTTAATGCCACAACTATCCTGCATATTTCTCATGCCTTATTGACCAAGAACTAAGGCCTCCATTCCAATATTATAAATCAATTCACATGCAATGAGAACAATATGATAATTTTACCTTATCTTCTGTTTCAGTTGTTCCCAGTCAACCATGGCCCAAAAATATTAAATGGAAAGTTCCAGAAATAAGCGATTCATAAGTTTTAAATTGCATGTCATTCTGAGTAGCATAATGAAATCTCATGTCATCTTGCTCCTTCCAGCCCATGATGCGAATCATCTCTTTGTCCAGTGTATCAGTGCTATATACATTACCAGTCCATTAGTCACTTTGTTATCAGAAGGACTATTGTGCTATCACAGTGCTTGTGTTAAGTAACCTTTACATAGATGCCTAACATATTACATTACCATGTCTGCATCATTCACCTTACTTCATCTCATCAGGTAGGCATTGTGTCATTACACATCATTACAAGAAGAATTACTGTACACAAGGGGGTGATTACAGTACAATAAGATATTTTCAGAGAGAGAGACCACATTTACATAGGTTGTGTTACAGAGTATATTGATAATTTTTTTCTATTTTATTATTTGTTATTTTCATTAATCCATTGCCTAATTTCCAAATTAAATTTTATCATAGATATGTTTGCATAGAGAACAACATTGTTTATATAAGTTTTGGTACTATTGATAGTTTCAGGAACCCACTGGGTCTTCAAACATATGCCTCATAGATAAAGGAGGACTACTGTACATACAATATATACGCACACACCTTGGAAATTTAAAATGTGATAGCAGAAATTTAAAAAAACCCTAATACAATGGTTGAGATTTTTTAATTTCCTAAAAATTAAACAAAATTTGATACATATAAAATAAGAGAAAATGCAAGAAAATGAGATTGTCAGTCTAGGGGATCCACCATAAGAGTACCAGGAGTTTCTTAAAGAAAGAACTAAGAAAAAGGGAGTAAATTATAGGAGCAAGAGAAAGAGAAGAAAAAATATCCCCAATGTGAAGTCTATGATTTTCTGGATTGAAGGTTCTCATCTAGTACCAAACCAATAAAAACAAAGAGGCCCATATCAACACACATCTTTTCAGGACACTCAAAAGAAAGAGAAGATGATTAAAATATTGAGGAAGGAAAAAATAACATTTGCCCTCCCAACAGCTAAATGAAAACTAGAATAGGTACTTTACAATTCTGAAGAAAATAGTTTCCAGGCCTAGAGTTACATATCCAAATTACCAAGCAAATGTGGGGGTAAAATACAGACAATTTTAGATTTTCAAGATCTTAAAAACTAATGTACTTGGGGCTGGGGTCATGGCTCAGTGGTAGAGTGCTTGCCTCGCACACGTGAGGCACTGGGTTCGACCCTCAGCACCACATACAAATAAATAAATAAATAAATAAATAAACAAACAAATAAGTAAAGGTTTAAAAAAAAAAAACTAATGTACTCCCAAAACAATGCAAAGAAGAACACACAGTATCCAAACACTAGAGATCCAACACAGGATAAGAAAATGTCCAAAGGGAATCCCCGGATGACAACTGGTAGAAGTCCTATGCAAACAATCTGGAACTAGAAAGAGTCAGGTATTAAGGAGGATAGAAGTCTCAACGGAAAAGCCGGGCACAGTGGTGCAAGCCTGTAATCCCAGTACTTTGGGAGGCTGAGACAGGAGAATCACGAGTTCAAAGTCAGCCTCAGCAATGGTGAGGTGCTAAGCAACTCAGTGAGACCCTGTCTCTACATAAAACACAAAACAGGGCTGGGGATGTGGCTCAGTGGTCGAGTGCCCCTGAGTTCAATCCCTGGTACCAAAAAAAAAAAAAAAAAAGAATTTTCCCCCACTGTCTTCTTACCCCTGTGCCACTCTACATTCAACACCCTGCTTAGTAACTCCTCTGCAAAGCATTGCTGGTACTTAATTTTCCCTCTTCTATCCGTTTACTGACCATCACTTCACAGTAGTCACTTCTTCCTTTGCCCCAGAAGAGTCCAAAAATATATATATTGAGAATGTAAATATGGTTATTCCTTTGCATACCTGTCTATCCCATTAGCAGGGGTTCTTGCCCTCTTTTGTGCCATAGAGCATTTTGAAGTCTGGTGAATTTTATGAATGTTTTTGAATAATATTATTTTTACATGCATACAACAAAATGCAAGGAATGACGCATGAATCCAATTTGATCAAAATATAGCTGTGAATGTATTAAAAATAAAACAGATTTGTGATTGCTATAGGCCAGGTTCCCCAGGAAATACAGTATATACTAATGTGATAGTGTGAAAATGGTGTCTTGAAGCTGGGTGTGGTGGTGCACACCTGTAATCCCAGTGACTAGAGAGGCTGAGGCAGGGGGATCATAAGTTTGAGGCCAGCCTCAGCAATTTAGTGATACCCTGTCTCAAACTTTTTTTAAAAAAATTGCTAGGGATGTAGCTTAGTGGTAGAGGTCCTGGGCTCAATCTCTATTCTCCCCCCACCTCACACACACACACGCACACCCACACACACACACACACACACATTTTAAATGCTGTCTTGATCCAGGTTCAAGGCACAGGCTAGAGGGCAACCAGCTCTCCTTTCTGAGCATCCCATTAAGTCTACACATGGAACCACCTCTCTTATTGGGCTCTCCTACTCTGGGGCACTATACAACTGTCCTTATCACTCCATGGCCATGTAACAGACTACTGAAGACAGCCTTGCCCCATGGCCAACTGAAATTATCCAAATTAGAGAATCCTAAACTCTCTCCCATTCCTTTACCCTGAAAAGGCTCTTTCCCACAGATTCCCCCTTTCCCTGGGCCTTGTGATCAATCCTGGTGCTTCCTCATATCCCCGACCACTGGTAACACAGCACGTATTCCCTGTCGTTGGATCTGGGAGTATAATAAACTATCTTCAAAGACAATCATATTGTTGGTCCTACCATACCAAAATAATAAAATTCATTAAACAATCTCAGATTCCAAGATTTGCATGGAGTGGTCTCATGAAGAGCTGCTGGAGAGTGATGGAAGAGGGGATAGGCATGGGAGAAGATTAACGGTCATGGAGTTGTAATAGAATCCTCAGCTGATCCTCTGGGTAGCTCTGAAACTGGTAGTGGCCCTTCTGTGTTGCCACACTTGAAGGTAGGTCTCTTACAGACTACTCATGGGATGCAGCCTATCCCCAAGGAGGGAATGTAATTTTGCTGTGAGGCAGTTTCCTTCAGTAGAGGGCAATTCTTGAAGAAAAATTCAGCTGAGAGCTGTCAGCCACCAACACTCCTAGCAACCAAGGGGATGGGAAGCCTGGGCCCTGCAGGGAGATGTGGGCATACCTCACAGAACCATTGTTGGTGATATAGAAAGACATATATTTCTTGATTAACACTTTTAGTAAGAAGATCAAATCACCTTAATTTTAAAATAATGAATGGTATTTTCAGACAGACACAACAACCACATATGACATAATTTACCTGTGATTTTTATTAGCTCCACATATAGCTATCACTATAGGAATTTGTTGCCTATATTTCTGATGGAAGAAAATGCTAAATTTCTGTTGGAGGCAAATTAGAGATGTTCAAGTCCACACACCCAATTAAGGAGGCCTTCGAGACAGAACCCTCTTGTTCATTTGTCCTTTCCAGAATCAGCTACAGTTCTGGATGCCCACTGATGGTATTTTTTCCCATTACTGGGGATTGAACCCAGGTGCGCTTTACCACTGAGCCACATCACCAGACCTGTTTGTTTTTTTGTTTAATTTTGAGACAGGATCTGGCCAAATTGCCCAGGCTGGCCTTGAACTTGTGATCCTCATGCCTCAGCCTTTCAAGTCCTCGGGATTACAGGCGTGCGCACCTGTGACTGGCCCTACTGATGCTTCTTGCAACATTACTATGATTTGATTTGATCATTACAAATTATAGACTGTACCCCATATAAGAGTACAAATATATGTCAATTAAAATTTAAACATTTTAAAACTTGACGAGACAACATTTTTAAAAAAGGATAAAAGTTAAAACTCCTCCAAAACACGCCCTTAGCCGCTCAAATCATGTGTAGCAGAACTCTTGGCTCCACCGAAACCTCTAGACCGTACTGAGTTCCTGCCAACTCTGAAGTTGAAAAAGGCGCTCGGCCAGGACGGGCGGGGCTGCGGGACGGGCCCTCGCGATTATAGGTCAAAGCACACAAGAGGCGGGACCCTCTCTATGATTGATGGAAGCCTTTTCTTAGCCTGCAATTGGCTCCTGCGCACCCGGAAGTCCCGCCTTCAGAAAAGGAAGAACCGGCGCGCGAGAGCGCCGGCGGTGACCGCGGTGACAGCGGTGACCCAGAGAGAGGAAGGCGGGGACGGCAGCAGATCGTTGTCCTCAGGGCTTGGGTTGGAGGTGAGAGGCGGGGCCAGCCTCCTGGAGCAGCTTGGGGGAGGTGCGGAAGGTCGTGCTGGCCGTGGCCGGTGGGGCCTGAGGACCATGCAGTGGTGTAGGTGTAACCTTACGGGGACGGCGCGGGAAAGACAGCCAGCACCCTGTCCTCCTCTGTCCCTCCTTTCCTATCTTCCATCCTTCCTTCCTCGAATTTCCGTATCTGTGCTATTCGCTAAGGTCTGGGGGGCTGAGGATCAAATCTGAGTTCAGTTTGCCTCCCCTCCCCCAAGAAGACCTCCCGACCTGCATTACACCTCTGTGACGTGGTTTGGCTTGCACATCACCTCTGTGACGTGGTTTCTCAGAGACCACTTCACCTCCATCGCTTAATCCCCACTCCCTTAGAAACATGCCCCCAGAGAGTAGGTTTCATAGTGTTTCCCAAAGGGGGAAATATTAAAGCCTAGTATCAAAGTGAGTATCCTCCTAGTATGTTCCCATTATAGGACAAAAAAGAACAAGGATTGTCCAGATGAAGAGTAACAAGGGAATAGCCCCATTCTAGGCATCACCATTAATCTGTCTCTTTGCTTTGATAGCTGGAAATTTAAAATTGTTTGGAGTCAACACTGATTTCAATCATGGGTTTGTCCGCCTCCACTCCTGCTGTTCCAGTTCAGACCTCAAATGCTTCAGATCATCAGACAGCATCACCACCTTCAGCATGCCCAATGCATGAAGGGAAAATGAAAGGTAATTGACCCTTTGTCTAGAAAATTAAAACAAAAAATAATTCTCAAAAGGTTATAAAGGAAGTGGTGATATAGTTTGCTAATGAGGCTTGTAGGCCTGGGATTGAGGCACCCTGGGGCTGCTTACAAATTTTATGATTATAGACAGGTTACTTCTCTAAGCCTGTCATCTGTCAGATGAGACTACAATATTATCTCAGAGAGTTATCATGATGATTAATTGAGATACTGCATGTGAGCACAGTGATTGCTCCATAAATTAGCCCTGACTCCCCAGTGTTTTCCTGTGCTTCTGTTAGTGCTTCTTAGGGGGCATTTGCCCATGCTGGGAGACATTTTATCACAACTGAGAGCAAAGGGTACTCCTGGCATCTAGTGGGTAGAGACTAGGAAAACTGCTAAACATCCCATAATGCACAGGATGCCCCACCCCAACAAAGAATCATCCAGCCCAAATATTAAGAATACAAAGGTTGCTAAACCTTGGTCCACATCTGTCTGTCTTAATAAACTTTACTCTTATATATGCTACAGTATCCTATAAAATAAGCCCTCACCAAAGGACTTATGGTCCAGTCTTTCAGGGCAAAGCTGAAAATGAAAAGATTTTTCTTTGACATTTAGTCAGTGTATGTTGGCTTTAAATTTTTTGTATTAAAGTTTGGCTTGAATTAGTAAGTCACGATGGGCAGAGGCAACGTGGCATGCTCACTGAATGCTAATGCCTGCAGAGTAGTCTTTCATTTTCTGGGTGAGCCAGCTCACTCTGACAAATCATTGCCCATTCTGTGCCAAGCACTTCTGTTTTTTTTTTAAATGTCTTCCTGCACTGAGAGAGTAGTAGTGATTAAGAAATGAAAATCCTTTGATAAAAATCCTGCATCTCATATTTATAATTCTGTGTGGTGGGTTTTCTATTTTATAGCCAAGGAGACTAAGGCTCAGAATAATTAACTAATGTACTCTAAGTCACACAGGTTGTAAGTGGCAAAGCTATTGAAAACTCTGTGACCTTGGACAAGGACAGATCCACAGCTCTTGTGGCATTGCTTCTTCCACAAATTGAGACGGTTCAGATGAAGCAGCTGTGCTTCTGCTCTGAGTGTCCATCCCCAGGGAGATCAGAGAGTCTTCTTTCTGGTTTCATTTCATTTACTCTCTATCCTAGGGCTGTCAGTCTGATTTATTTGCATTAGTAAAGAATGTATTTGTAGATCAAAAGGGCTACTAATTGTGTAATGTGAAAAATATAACACTGTTTTCTTATTAACATGAGTGGAGATCAGTGCCCCACAAAGGATTGATGCTTTGAATGGTACAGAGGGAAGGTATAGCAAGTTTGCCTTCACCCCTAAAGTGGGCACCTAATGGGGTACTAGGAAATGAGGGCCTAGGAGGAGAGGCCCAAGGAAGAAAGTGAAAGGAAACTCATCTTCTCTCTTTATGGCACCAGCATTTAGTGTATTCTGTTCTTCCTGCAGCTGCTTGAGTCAAGGATTCCATTACATAATAGCTACTGTCCCAGGCTACAGTTCTCCAGGAACCTGCCCACTCTGAACTCTTAGACCAGCTTCTCAGTCCCCACACTTGACTGAATCAGGATCTAGGGACATTGTCTGCCCTTCCTAGTTTTCAGTCATTAGGCTTACACCTTCCCCCTTAAGAAGCACCTGGGCCCTAGATGGGTTATGGGTTGTTTTCTTTAATGTCTCCCTTTTCTTGCTGTCTGCTGACAAGGAACAGCACTTTGGCCACTTGGTAGTTCTCTGTGCCTTTAGTCTTGGAATAAAACACAAGCAGAGTGGCATGGAAATTTTTCTCCAGTGACCTTTGCAAAGTCTCTGCTCATTTTCTTCTGCTCCAATACCTGTGAGAGTACATCAGTAACAGATGATTGGACTGCAGTGGCGTTCTGGCTGGGCCTAGGCTTGTCTGGAACTAATGGCTGGAAGTTAAGGAGACTCCATGAAATGTGGCCCAGCTCCCAGGTTGTGTTCCAAGCAGGAACCTTCTAGCCTACTGCTAACACTATGGCATGGGCAATACATACTATTACATCTGCTGAGATATTTTCATTTATTTTTGCTGGGGTTATAATTTAATCATAAAATGGGGATGTTTCTCTTTCAGAAGTAAAGGAAATTTATAGAACTTTCTCCTCATGTGCAGATTTTAGAATATTAGATAGCTTAGTTCTTGGCAGCTTTAAACAAAAGAAACACAGTTTTTCCTATGGTTGTCAGAACTTCAATTTAGGGCCCCAATTGAGAGAGCCAGGTGTTATGCTTTTGTGGTGACAGTTTTTATACTTGATTATTTCAGGGTGTCCAATGAGTGCAGAACCCTCTGGTCCAACCTGTGAGAGTAAAACATACTCTGTGCCTGCCCACCAAGATCGCGCATATGAATATGTGGAGTGTCCTGTTACGGGTGCTACTGCTAAGAATAAGGACAACCTGGATCCTTCAAATCTGGTAATATATATTGTTCCCATTTTCCTGGAACATTTTATGCAGAAATGCTTTTACAGACTTCTAAAACAATCCATAGACTGCTGGGACAGATTCTTCTGTCCTTTGAAAACTAAAGTTTGGTTTGCATCTACAATGAAAATCTAGAATGTGTTACTAAATATTGTTTCAGAGAGTACCTGAGAAAGAAAACAATGATTACAAAGAGCCAGAGTAGCTTTACTAGGAATAAGCCATACCAAATGAATATTTTCTCATGTGAAAGAGTTATTAGACGGTAGCAAGAAATTCCTTAAGAAGCATAGCTAGAGGTAGTAAGGTGTTTTGGTTGGCAGGAACCTTGTAGGTATCTTATAAATTTGGCGTGCTTCTTCAGGTGCTATTAGGGGCCAGCCACATGTTAATTGCTAGGATAGTACAGTGTCATTTGACTGACATCCAATTTAATGCCATCAAGAAATGAGGATGAGGTACCTGTGGCTTCTCTATATTTTATGATAGCCATACAGCATAAGGAATTGTAGTCTCATGTTTGGAGTCACATTTTAGTAGAGAGACAGACAGAGTTAGGCTTGTGCTTTAGAGAGCCCTAAATCAAGAATGTTTAGAAATTTTAGTGAACCAAGCACACTTGAAGGAACTAGAAATAGTCTTGGGAAAGAGAGGTACAATAGCAGTGTCCACATTGAGAACTGACAAACTGTGGTCCATGAGCTATATCTGGCCCTCCACCTAGCTTTTCTTGTCATTTTTGAGACTTTCAAGCAAAGTACCATACACTCTTTTCCTTTGTCCTCATAACAGCTTCATGTGATCAGTGTTTCTAATGTCCTTGTTGTAGAACTGAAGATACTGGGAGTGAGAGAGTGAGCAGTTTGTCCCATACCACTCAGCTTGGAAGTGGCAAAGCTAAACTGAAGCCCATCTGCCTCAGATTTGTGTCCTTCAAAATACTAGTGGTGACAAAGCAGGCAATCAGTGCAGAGCTTACCATACAAAGCTCTCCTGCTGTTATTCGAAGTAGGGGCCATGTTATGGCTGAGACTTTTATTTTTTTCCATCTTTTTTACTGGTGCACTACAATTATACATAATGGCAGGATGCATTGTTACATATTTGTAGGTGCACATGATATAACCATATAATTTGGCCAATATCATTCAACTATTAATCTGTATCTGTTAGGAAATCTTTCATACTTCTAATACAAAAAGAAATTCTAGCCAGTTTTCAACCTGGGGTGCTTGGCAGAGGACAGTTGACTTATGTCTGGAGACAGTTTTGGTCCCCACAACTGGGCAGGAAGGGTATAACTGGGTAGAAGCTGGGGATAATGCTAAATAACCTACAGTGCTCAGTGTAACAGAACCCCTTAACCAAAAATTATCCAGCTCCTAAAGTCAACAGTACTGAGGGTGCAAGACCCTGGCTTAGGCTGGCTGTTAACATAATAGTAC
Source organism: Xerus rutilus (assembly GCA_028644305.1). Classification (NCBI taxonomy): domain Eukaryota; kingdom Metazoa; phylum Chordata; class Mammalia; order Rodentia; family Sciuridae; genus Xerus; species Xerus rutilus. Next base: position 116,012,649 of record CM053417.1, on the reverse strand, counting down.
TGACTGCTGACCCGGGTATGGGAGAAGGGATTCTGCCACACCTTCTGGTCTTGCATTATTGAAGTGCAAATACTCATTGTGTTCAGTCCAAAGTCTGAAAGCATAAGCAGAATCGTACACATAATGAATGTTTAAAAAGCATTGTATATATAGTCTGAGATTTTCTTCAAAAGTTCAGAAGAGTGAATAGTCATTTTTGAAAAGCCTGTCATAAAATAAAAAGTTTTTTTTTTGTAACAGGAGTTGAACCCAAGGGGTACTTAAACACAGAGCCACATTCCCAAACTCTTTCTGTTTTTAATTTTTATTTTGAGACAGGGCCTCTGTAAGTTGCTGAGGCTGGCTTTGAACTTGTGATCCTCTTGGCTCAGCCTCTCGAGCCACTGAGATTATAAAAAGGTTTTTTAGAAGTGCTTGCAGTTTATTAGTTTTTACTTCTTTGTCCTTGGTGACATTGCTTCTAAATTTGTTCAAAAGAGAAAGAGATCAAAAATTTAACCACAGTATAAAATTACCATTTGTGAGAATTTAATCATAGAGGAAAAACAACTTCAGTATTCTGAAGCTTCTGAACAGCTCAAATATCTGAGAGACTTGAAGTTTTGATGTCAGGGGTTAGTGGGGAACCTGTGCTTTGTGTGTGATCCATTGCTTTCCAGTAGGTACTTAATCATATTCATATATTCTACTTTATATCATATTTCTAGCATTTATAAAACAAATCTACTTACTTTATTTAGATGCCACCACCTAATCAAATACCAGCTCCAGATCAGCCCTTTACATTGTCTACCGTCAGAGAGGAGTCATCCATTCCACGAGCAGATTCAGAGAAAAAGTGGGTTTATCCTTCCGAACAGATGTTCTGGAATGCAATGTTAAGGAAAGGGTAAGTGAGTGAGCATATTGTTTAAAACAGAAATTTGCTTGTCAAATTTATCTAAGAATTAAATGTTAGTTTTTTATCTCAAAAACATACAGCAAGTTTTTAATGAGTTAATTAGCTTATAATCAACAGAATTTTCAGACTTGTCAGAATATAAGTTCAAGGCCAGCATTTGAGGTCAGGGTTCTCCAGAGAACTAGAACTAACAGGATTGGGAGAGTAGGACAAGATTTATTTTTCAGGAATTGACTCACGTGATTATGGCAGCTGACAAACTAGATACCAAATAGAGCCAATGGTACAGCTCTAGTTTGAATCTGAAGGCTTGAGAACCAGGAGATATGATGGTATAAGTTCCAGTCTGAAAGCTGGCAGGCTGGAAACCCAGGAAGAGCTGACATTTTAGTGTGCGTCCTAAAACAGGAAAAGACTAATGTTTCAGGTCAAGCTTCTATTTATGGGAAGATGAGCTCTTTTGTTACATTTAGGCCTGCAACTGATTGCATATGGCCCACCCATATGAAGTAGGGCAGTCTCCTTTACTCATTCTGGTGATTAAAGTGTTAGTTTCATTCAGACCACCCTCACTGACATGTACAGAATAATGTTTGGCTACATGTCTGGGTACTCCATGGCCCCATCAAGTTGCACATAAAATTGACCATCATAGCCAATAATATCTTTTTTTCTTTTAAAGGAAAGAAACACTAATATAGAATATTCTTTTAGAAAGTTGGGGCATCATTAATCAATGCTATTAACTGAAGAAGTGTTACTTTAAAAATAGATGGTTCCGGGGCTGGGGTTATGGCGCAGTGGCAGCGTGCTCGCCTAGCATGCAGGAGGCACTGGGTTCGATCCTCAGCACCACATAAAAGTAAAATAAAGCTATTGTGTCCACCTACAACTAAAAAATAAATATTTAAAAAAAAATAGATGGTTCCATAAGTCTGGCTCTTGGAAAATTCTTGAAATGAGATTAACCTCATTATTAATCTTTAGTTCTAGTGTTTGTGTGGTAGCTTTGGATTTATAGCACTACTCCATAAGTAAATCTTGAAAATGAGTCTTAGATTCATTGAATTCATAGAAAATGAGTGTTCTTTCTTTGTTTGCAATTTTATAAATCACTTTATGAATATGTGGATTAACTTTTTGATATTATCAGTAATGTTTGTGACATTTTACCAAATGTTCTTTCATAGGTGGAAGTGGAAGGATGAGGATATTAGTCAGAAAGATATGTATAATATCATTAAAATTCATAATCAGAACAATGAACAGGCCTGGAAAGAGATTTTGAAGTGGGAAGCCCTTCATGCTGCGTAAGTATGTTTGAGAGCTTAAAACAAATCTAGTGTCTTGTATATTTCATATCAACTTTCTACAGTTTTAACATTTCATTAAAATAATTTGCTATTCAAATAAAAAACTTGAAAAACTGGCCTGTTCCAGTGACTTGTTGTGGACAGATTGCCCCTCCCTCCATAGTCATATGAAAAACAGCAACCATTTTATTAGGCTTGTGGACTTGGTGGGTTCAGGATGCAGAAAAGACAGAGCTCCTCTCTACTTCCTGATGTCTGGGGCCTCAGCTGCCAAGTCAGTGGTCAGGGATGGCTGCGGATGTATCCCTAGGCTGGAGACTTCTGAAGGCTTCACCATTTACTTGTCCAGCAGGTGGTGCTGGCCATCTTTCAGACCACCCTGCTCATGGCTTCTAAATGTGACTGTTTTGGCTTCCTCACGTCATGGTTGCCAGGATCCAGGAGCTAGAGTTCCAAAAAGCACCAAACGAAGCTGTGTCTTCTTTTCTGACCCAGCCTCAGAAGTGCCATAGTGATACAAGCCTGCCCAGGTTCAAGGGGAGGGAACAGAGATCCCACCTCTCAGTGAGAATAGTTTCACAGTCCATTAAAAGCAGAACATATGCAAAGAGAGGTACTAAAATGCTGTCTGTCCTAAGCCAGATGGGAAGATGCTTTTGTTCCCTCAGCATTTATTGAATCCTCATTAGGAATAACCTTTAAAAGATGTCTTAACATGGGGTTCCTTTTCTCAGGAAGATTTGGTCAATGTGGTCATGTATATGCTTGTGGTGATGGGACTTATGTCTGTAGAGTCCAGTGCTTCTCAGCACCTTCTGGAAAGTTTGATACAGCCCTGCATGCTGGGCCCCACCTCAAGGTGTCTGACTCAGTCAATCTGGGGTGGCACCCAGATTTGGATTTCTAGAGCAATACTGATGCTGCTGGTTCCAGGGAGTCCACTTGTGGAAGAATAGGGGTGGGGCTTGTCAGCCCAAGAACCAGATCATGTCATAATCTGTGGCTTGCACTTCAGATTCCTTACAAAATGTGATCGATTTGTTTCTCAGCTAAAATTCACTTGTTGATTTAATTTATGGTTTTTTTTTCAGTTTGTTTTTAATATTTGCCCTCTGCAGTTCATTAGTGGCATTCCTGGGTGTCACTGGCCAGGCCTCAGGCCTTTGAGGGGAAACAGTGCTGCAGCCACATTGCCTGTCAGTAATCCATAGCCTGAAGGAGCCACACTCCCAGCCTGCTAATGAGGGGAGCCACAAGTGTCTGCAGTGACCTTGGTTGAAAGTGTGCTCTAATTAAAACCTCCTGCTCATTACTTACAGCGTGATCACATGGGGAAAAGGCAAGAGAGCAGAGGGAATTTTAGTTCATCAGCTTCAGCTCCCTCTCCAGTCATTTTACAGAGTTTTGGCAAAATTAGGTAGGCCTTTAAAAACCTATGTCAAGGTCTCCAGGAGAGTTTGCCTGGATCGAATTTACTTTGCCTTGACCCTCTTGAGCAGAGAAACTAAGGAGTAGGTCCTAAAAGGAAAAATCAGTAACTCATGGTTCTTAAATAGGGCTCCTTATGCTTTGAATGCTTTTTTTTCCTTTGCACTTAGACACATCAAAATGGAAGCCTGTCTCAACAGGGGAAGCAGCTGACAAGTTAGGGGGCCTCATGCCTTGTCTGCCTTCGCTGATTCACTGGGGAAGCAGCTCTGTATCTATTGTACAGGTGGACCATGCCCTCCATGAGGGCAGGGTCTTGTGAGTACTGCTGTACCCCAGTGCCAGCAGAAGGCTGAATCCTCAACCAGGGTTTGTGGGCAGAGTAAGTGGATTCTCTAACTAGAACCTTGTCACCCTTCAGTTTACATGTATTTATTTACTTAAGGAGTGGTTCCAGCAATAATTACTACTAGTTCCTAGGGATTCATCCATCATTTTCTTTCTTCATAATGGCTGTTATCCCACAGTGTCCATAGGGGATTGGTTCCAGCACTCCCCAGTGATACCTAAACCATTGAATGCTCAAGTCTCATATAAAATGGCATAGTTTTTGCATATAACCTATGCACATTCATGGATACTTTATATTGTCTCTAAATGACTTGTAATCGATAATGCAGTGTGAACGATATGTAAATAGTTGTTATACTGTATTGTTGAGGGAATACTGACCGGAAAAATGTCTACATGTTCAATACAGATGAAGTTATTTTTTCAAATATTTTCAATCTGCTCTTGGTGGAATCTGCAGGTGTGGAGCCCATGGATTCAGAAAGCCAACTATATAGGATTTTCATGTTTGTCTGACAAAAGCCCCGCTGCTCTATGCAAAAGAGGAGCAGTATACACAATACTTAACACTTCCTAGTTTTTTCTGAGGATATGCTTACCTCCCTACCCTAAATGGAAGGGATTTGGAAGTGCAGAAGTCTGGAGGGAGTTGGGGAAGTGAAAGGCACCTATAAAGAGGAATATTTTCAATAAATAGGAGCATTTTATTTGAATTGGTTTAGATGCTGCTACATCAATGCAATATTATGTGAAATGCATACAGGAATATGTATATTACTGAAAAACTGGAACATCATCCTTGTCAAAGGAAAGAAAGTATTTTAATAAGCTTTTCTTCTTTGGCATTTTCCAGGGAGTGTCCTTGTGGTCCATCATTGATCCGATTTGGAGGGAAAGCAAAAGAATATTCACCAAGGGCAAGAATTCGTTCCTGGATGGGGTGAGTGTCAGTGCCAAAATGTTACTTTGCATTCCTTAGATCAGGGTCAACTTTTTCCTTGGCACCAAAGAGTCTAAGAACTGCAGTGCCATCCTCTGAAACTCAGTATTCAGCTATAGATTTCTTTCTCACCTTGACGTTTGCTCCTTGATAGGTAGATGTATTAAGGTATAGTGGCTAGCTTAACTATTTAATTGTCTGAGGATGCAATTGAGTTCTCTTCTATTTCCTTGGATCTGTCTTTCATGCCTCCTGTGATCTTTGGGGCCATCTGCTTGGTGTTCCTACCTTCTCTCCCAGTGTAGTTCATTTATAGCCCACACTTGAATTTCTGCAGTCTCTCAGCTGACCTTCCTGGCCCAGGTCTCTTTCCTGTGAACCTTATTCCTTTGTAAGGGAATGAGTAGTCATGTGACCTGGACTCATCACAGTCATTTAGTGCCATGTTCCCTTAGCCCTGTAGACTGATTCTCTGAGCCTCACCTTCCCAGTTAGGCATTGGCTGTTGAGAGCAGGCATGTGCCGCTTCTCAGCTTTTCTCACTGCTAAACCAGCACCAAATGCCCAGCCAGTGATTTATACTCACTAGCATGCTTTCATTCCAGGTATGAGCTGCCTTTCGACAGGCACGACTGGATCATCAACCGTTGTGGCACAGAAGTTAGATACGTGATAGATTACTACGATGGTGGTGAAGTCAACAAGGACTACCAGTTCACCATCCTGGACGTCCGCCCTGCCTTGGATTCATTTTCAGCCGTATGGGACAGAATGAAAGTTGCTTGGTGGCGCTGGACATCATAACTACTGTTTTGTTTGTGATGCAAAGTATAAATTATTTTTTTTTCTGAGAAATACATTAAACTATTTTCCCCAAACTGAATTGCACTCATGATATAACGGGAACTTCAAATGGGTAATCACACTTCATTCTCCACTTAGCAAAGGAACCCTGCTCCATTCAATTTTGAGCTGCATTTTGCCTCGCAGTTTATAACATATCATTCTGTTTTCTTCCCGTTTACTTTAAGTGGGAAGCGGTCCCTCGGTTTGTCTGTTAGCTGCAATATTGCCCGTGTATTTCATCTAGAAAAGCCTGAAAAACCTCTGAAAAAGAGCTTTTAGAAAGTGAGGAAAACTTCTTTTTCTTACTGTTATCTCAGGAATATTTGAGAGGTAAAACCTGAAAGTCAATGTACTGCTCATGAGCTTTTATCTGGTCAAACCTTTTAACTAGAATCTTTTATTATAAATAAGCAATATCTTTTTCAAAAGATACTATTATTTCTGAAGTCCCTACAATTTAGTAGAGACCCTGAACAAAATGCAAAGCCATACCTTTGCACTCAGCAAGACTAAGGCATGTCTTGGCTCTCTAAATTCTCATTTATATGCCTTTTACAGACTGGGCCTTGTTAAAGAAGTTTCAACTCACCATGAGGTGCTGATACATATTTTTAAAATATGTTCTTATTGTTCTGATATGTAACTCTGCTTTCCCAAAACAGGTCTCTTCGTTGCCCCTGGAATTTCAAGTTATTCCAACTTTGAGTCCCATTCCTTCTTCCATTGGAAGCCTTACCCCTGGTTGGCCTAATCCACATTTAAAAGCCTAGCTCAAGTCACAGTGCCAGTGATTATATTTAGCTGAGTATTAACATTCACAAGAAGAGTATTTTTCTCAGATGTAGTATGTTTGCATCAATTCACTGTCTCAATTTTTGTTTTAAGGAAGCTTTAAGCTTGGTGTCAAAATTCCTTGTATCAGTAACCCAAAAACTGGTTGTTCTAATTATAGCAGCATGTTACAAATGACTGTTTTGTAAAGTGTTGATAATATTAAATCCTTTTATTTATCCTGAATACTGTAGTGTTAAATTAGTGGATAGAATTGGAAGTCTGTGAGTGATTAATTTGGTATGGATTTCTTGGATGTGTCAGTTTTGTGTGGAGTTTCAAAAATCCAACAAGCTTAAGTTCTACATATCAGAATATTTGTACATTTTTAAATAAAGCTGATAGTTAACAGGTTTGGAAAAATCAGAGTAACCTTATAATTTTTCTTCAGACATGCAGTCTGTACAGAAGTAATGCCATAGTTTCCCTACTTGGGTCAGATATTTTCTCATAAGCTGATCACATATTTTATAAACTATAGAGGGAAATATTTATTGTTGGCTTTTTTCCTGGTCCTAGGTGCTATTGATTGAACATAGGACCAGGCATTATGAGAAACAACATTGTAACTAGAAACTGAAAATTAAGCCATATGCAAAAGGTTTTAGCCCTGTTACAGGGCTGTAGTCTTTTTTGAAACAGACAATCTTGAAAGTAAACTGTCAAGTGAACTTGATGACAAGGTCAATAGTTTAATACACCCTTTCACCATTTCAAGAAAAGACTGTATAGTTTACTGGGTACTCAAAGCTGCTGCGAGTCTAGATTACACTTGATTGTGTCTGGGATCAGGACTTATCTGCTCTGAATGGAGTTTTCACATATAACTTGAAATTCATTTTGGATCATCTCTGGGGTTTTAAACCAAGTCTCATGGAAAAATACTATTAAGAATTAGAACACATTACATCAGGCAAAGTATTAGATGGGGGTTCAAACTGGGGTTACATTTTAACATTCAGTATTCCTATTCAGTAGCTAACACTCATGAATATGCATATCTGCCCTTTGCATCTCACTGAGAATACAATATTGAAGAAGGTACATCCTCTACCTGCAGGAAACTCAAGTGTTTTGGAGGGAAGTCTGTAAATGAAATGATGGAATTAGTAGAATTCCAGTTGAAAGAACACTGAGATAATGAGAGGGGTGTAAATTTGCATAAGAATTTTTTATTAACTTCCTATGTTGCCAATATGGTTATTGCTCCCTAATGAAAGCAACACAATCTGTATTTCCTGTCTCACCTTTGCAGTGACTATGGAAATTGTTCATAAGTTTGAGGCTGCTTGTGTGGTAAGAATGCCTGTCTGGGCTGGACGAGGTGGTGCACATGTAATCCCAGCGGCTTGGGAGGCTGAGGCAGGAGGATTGTGAGTTGAAAGCCAGCCTCAGCAAAAGTGAGGTGCTGAGCAACTCAGCGAGACCTTGTCTCTAAATAAAATATAAAATAGGGCTGAGGATGTGGCTCAGTGGTCAAGTGCCCCTGAGTTCAATCCCTGGTACCCGCCCTCGCAAAAAATGCATCTCTGGAAGGCAGACAGCTTATTTGGAGTCTTTGCTCTGCCCTTTACTTGCTGTGTGATCTTAATGTCTCTGCACCTCAGGTTTTGCTGCTGTCAAGTGAGAATAATTGAACAGACCTACTGGACTTGTCTTGCATGTTCTGTGAGATAAGGCCCGAGAGCACTGTTCTCCATCACCATGTGACCAACAAGAAATAAAGCGAGATTGTACAGCAGGGATAGAAATAACAGTGCTGACATATACTCCACAGTCTAGCATCCTCTGACTCTAATTCCCCTGAGAAGATTCTATTTAGGAGGCTAACAACAGGCTCTATTCCTGATTTTTGCCAGTTTTAAGTATTAGCAGGTATACGGGTGCCTGCTGTAAGCAAGCTCGTGTTATTTAAAATCACCAAAGGGAATCTTTAAAAAATAGATAAACATGACAGTGACATTTGGTTTCCTTCATATGCAAGTTCCCACTTCACAAAAATAAAGAGTATAATTAAGCTCTTGTGTTTCCTTATCGAAAATGTAGCACTGTGAATGCAGAAACCGGGTCTGTAAATAGTAAGGAATGCTAAGGAAGTGTTTAGAAGAGAATTACTAAAAATATTGCCATGAAGCTAGACAGGACTGAGAAAATACTGTATAAATCCAGAATAATTCTCTCCCTCCTTTGCAGTGGTTTCTTAAATTTCCTTTAAGAGAATGAACTGGAGTTGTAGATGATGCATGATGGATAAGGCTCATGTAAGAATGAAGTGGCACTACTGACCCACGGCATCCCCAAAAGTAAATGGCTCAGTGTTGAAAGATTAGTGAATAATGTGCTACGTTTATGTGCTTTCAGCTAAAATCTAATGCATAATCATTTTGATTTCCTGTTTCAGCTGGAGTTTTTTAAGCATGGTTCTACATCATTCAGGCAAAGATTGCCTTAGAGCATTATTTAGGATTTTTCTGCCTTCCTCCCTTTTGTGGTTTCCCCAGCAAGCTGCTTCTCAAACTTCTATGTAGATCAGAATGCCCTGGAAGGCTTATTAAAACACAGATGGCTAGGCACCAGCCCAGAGTTTCTGATCCAATAGGCCCAGGGTGGCAGGGAATTTGCCTTCCTAATGAGCTCCCAGGAGATGCTGCTGCTACTGGTCCAAGGGACCACAATTTGAACCTCACTTTCCTCTGCTGAGTTCTTTCAGCTTCCACCCACCCCTGCCATCTTTACAGTTACCACATATTCACGTAGCCTTGGGTCAAGGTTCCAAGCAGGAGATGTGAATGCAAATATTCAATAGAAATACCATTTTTCCAATTTTGCTTATTCCCTATTTCTTCCCTGGAGTCTCCCTTCTCCCCTCAGTTCTGAAGGTTGCATAATTTTACCATATTTTTTAAAATAATTTTTTAGTTGTCAATGGACTTTATTTATATGCAGTGCTGAGAATCAAACCCAGTGCCTCACACATGCTAAGCAAGCACTCTACCACTGAGCCACAATCCCAGCCCCCATATTTTAATAACAACTTTTCATTGGAAAGATCATCTTCTCCCATGACTCTTGTAGGTGATGACAATGGGGCAGAATGACAAAAGGGTGATGATGATGGTCCCCCCAGAGTGACTCATACTGTGTGCTGCTTCTATATGAAATTGTGGTCTCAAGAGAACACTTTGGTGGTGGCTGCTCCCTGATCAGCTCAGGTGTTCTGGGTTGTTACCAAGACTTGACCTTTGCTCACCATATTAGTTTGCTGGGGCAGCTGTAGCCAAGTTCTACAGATGTAGATTAAACAACAGAAATTATTCTCTCACAGTTCTAGAGGCCAAAAGTCCAAGATCAAGGTGTTATCAGGGGCATGCTCTCTTTGAAGTTCCTTGGGAAAGATCTGTTCCAAGTCTTTTTCCCAGCTTCTAATAAGTTCTTTGGCTCTTGGCAACATAATGCCAGTTTTCATATGGTGTTCACCTGTATGCATGTCTGTCTCTGCACCCCGATTTTCCCTTTTATTAGGACACCAGTTATGTTAGATTAGGGTCTCCCTTCAATGCCCTCATCTTAACCCCTATTTCCACATAAGGTCACATTCACAGGCAGTGGGGGTTAGAACTTCAACACATTTTTAACCAGGGAGTGTATGTGGGGGTGGGGGTGGGGGTGGGATCAACACAATTCAAACTCACGTTAGCAGAAGAGCTGTGAAAAAATTCATCCAGATCTAGCTCATCCTCTGGTGTCTGAGCCCCATCACTGCTGAGTTGGTCATCTCCTTTGAGTAGATCAAGGAACAGCTTTGCCTCCACTCCTAGAGGACATTTGTTTCACTCATTAGCCCAACATTGATCCCAAGTGAGGGCTTGCTGCCTGATGCACATAGAGGCCAATACTGTTGTACCAGATATTTGCAAAAAGGAAAGTTTTTGTTGAAAACCAACTGACAAGGAGGCCGGAGGCACTTTCAAATATGTCTCCTGGATCAGTTCTTAGCAAGGGAATGAAAGCACGCTGTGAAAGGGAAAGAGATTGATTGGCTGTAACTGGGTCTTGACAGAATGGTCTGCACCTGCTTCACCAGCTCAGGTGGAACTTGTGGATCATCCTGCCACTTTTGAAAGCACCCCTTGCTTTCTAATCTAGGTCAGCAAGTTCCCCCTTTTCTTGTGCCTCTGGTTCACTGAGGAGAAACGTGTGTTCCACAAAACTCTCAAGGTCATTTTAGCTCAGGTCCTCGAGTTTTGCATCTATATATCCTGGAAACAAGCTTGCACAATTTTAGAAGCAGGGAAGTTTTTTATGACTCGGTTAAAACATTACACTTAGTCTTGGGACTAGGCAGGTGCCTTAGTCTGTCTGGGATGCTATAACAAAACACCATAAACTGGGGACACTAAACAGACATTTATTTCCCATAGTTCTGGAGGCTGGAAGTACAAGATCAAGGTGTGGCAGATTAGATGTATGACAAGGGCCCTCTGCCTCAGATGGCACTTCTCCGCATGTCCTCACATGGTAGAAGCAGCAAAGGAACTCTCTGGGGTGTCTGGCACTAATCCTACTCCGCTATCCTCATGATCTAATCACTCCCCAAAGTCCCCACCTCTCAAATACCATCACCTTGGGGTTATAAATTCTGAGGGGACACAAACATTCAGAACCATACCTTTAAATATAATACTGGAGAAATTGTAACAAGAAATGTGAATAAAAATAGGATGGCAGAGATAAAAACACAGAAGGGAAGAAGAGTGTGGGAGGAGAAGAATGGAGTGGGTTTTGCATATCAGAAACATTATCCATGCTCTGAGATGGAGCAAAGTGTTTCTGCTTTACTTTTGGAATTATATTCATATGGGAAGGAGCTCTGTGGTGGCGCCAGGAGCCTGTTCTCCCACTCTCACCTTGCTGCTGGCTTGTGAAACCACCCCAGGCCATGACTCTTTTACCTCCTTGCCCCCCAGGTTGCTGGCCTAGACTACAAAGGAATTCCTGTTCTGAAATTGCTTATTTCTAATCCAGCAAGGAATGTGACCAGGGCTGGCTGCATTGTTTACCGGGTCCAGTTGAAAAGGCAATGGTGGTGGGGTGGGAAGGGGGGGTGCTTGTTGAAAAACTGAAAATTTCAACAAGGCATTACCAGAACATTCAAATAAGCAACTGCAAAGGTCACATGCCATATGGCCAGCCCTGACTGGAACTGTAACATCCCTCATATCTGCCAAGTTCTCCCTAACACGTTTTCTTCACTTCCCAAAGCTCTTTCTCAGCAGAGTGTAGTGGCACACGCCTGTAATCCCAGCACTTTGGGAGGCTAAGACAAGAGAATCGCGAGTTCAAAGCCAGCCTCAGCAATGGCAAGGTGCTAAGCAACTCAGTGAGACCCTGTCTCTACATAAAACACAAAATAGAGCTGGGGATGTGGCTCAGTGGTCGAGTGCCCCTGAGTTCAGTCCCCGGTACAAAAAAAAAAAAAAAAAAAGCTCTTCTTCCTGTAGAGATGTTTCTTGCAGAAAGCAGGAAGCATTTGATTCTGTCGTGGGTATTTCTCTGACTTTTCACCTTAGGACAGAAGGATGCATGTGGTGCATACATCCATCTGTGCATGTGGGTCTTACCTATTAATTCATTTGTTCGACAATGTGTGGATTCCTACCAGGTACTAGTTGCTGGGACACTTGCTGGATTCATGAAACTTGGAAGCATCGGCTGCCATTCTCACAGTACCCTTCGAAAGAGTGACATTTTTTTCTTTTCTTTTTTTCTTTTTCTTTTCCTTTTTTTTTTGGTACTGGAGATTGAACTCAGGGGTACTCATCACTGAGCCACATCCCCAGACCTAGTTTGTGTTTTATGTAGAGACAGGGTCTCACTGAGTTGCTCAGCACCTCGCCATTGCTGAGGCTGGCTTTGAACTCGCGATTCTCCTGTCTCAGCCTCCCTAAGTGCTGGGATTACAGGCTTATGCCACCGCACCAGGCTTAGTATTTTTCTTAGCTGAGACATGATTGAAGGCAGATCTAGAAGGGTTTTATCTGTCTCTCTAGCCTTGGGGTCCAGCATTGGGCATAGTGGGTAGTAGGTCCTTGGTAAATACTGATTGAATAGACTATTAGATCAACCAATTAGTTGATCTAATGAAGCCATCATATGGCTGTTGTAGCTGTTCAAAGCAAAAGGAAATCTGAAGACAATACTAGACGGTAATTTATGCAAGACATAATAATAAATATGTAAATGGAGTATAATTTTAATGATAATTAAGCCCGTTCTCTCCCATGGAACACAATCTTTACAAATCAAACCATCTTTGGACCTTTATTCATTTTAGCTTCCATTGTTCTTGCTTCAGTGGGAAATAGGGCTCCCGAGATCATCCCAGAGGCAGGAGCCCTCTCCTGGGGACTATGCAGCTGAGCCCAATTCTTTGAGAAGCCAAAGCAAGGACTTCCATAAATAACCACAGAGCTCTGTTCCCTGACTTCTAATCCAAACACCAGGGGGCACAGTTGGATGGCTTGGTCCCAAATCCTGGCTCTGCCTCTTTCTAGCCATGTGGCCCTGGGCACCTCCTTTGATGTCTCGGGAATCAGGTGTGCCTCTGGAAAATGAGGGGTTAAATGGGTTGCTGTGCAAAAACTAGAGCAGAAGTTGTTCCTAATGTTAGTTAGTAGTGTCTGCATTTCACGGCAGAGGTTTTCAATTTTTGTTTCTTAAATGATCTCATGTGGGACACCGATTATGCTGCCGGTTGTTGAATATTGGTTATGTGGCTGGCTCTGCTGTAGGTATTTTCTCATGTAATCCTCTGAACAATCCTGGGAGTTTGGTATTAAAATGTCCTGGCTATGCTGAGAAAATGGAGTCAGTGAGCTAAAGTAACTAGCATCAGAGCAGGAATCAAGTCCTGGTCTGACACTGAAGCCCATGGCCTTGAAACTTCATTTTCTTTAATCACTAAGTATTTGTTGAGCACTATCCAGGGAGCTCAGAATTATACATTTGTTACCAGTTTTAGTGTTAAAGTTTTAACTTTAATAATGAAATGATAACACATCATAAGCCAACTATCTTCTCTGTCTCATGCAGCATGGAGCTGGGGTGATGTGTTTTTGTAAGGAAGTACTATTTTTGTAAGGAAGTACTATTTGATAGTTTTCTCTGTTTTCCTTTTCAGACTACCTACCTTTATTCAAAACCATTTTATTTAGAAAATATGTAACTACTTCTGCATTTTCTGGGAAGTGGATGGCCTTGTACATTTTCTCCACTGCATGTTAAGTTGTTTGATCATATTTACAAACCTATATTCTACAAACATTTGTTAAATGCCAAATAGGTATCAGGTCTCTGTCCAGCCCAGAGGGTACTAATTAAAGGACACAGTACCCAGTTTCAGGAACAGAGTGAGAAGAGCCTCTAACATAAGGTGGCAATAATAATGCACAGTAAGCTGGATGTGGTGGCACATGCCTGTAATCCCAGCACTTTGGGAGGCTGAGACAGGAGAATCGCGAGTTCAAAGCCAGCCTCAGCAACAGCGAGCGCTGAGCAACTCAGTGAGACCCTGTCTCTACATAAAACACAAAATAGGGCTGGGAATGTGGCTCAGTGGTTGAGTGCCCCTGAGTTCAATCCACAGTAACAAAAAAATAAAAATAAAGAAAAAATAATGCACAGCAATCCTTGTTAACATGGCCACATCATGTCCAAAAGATCAGAATATGCTGTGATTCATTGTGTTTGCAGGAAAGGAAGAATCAAGCTAATTCTACAAGAAATATAGCATTGAATAGGAAAAGCAGGGAAGAACATTTGTGGCCCTTGGAATGGAAATACAAAATTTTTTCTTATACAAGGAAATGGGGAGTTTTCTGTACATGGCCAGAGTATGGGGTGCCATATTAGGGAGAGATGAGAGGTGAAGGTGGATGAGACCAGATTCTGGAGTGTTTTCATCACAGCATGTGGACTTTGTCCCGTAGACAAGAGAAAGAGGAGAGCCTCCACTGATTTTTAACCAACAAATACCTCTGACAAGATGTGCATTTCAGAACTATAAATGGTGGTATGAAGGAGTGCGGGGAGGTTAGAAATACCAGGCTGCTAGAGTAATCCAAGAGGGAGGGGATAAGGGGGATAGACAAAGAGGAGACATGCACCAGAGGGACAAGAAGACTAGGATCCTAGGCTTGGATGAGAAAAAGGAAGAAGCACCCTAGGCAGATAGGAATGGTGGCTGGTGGGAACATGGCTCAGTGTTGCAGTGGAGGCACACAGTTGGCCCTTCAAGACTATTGAGGTAACATGGGATAGTCAGTGAGGTCAAGGAGTCACTGGGGACCAGATGAGATATCAAGGCTGGAGATTAGTGTTGCCAGATTTAGCAAATCGATACTCAGTTCAACTTTAATGTCAGGTAAACAAAGAATCTCTTTTTAATATGAGCATGTCCTGTGGAATATTTCAGACAGTGAGTCATTTTTGAGTATAAGTATGTCCCATATTTTACATGGAACCTGTTGTTTATCTGGCATTCAAATTGAACTGGGTGCCTTGTATCTAATTTGGTGACCCTACTGGAGAGATGCCAAGGTCAAGTGCCCTGTACCCACAACCCACAAGTCCTTACCCTGCCAATTAATAACAGAGCCTGTGCCTGGGATATGGGGCTCTTAAGACTAAATCTGGGGTGTTCTCAGATAAACTGGGATGAGTTGGTCTCCCTGGGCTGAACAGATGTTGGCTGAATGGAATTTAAAGACTCTTTGACCTTCTGTACCTTGGTGGATTGAGGGCCACACTGGGTCAGAGGTCCATACTCCAGAGACCACTGTAATTCAATATCTCCAGGCTACCACTGTCACCTTAACTATGCCCCAAAATTCCAACCTTTATTGGAACTATCCTATGGGTTGTATTTTTTCCTCTTGAAGAACATTTGCTGCTGATTTAGTCTTGTTTTAAAATTCCATCCAGTTAAGATGTTCTGTTTTAATCTCTGTGTGACTCTTCTTCAGTCATTTCCTTTCTCCTCAGTTCAGTAGAATCTACCTCCTGCAGTTTGCTTATCAGACCAAGTACACCACAGGCCTGGACTTTGTTCTGACATCTCTTTGTATTTAATCCCAATGCTGTTTCTCTGCCAAGCAGATGTGTATTAAAATGTGCATAAGAAAAGAAGCAAGCTGGGCTTAGTTAGAAATTTCCTCAATTTGCACGCACTCCATTGGTATAAGAGCATTTTTTTTTCTAGAAAAACCCACAACAAACATATGTTAATAGCTACTTAGAGGGATCAAGACAAATATGTATTTGGCCATTTCTGCCATCACCATTCTGGCCTCTTCGTCAGAGACACAACAATGATTGCGTATTCATGGACACAGAGCACACTGCAGCTTTTTCTTGCTTGTAGGATATCTTTTCTCACGAGGAAGCCAACTTTGTTCAACTTGAAAGAGGTTCTTATTTTTTATAAGGTATTATTAGGAATAGCCTCAGTTTCCCCACTCAAGTCTTTAGGTCTCATATATGTATTTAAAAACAGCTTATTTTTGATGTGATAAAGGCATCTACAAACCAAGTTTTCACTAACTAAGCCAAAGAAAGATACAGCTACAGGGCTGAAATGCACAGAGAGAGGGAAAGTAAATATTGAGATATACATAGAAGATTTTCTGAGCTGTTTTCTGGACTGCCTATTTTAGGTAAGACTATTAACAGATGAACCTTTCACTACCCCCACGCCCACCCCAGGCACTAACCTCAGGGCCATTTGATGAGAAAGTTTTTAAAAAATAGGACTAAAGAGCAACCATGTGATGGGAAGGGAGGTTCCATATATCAGGCAGTACTGTCCATGAAGGAAGAAACTCTTCAGTCCATGGTCAAGTTTAAAGTAAAAAAAACACAGGAGTAGGATGCAAGTAGGCGGCACATACAAGCCACCTGAGTTCCACAATCAACTAGAATTTGCTCTGCGTCTTGTTTATGTTTGGCTGAGCGTGGGCAGCTGTACTGTCCCAATGGGATAACCTGAAGATAGCTCAACCAGTCCCCAAATGTGAAGCATGACATGCCATTTCTAGAGTTTATTACTTCCACCCCAAAGCAAATTAAGCATCTAAAGCTTAAAGAGCAGATGCTAATTACAAGGTTTGTGTTGGGAGACACCTGCACAGAAGGTGGAAAACCTGAATTTTAGTCGTGTAGAAAACCCCTTTATTGCTAAAAATTAAGGAAATCAATCTTTACTCGCAACAGATAATTACATATATCTAAATGCTTTAGTGTCACCCAGTTGATGGCTCCAAGCCATATGACATGTTGAAACTATCTTTTTAGCTATCTATGGATATGTATAGAATTGGCATTCCTTATTACACTTGAACTTGTGGATCACAAAGCCTCTTTTTTTAAAATACTTTTTTAGTTGTCAATGGACCTTTATTTACTTACTTATATGTGGTGCTGAGGATCGAACCCAGTGACTCACATGTGTTAGGCAAGTTCTCTACCACTGAGCTACAACAACCCCAGCCCTGAAGTCTACTTCTGTAATGGGTGTGAGTTCATTAATTAGGTTAAAGGCAGGGAACAAAGCTTTTGCTTAACTTTTATTCATCATGGCACAAGATAGAACTTTAAGAAACACCACTGAAAATTTCATCACCAACATGAAAATTAAGAGTAGCACGTTTTATAAAAAAAAAAATTTTCTGTAATACACTTTCCCTTCTGAAGTGAAAAAAAAAAATCTGAAAATACTGAAGCAAATTGCCACCTGCTGGTCAAAAATGGTCTTGCAGTTGAAAAACCAAACTACTCTAGTACTGCAGAACATTTTACATTACACACACAATTATAGAAGAAAACGTTTCCTCAGCCTTTGGCACAATTAAGTACAAAGCTGTAGTTTTTTTTCCTCCCCAAAGATGATTAACTTTGCAAGGAATTTCATGTAATTTGGTTAATACTGATTATGGGGCAAAGGGAAAAACCACATTCTGTAATTTGAATGTTCTATTTTGATTCTTAAACACTTAGTTGGATTCCAGTTTGTTGTTTGAAAAATACATAAAAATCATACATTATAAATATATATTATATATGGTCTATATAAAATTGAATTTGACCTAAAATGGGACGGACAACTTCTTAATTACTTTGTTAGGCATGGCCTTTCTCTCATTTGATTAACTGAATTCTTTCTAAACAGGTTCTAAAAATATAGTTCATAATGTATCAAATTTAACACTTTCCTTAAAACTTATCCACTATGAAAAAGCATTCAGTGACTATAATTTTTGTACCTCGCTACTATATAAAAATATGGCTTCTCATATTCTCTTTTGTTTTGTTAGTGTTTCCTTAGGCTTGGAAAGAAGGGCTGTCCTCAGTTAAAAGGTATGGCAAAAGCACAGAAACCCGCTTGTGCATGTTCTAGAACACTCTATAGAATCTCATCGCTTAATATATCTCATGGTGTAATAGAAGTGAAGTGAATTAAAATTGTTCCTTCTGTTTTCTCTCTGTGAATATATCATATTGATTATCATACATAGATTTGTTACAGAATATACAATAGTCAAAACTGAAGACACATAAATACAATTAAGCAATACGGAAGCAAGAGTTTGATCGTATACAGAGCCAACGTGGGTAGTTTGTTGATTGGATATTGTCATCTGTTGGGGTTTTTCCTAAGGCTGGCTATGCAATAGAATCCTATGATCAATGGCGAGGGTCTGAGTGCTCTACATCTGTCAGTGGACTGTTTCTCTTGTGTTGCTTTTTAAAAGTGTGAAAGAAGGAAAGGAAATGTGTGTCAATTGTCCAGCACAACTTTCCTGGTGCGCTGCGCTGCGGGCTGGAGAGGGCGTTCGGGCGTTCGGGCGGGCGGGCGTGCGTGCGGGCGGGCGGCTCGGCGGCCTGGGCTCATACCAGCGTTTCCGGAAGGGCATCGGGATTGTCGGCGGACAGGAGCTCCCAGATCTGCCACCGCTCTCGCTGCCAGTCAAGCCAGCTGGCCTCCCCCAAGTTCTGAGCGTCCTGCTGGCCGGCGCTGGCCTGGAGGGAGTAGGCGCTGCTGCGCTTGCTCTGCGCGGCGCGGGACTGAGGCTGGGCGGGCGGGCCTCCGTCGGGCGAGGCGCTTCCTGAGCCCGCCTCGGGCCTCTGGCGCCTCCACAAGGGCGGCTCCGCGGGCTGCGGGGCGGGCGCGGCGGGCTGGCCCGGCCCGGGGTAAGGCGGCGGGGGCCTCCGGTCTTCCTGGCTGCTCTCCCGGGGTCTCTGCGGCCAGGCCCCGTCCGGCTCGGCCTCGGTCGCTTCGGCCGCGCCGCCCAGGCTCAAGTAGGGCTCGGACCTGGCCGCCGGCCGCCCGGCCGCCCCGCCGCCGTCCTGGATGTGCGGAGTGCTGCAGACGCGCGGCACCGCAGCGGGCGCGGGCTGAGTCCTCCGCGGAACCTGAGGGCCGCCGTCCAGCTCCAGGGGGCTTCCCTGCCACCGAGGCCAGTTCGCGGACAGGTTCCCTTGGGACAGGGAACAGGGCCCCGGTCGGAGGGAGCTGCTTTCAAAAATGTCACCATAGGAACCTGGGAGCAGAGAGAAAGGCCAGAACTGGAATTAGTTTGTAGCATTCCTCTGGGGATTAGAGTCCCCCGCACTGGCTTCCCAGTGCCAACTTCTACAACCGAGAAAGCACAGCGCGCTCTCAGCTGCCGCCACCTAAAAACATTTGCTAGCAAAACAAATGACAAATGCTTTTGGCTCATTGGCACAATTCATGTGGCCTCTCTAAACACATATGCCTAGACTCTGACAGGTTAGCTAAACTGCCAAACCAGATTAAACAGCCTTGTCACCAATTTGTTTCTCAAAAGGAAATGGAATGAAACGTGGACAGATTGGCATATTTGGGTGGAAAACCTATGGGTGATGTTATCCTTTCCCCTTCTCTTCAGTATCTTCCCAATGATATTTAACAACCATGTAAGACGGTAATAACAAAGCAAAAATTAAAGAAAATTAATTTTAAAAGTGAATGCAACGAAGTTTAAGAATAACACTCCACCTGTCATTCCTGGGTCTTTGGATCCACTTTTTAATGTTGAATGCCAAGTTCCCCAGATATTGAAAGGCTCCTCTGACATATCTAAGACAAAAGCATAAAAAGATGTGTGACACAAAAGGAAATTTTAAAGACAAAAATTAATAAATATTTTATAATAGCTCTTCTGTACAAAGTACTATATTCAAGATCGTGCCAGATTCAAAACAGGATACAATTCATCTCTGCTTTTCAGGAGACTTATTCTACTTGAGACTTACAAAGATTCTTATATCTTGGTTGTAGACAGAATAAAGACCCCCCCCATGTCTGCATCAGAACCTCTAAAGACATCTTATACTCAAAAAGGACTTTGCAAATGCAATAGAATTATATGGTTCTTGTGATGAGGTGATACTCCTGTATAACCTGAGAGAGCCCTGTAACAGAGAAGCAGGAGATGAGATGCTGTTTTCTGGCTAGATTTAAAGATGGAGAAAGGAGCCATGAGATGAGGGATACAGAAGCTTCTTGAAGCTAAAAAATGCATGGAAGCGGATTATTCCCCAGAGCCTCCAGTAAGGAAGGCAGCCCTGTGGACTCATTTTAGACTTCTGACCTCCCAAACCATAAGATAGCAAATTTGTCTGTTGCTGTAAGCCACTGAAATTGTGGTGGTTTGTGACAACAGCAGTAGGAAAAACTCACACAAGGGCAGTGAGTGGGTGGCAAGAGGTTTGTGGGCTCTAACCACATTAATGCAGAGATTGAGGAACAGCAGTAACTTTCTGAACTACTCTCTGGAATACTCTATTAGCACCCACAGATTCATTCCTGCACTTATTCCTTCAGGAACTCCCCTGGGTCTGTGCATAAATAGCTTTGGAGTTAGGTGCTACATTAGATTTTTCTAGTCATCTCATTTCCTCCACCCTATAATCCTGCAATGGGATCATAATTATGATTTATAGAAGAAAATGTCTACTGGGTGCCTCTTGGTGTTCAGCAGTTCACATACATTATCTCACTTCATCCCTAGGAGATATGCAGGAGGTCATCTGACAGATGAGGCACTCAGTGTGAGGACAGGTGAGAAATGCACACAAGTTACATAGCATGCATTGTCAGTGCTTATTACACATTAAGAGCTGCATTCAGGACTTGCCACGAATTAGGTTATAAATGCAATGAATTTGACACCATTATAATTGAGTTTTCATAGCAGGCAGACATGGGTCTCAGCAAAGCTCAATCACTTGTTTGGAATCTTGCAAGTTGAAAGTGGCAGAGCAGACTCTTACTCCAAATTGAGTGCTTTTGTCATTGGACTTTGACACTGTTTGGTTCCAGCATGCTGCCTAGTTATATAGTAGGTTCAAATTGTAATCTCTATGAATCCAATAGCGTTAAGTAGGTGACATCTTAGACTAGCAAATATGCAACAAAACCTACCTACCAGGACAAATAAAGTTTCCTGAATGTTGTGTGTTTTGTGTGTGGGGGAGTCAACTGGAAATATAAGTGGCTCCTCTGGGCATGTGCTCACTTCCTAGATATTTGAGAATCAGAGTGTGGGCTGCAGGGACCCTCCAAGACACCTCCACTCACTACCCTTTCTTCCCAGAGTTGGTGTTCAGCAGCTACTCAATAAATGCTCACTGAATTACAGAAACAGTAAACAAGGGATAGTTGAGGAGGTCCAAAGCGTCTTACATGCACAAAGAGAGTCACTTGATTTGGCCTGTGACATCTAGACTCCCCTTACCTTTTCCAAGCCTTGGTCCAGGAGAACTTTCCCTTGACTTTGACTTTGATGACGGCAAGTGGCCCACCAACATATACTGTTCTGGCACTTTGTAAAGCTTCTCCGAGCCGCCCGGGGCCCTGTCCTCTTGCATAGCCAGCAGGGAGCGCTCGGATAGCACTGGGGAGTTGTTGTCATAAGGGGAGATGTCTCCACTGGAGGCCTTGTTGGAATCTGTAGATGAATGCCTCCCTCCCATGGAAAAGGAAACTTCCGACTGTAGCATGTCAGGGCTTCTGGTACAACGAGACAATTATAGGTGTGTGAGTGTGTTAATAATTTGTGACCACATTTAAATAATACGACCGTTACACAAATGACAAGAGGAGAATGCATGAACACAGGGGCTGAAACAGACCCTTGGAACAATGTTTCAACACATCTGCATTAATAAAATGAAAGCATTTCCACATAATGGCCGAAAGATGGCAGCAAAACACAACAAATGTAACGAGCTCTGAGAAGGAGGGGGAAGATGAAACAGACATGGATCCCTGCACGGTGTTCGCCAATATGCGGCCAGCAGAGGGCAGTAAAACCTAACAAATGTAACGAAAGGTCAGCCGAGCGGAGCACGGAGATGAAAAGATGGATCCCTGTATTCGCCCATGTGCGGCCCGCAGAGGGCAGAAAAATCCAACGGGAAATGTCAGCTGCCGGGAGAAGGATGGAAAATAAATAGAGGCGCATCTCTGTATTCGCCAACGAATATGCCTGAAGTGCCTCGTGAATTAATTCCTGATTTCATTTAAAAATTAAAATCTGATGGTCACTTTCTATTAACTAAAAAACTGGCAGCTGCAGCGTTTATCTTCTTCAATATCTTCTATTAAAATAATCTGGATAAAACTATAGTTGACATTCTACTTGAAGTTCATTGTGGCTTTATGGGCAACTTTTCTTCTCAGAATACTTAAATTCATCCTTCCTGTGATGAAGATGATGATGCTGCGTACTGGTGGGAATAAGTATTTCATATATAAAATGTTGGGCAAAAAATATATGACCACCATTAAGAATCCATTGCATTTTAATACACACATAAAATGATTCTGCAAAGGACTAGTGCTTTTATAAATTGATCTGACATACTAGTTACCAAACCATTAGTACATACACATGTGAATGTGTTCTCACAGCAACGGAAATGGTGAATACGTAAGTGGAACAGGAAAATGAGAACTTCAGGAACATGGAACGACTAGGTGAAATCTTACCTGGAACATCTTTACTTTCTACCTTCCTCAAAACAGTGGCCCTGACAAAATCTTAAAGGGAAATGATCACAGGTTGATTAAAGTTCCAGAACCTGCTTCTGCACCCCCACCCTCACTCTGCTTCCCTTTTTAAGTCTTTGCTTTCCTTTAGTTGAAATTTTCAAAACAAATCTTTTGTGGTTTCAAAGAAGGTAAACATACGCCTGAGCAATCCCTTCCTAACCAAATGGTTTTGTGCACGCAAAATGGAAGCAGTGCCCTCAAGGGGGACCAAGTAGCTAGCTTCGTTTTGGGTTTCCACCAAGGGTTAGTACCCAGGGAAAAACCATCCCAGCCTTTGTGATGTGCCATGCTGGCTGCCGGTCACTGAGGTAGTTAGGGTTTGAGCACTTTTGCTAAGGACACTTCCTACCCACATGGAATAAATAAGTCCTTTCCTTGCCTCTTCTTTGAACTGATATCAAACAATCTTGTGGGCAGGAGCCAGAGGACAGCCATGAGGATGATTTTCCAGACCTTCAGGCCTCCAATGAATTTGAAGGAAAAAAATCAAAGGAACTTAACTATTTCTGCTGGAAAATGGGGGGAACACTATTTAACCACCATATCTAATTAAAGGGAAAAATTTGTATAATTCTAGCTAAGGGAACAGAAAAGAAAACTAATTGGACACTTGTCTGTTGTCATGGGGTATGGCTCTGGCTGAGGAAAGTTCATTATGAAAATGAGAAAAATCAAATGTGTTGAACTAACAGAACTCGGTTCAAAATCAGAGTTCAATGTTCTGAACAGGGCTATAAATTATGTTAGTGGGCTACTTCCATTTGTTTTTCCTGCTCAGTTGACATATTCCCAGTTATTAATGGAAATATCTTTTGTCTACTCAGTAAGAATAAGTCATGGTTTTATATCAGTAATAGTAGCTTCATAAAGCCTTATTTTCTGGGATGTTTTAAAGAAAGTCAAGTCGATTCATGAGCCCAAACCAAAACAACTCTCAGGGCTATGGATGTGTTGTTTTGTTTTTGTCTCCTCATATTGGGAGAAAAATTTTTTAAAGGTTGTATTTTAGCTCACAGAGACCACAATACTTCTGTCTCATGTCTTTCTCATCTGTCTTTCCAAATATATAGAAGAGAATATGTTCCACAAAATATTATCAATTGCAGATGGAGCTAAGGGTTATGTATATAAAGAAAGATGCCCCCCATGGAACAAATTTCTCTTAAGTCTTGGTACTAGGGACATTTGGGTTTCTACTGAGTGAGTAGGTTATTTTTATCCTATGGAAGCATGAGTCATATAATAAGTAATGTATTTCTGTGTGCAATGAATGCTAAAAGCCCAAAGGAAATGGAGCTCCATTTGAGTTGATGTATCAAAGCTTGGGGGGGTGCCTTTTGTATCTTCCATTAGAGCTTCATTTTATCACTCCCATTGTTTTCCTTCCCCCATCTTCTCAAGCTACCTACTATGATCTTGCTCCACTTTACATACTTTTTCAAGCTGCTTCTGAAAATTGTTTTTGGACTAATGTACAAACAGGGAAATCATACCTACATTAGTTGTTGGGGAGTACAGAAAAAGCAGTATGCCTCATAAGAGCATTAAGTTTGGTGAAAATAAAACGAGGATTATAATAACAATAATAAAATTAACCAAAGTTCCTATACCAATTTTCCTCCATTTTCATAGCTCTTATTGGATCTAATTGTGTAGAGAGGAGAAAGGAGGAGGAAGAGGGACACTGTCCCTTTCCTCTTTTCTTTGGGTAGGCTTTGCAAAAATCTCATTTAGTGTTTGTGAAATAAGAAATTGTGCTCCCCATGGCAGCAGCATCTGCATTACTCGGGAACTTGTTGGAAATATAAATTCTCAAGCTCTATTCTGGACAGGACTGGCTACATCATTTGTGGAGCTCAGTACAAAATGAGCATGCGGGGCACCTTGCTAAAAAATAAAACAAAAACAAAACAAGGAATTTCAAGATGGTCATAGTAGAAAATAAACCCAAATGTGAATCTCTTCTGAGTGTGGGGTTGCAGCTAGGATGTCAGCTCTGCTTATTCAAAGGGGACTTCTGTGGTGGGGCCAGCAGAAGCCCAATGGGTGATTCTGATGCATGAAGATGTTTAGGAACCTCTAGTAACCAAACTTTTCTTCCCTCTCTCAATCCATAGATGTGACAGTGAGCCAAGCATCTGTTAAGAGCCAAAGCACAAGGAAAACCACAAATGGTGGCCCACACTGAAGCACTAGTTAGACTGGGAGTGAATATAATGGTCTTCATCTTGGGGTGTTTGGGACTCCAGCTGGAGGAAAGAGAGCAGGTACGCCCACCCCAGCTGAACCCTTGGACTTCCTCTATCTGCCATAAGCAGAATTCCAACAACAAAATGTAATCTGGTTGTAGATCAGAACATGTTGAGGTGAGGGAGGCAGGAGAGGCCCACCTGACATTTAGTCTCATAAGTCAAGCCACCAAAGTGAGAACAGGTTGGGCTCTAATCAGGGGAGAAATTGAGGGAGGTTCCTGGGGCTGATTCCTAGAAATAGAGGTGGATGAGGTGTTCAGTAGTAGACATGGGCCTTGAACCTCCTCAGAATGGCTTGGTCACAGCCAGGCACACAGAGAGGGCCATCCAGTGAGAGATGATGCCTTCCTTTTGCAGTCATCCCTTCCCAGTTTATCTCAGCCACGGGAAGGAATACAGTATGAGTACATGACAATCAGAATTAGAAATATAGTCATGTGAAATAACCTGTTGGTCTATGGTAAAAGTTCATACAGAGTTCATCATGTTGCAGGCATTGGACAAAACTACTATTAACAGCTCTCTTTGTTCATTATCTCAGTCTGTAATTTAGTAAAATAATCAGAGAGTTGACAAAAAATTTTGTCTTTCTAGCAACAGAGACAGTGGGAGTTGGGACCCTTCTAATGTTTATTTGCTAAATAGTATCCAACAATATTGCAAATCAGCAAAATGCTCTATTTTATGCTTAGAGTTAATGGCATTTCAAAATGTTTAAAATATTTTCCTATCATTTTATTTTCTCCACAGAGGTCAGAAATTGGCAGTCAAATTTGCCTAAGAACCCTGTCAAAAATTGTCAGACAAAACAAAACAAAAAAGCCCCATGATCCCTCTGATTATCTCTGAAAGAAGAGACAAGAAGCAACAATGATCTTTTCTTGCATTTACCTCTGGGAAAAATCCAGCTCTAAGAAGACAGTTTGAGTTCAGGGTCCTAAGTGAAGGCATTAAAATATTCATTTACTTATTTATAGAAAATGTTTACCTTGTCCAGTGACTTACTAGATGTAGAATTATCTAAAGCGTGTAATAGCCTCTCTTTCTATGTCTTGGGATTTACTAGAATGTTGGGCAGAAGAGTTGCCAGTTGACATGGGTTTGGGCTCATAAGTGCCCAGTGATTTATCTTTCTAGTCTCAGGGCATAATGGACTATGCTAAAGAGTGTTGGATGGATGGGTTTCCAATCAACCTGGGTTTGCCTCCATGCATGGAGGGCTTCCCCATTAGATCCCCAAACCCCAGGACCATCCATAGCATGCATGGCCGATCTCAGCTAACCAAACAAGCATGGGATGGGCATGGAGAGCGAATCATGTTCTCACCCTCGGCTGGTCCCTCCAGGTCAGGGGGTAAACACGCTGGCAGGGTACTGTGAGCAGGCCTGCACTGTAGCCGGAAGCACAGAACTTGTTCTGTGGATAAATGGAAAACTCCGGTTCAATTACCGGATGTGGCCAGCCCAGCCCCTTGCTGAGCTATCTCAGTGAGAAACACTCTTGAAGATTTCAAATATGTGTTGTCTTCATCCTTGGCTCAGTTAATCAACTGATAAACTTCAGTCTGTTGGAACTCAAAGCTCGTAATCATCATAGACACTATTAATTATACTAGGAAAGGAATCCACTGACACAGCAACTCTGGAATTATGGGAATTATGGAGGATTTTCATATTAATCATGCTCAGGTCTACAAAGCTTGCCTTATGGAGAATCCTAGGGAAGAAAACACCCCAGTCCAAAGAGGAGCTGAGATAGTTCTAACCTCCCCACTCTGTGATAAAGCAAGAAGCCTGGACATTTGGTGACATTTCTCTCCTCAATTTTAGTTCTTATTAATTCCCTCCTAATAGCATGTATGGAGCATTTTTAATAGAGGAAGATAAAACAATGCTGTATCTATTCATTTTATTTATAGTGTGGCCCATAAAACATCTCCAAAACAACATTTTATAAATTTAAAAAAGAACTGTGAATCACAGTAAAGATGTTAGAAAGAAGGGAAGATGTGATAAATTCTTCTCCATACTGTATTGTCTTTCCATAGAAGGCACACTTATACCTTTTGGAAATTTTAACCATGGAAATCCATATTACACGTGATATTTTCCTAAAACCTGTTGAAAAGGCTTTCATGAATGGAGTGTGTTTGTGTTGGAGGGGGCTTAATGCTTCATAATTTCCAGGGTACTGGAATGAAATGACAATTGAAACCACCACATACTACCAGTCAATAGTATTTTTTTTTGCTATTATGCTGTAGATAAAGTCAGATTTCTCTGGAAATCTGACAAATCATAGTAAAGGAACAGAGAAATTATAGCCCATTCCATAATACTCCATGGATTTATGGATGAAGATATCTTTAAAGACAATCCAAAATATTAAAATGAATTGTCAACATATTTATCTGATAAGCTAAATGTGATATATTTAAATTACAACAAAGTTCAACAGTCCTGCAGAATGAAGAAGGTAGGCTTATCATTCAGTTTTTCAGTTCTGCAATATTATCTTTTGAGACAAGTGTATCCGTGGTCCTGATTCACAGGCCAGCAGTTTTACTATTGTTTTTTCAATTTCAGTTAAACATTGTGAAGGCAATTAACTGAATTAGCCACAATGAAAGTTAAAAATATATATCTATGGGTTTGGTTCATTCATGTCTACCTTCTCTTCAAATGTAGTTAAATTTGTTTTGTTTTGTTCTTGTTTTCAAGGAAAATGTTCTACTTAGTTTTGCTGAATGAATATTATATTTCTGGGGCATCTAAGCAGTTTGATGGAATAAGAGCAAGTTTTCCTTACACATTTTTCTCAAGCCTACGTTTAAAAATTATGAGAACTGTTGTTAGAACTAGTTACTATGTACATTACAGATGATCTGAGCTCTGCTGAGCTCTCCTGAGCTCTGGATCATGTAAAATTTTCACATTAACCATGCTCAGTTCTGTGAAACACTCCTTATACAGAATTTTTTTTGTACCAGGGATTGAACTCAGGGGCACTCAACCACTGAGACACATCCCCAGCCCTATTTTGTATTTTATGTAGAGACAGGGTCTCACTGAGTTGCTTAGCACCTCACCTTTGCTGAGGCTGGCTTTGAACTCTGTATTCTCCCATTTCAGCCTCCCAAAGTGCTGGGATTACAGGCATGCACCACTGTGCCCAGCTTTTAGACAGAATTTTAAGGGTCTGCAGTGCTTCAGGCAAAAAGAAAACTGTGCATCCTATCTACAAAAGTTTATGTAGGGTTAATTTTTCTCTTTAGAACATTAAAGAAGTCAAAAATACTGAAAAAATGAAAAGTAAATACATTTGAACTTACAACATATGGTCAGCTTAAGTGCTTTATTTATACCAAAACAGTATTTCATTATTATCTTCTTTCAGTTTAAAATAATTAAACATTATTTAAGATTATCACTTGGTCAGGAGAAACTATCAAACACATTAATTCTCTTGGCTAAAAAAATGAGATAGGTGAAGACTATCATCTGATTGATGAGTTCCTTCCACTTAAGTCAAGGGACTTCTTTTACCTTCAGCCTCAGGCTCTGGTATGGCTAAGCACTGCACTGATCTTTTAAAAAGTGTTGACGTTTTATTAATCATTGATTTGGGGGATCAGATTTGATTTGGTAAAATATTGCATTACAATATAGTGTTTATGATTGTTTTGGGCACCTCCTTAAATTTTGTGCCTAGGCAAGTGCCTCCTTTGCCCCCGCCCAGTCTCAGCTCTGTTATAATACCTTTGTTCTGTTGCAAATGTCCCTATTCACGCTACCTTGTACTCTTAGATTAACTTTCTATCCCCACTCTCTATTTCCTTACATTCCTAAATCAAACGGGAGGATCTATTTTAAGTACCTTTGAAGAAAAGAGCATATAATTCTAATGAATATGCCAGACAAGCCATTAAAAAAAATAAGTCTTGCATCTTTAGTAATAAAACTCTCCTCTCATCTTCTTTTGGCATCCCATTTTGAATGAAGCCAAAAATTTAAGTATACACGCATAAGAAAAAGTGATGAATTCTCCTTTCACTCCCAATTCTGATGTTGCATAAAAAAGGGAAAAACCAAAATCAAAACAAAACATTACGTTCCCAAATATCACTAAATATTTGCTCTTTAAAAACAGAAATAATAATAAATATTTTCTCATTTTTGGTTTTACACTCTTTTGAAAAT
The DNA here is from genome assembly GCA_028644305.1 of Xerus rutilus. Classification (NCBI taxonomy): domain Eukaryota; kingdom Metazoa; phylum Chordata; class Mammalia; order Rodentia; family Sciuridae; genus Xerus; species Xerus rutilus. The sequence goes on along the minus strand of CM053417.1, from coordinate 115,983,452 downwards.
GTGTTTTTTTCCCCCTCCAAATTAAATTTTGTGCAGTTTCCACTTGGCTTTACAGGAATCTAAGCTTTATTTAGGTATGCGAATGGGAAGGGGGTAAAGTACAGAAACTTCAGGGGAAAAGTCAAAGGGTCTGAAGTGAATAAGGGGTTTTGCTTTTAGACACAATGCCAGAGCTTAAAGTGGACGAGTTCTTTCTTGTGCCATATTACCTGGTAGGTTGTTATGTAATGGACACCAAGGTACAATCTAGTGATTCCAGTTTTTGCTAAGTACTTGTAAATAAACCAAAAGTTTAAGCTCAAAGTAACATGATAGTAATTCTTAACATTTATTTAGCACTTATTATAAACCAGATACTATTTTAAGAGCATGGCTCTATAAAGTTGGTGCTACTTTTTAATCTACAGTTTGCAGGTGAGGAAACTGAGACAGATATCAATTAATTTACTCAAGATGGCACAACTAATAGAAGTGGAGCTGGAATTTGAACTTGGGCAATCTGGCTCTAAACCTGGAGCTTTGTAACCAGTGTGTTAAACTACATAAACAAGCATGTGTTATTGATGAATAATTGACATGCCAATGGAGCCAGCACCATCTGTCAGTTTGGGTATTGTAATTAACTATCACTATAATTAATGATTATGGTAGTCTATTGTCACTGTAACTGTTGTTCATCATTACTTTCTAACTTAAGTGCCACTCACCAGCTTACTATTTTAAAAGCCTCTGCCTATGTTTTTTATCAGGTCCCCAGACAGTCAAACTGTTCACTGTTATGGGCAGGCCCTGGGTCTGGCTCCACAAACATCTAAGTCTGGTAATATCCTCCCTAATCTTCCAAGTTAACTGAAAATCCTTCCTCTTTTCAGAAGCTATCCATGAATCTGCAAGTCACACCTCTTTCTCTTCTCCAAACTTCAAGTTGATTTATGATCTGGAACAACATTTCCCTTTTTGACCTTTTGAAGGTCAAAAATCACACACCTCAAAGTCCTCTTGTGATTGTAAATGCATAGTATCCAACTTGGTGGATCTGAGCCTGATGTTCTAAGTCTTGGCTGCTCATTAAAACCATGTGAGAAGTTTTAAGAAATCCCAATTCCAGACTGCAACCCAGAATAAATGAATAAGCATCTCGGGGTGGGGGTTGTCATAGATGTTCTTTAAGCTCCTCAGGTGATTCAAAAGGGCAGGTAAGCCTGATAATAACCACTAGTGTGGCACCTGTGATCTTGCATTCTATTACATACTGAATAACATGCCTCCTATTATTTTTGCCCTTGTAGGCCCTCTTCAACAAGTGTCAAAGCTCTTAAAGGCAAGAAAATGACTTGGTATTTTAAGCTTCCCCTATTCACAGTGTGGACCATGGACCAGCAACATCAGTATCATTTGGGAGCTTGTTAGAAATAGAGATTCAAAGACCTCCTCTCCAGTCTTACTGATTCAGAAAGAACATGCTACCAAGATTTCCTGGTGCTCCATATGCAAAGTTTGGGATGCATGGGTATAAGGCACTAACAGATCACCTATAGCTTGATAGGTAGGACTTTCAGGCTTCAAAAGGCCACTAAAAATAAATACTCTTTCATTAATCTATGCAATTTTACTTTATGACATGATAGTTGGCCATCTGGGCTGTTCTTAGGCCTGTTCCTAGGGGAAAACAAACAGACAAAGAAAGAAAGAAAACCCCAATCTCTTCACTCTCCTGCTAAGTAAGTCTTGCCAAGTGTTTTCTGTTCCTTGATAACACTTGTCCCTGACATCCATAGAATTCCTAGGGGCTCATCTTCATATTCCTAAAGTCCTGACACCCACCTAAGATCATGGTCTTGGGTCAGTTCACCTAGATATCATGATTCTATTTCCTACTCTTAAGAGGGATAGGGAAAAAAAGAGGCTAAAGAATTACACAGATCAGCATGGGTGTGTATGTGTGCTTCTTCCTTTTCCTAAGAATAGAGAAAGATAGTTTAACTTCTTACCTTGGCATTTATGTACAAAAAGTGTACTTGACAACCACAGAAAAATAATTCCCATCAGTGGCTCTTTAAAGTACAAAATGTATCTAATAATGCCACACAAAAGCAGAAAATCAGCCAGTCAAAACTCATCGGTTTCTCAGGAGTATATTTTCTAGCTTTTCCACAGGATGCCAAGAAAATTTTAAATAAATGTAGCTTAATGAGGGATTCAAAAAAGAAATACCACCATGTCTGTTTTCTTGCACAGAGGAGAGAATTAAGTGAATTCATTAAAATTTTGGTGGTATATGTGTTGTTGGGAAGAAAAGTCATTTGTTACTTTAAATCAGAGTTTAACACTTTGATGATAGTAGAAATCTAGGAAAAATTTAAGTGTAAGCCCAGTTCTCTGAAATGAAAAGCAAGACCATCAAATGCTAGACCATTTATAGTTTAAATATATTTTTATTTGCTCATGGATTTTGAGGATTGAATCCACATAGAATGTCTTACGGGAACCAGAATTTGGCCTGATAATGACTGGCACAGATGTGGAATTTAAAAAGTGCATTTGAAAAGATGATCCAATTATAAGACCTTCCCAGCTCTGCTGAAAATGGAATAAAGCTGAATTCAGGAGGACTATTCATGTAATGATCTGGGAAAGAAGGAGATTGAAAAACGTAGAATTCTCTTTCACCAAATGTATTTAAAAATAATATAATTCATTAATATCTGAAATCATTGCAAAAGAAAATTAATCAAATGCAACATCACTATGCAGTGTAACTTAATGTTTCATTGTTTCTAAGACTCAAGCAAATAAGATACAGCATTGTTTTATCATTAAGAAAGAGTGCATATGATTAAGACAGAAAAATGCTATAAATTAAGATATTCCATTGATAATAAGATTAATCTCATTTTTGAAGATGATGAACCATGGGGAAAATGTGTCTTAATATTATTGAAACTGAGCAGATGAAAAGCATCAAATAAATGATACTTTCATAAGAGAACAGTAACAACTTTTCATGTCACAAATTTAAAGTTGGTGTCATGGTGGTAATATTGCTCCTGGTTAGTAATGCCATATTTTCCCCTTAACTGGCTTTTCCAAATGCTCAGCACCTCCACACACTCTGCCTCTGTACACATGATTGGAATTAGCCATAAAAGCTTACCAATGTAAGGGGGCAGGGGGACAGTAAAGATGGTAGAATATGATGGACATCATAGCCCTAGCTTTATGTATGACTGCATGTATGTTGTGATTCTACATCACATACAACCAGAGAAATGAAAAGTTGTGCTCCATCTGTGTACAATGAATCACATTCTACTATCATGTAAACCTAAATAGAACAAATAAAAGAAAGATAAAAAAAATCTTACCAATGCAAAAATCTAGTGTTCGTTTAGGGCAGAATGTAGCAAAACATATTCTACAGCATGGTTTCATATTCTGTATTGCAAACTGGGGTGAATGTGAAGGCTAGGGTACATTTGCATGAAAAGTATACAAGCTAGGTGCTGAAGATGTAGCGCAGTGGTAGAGCACTTGCCTAGCTAGCATGCATGAGGTCCTGGGTTCAGTCCCCAGTAACCACATAAACAATATTTAAAAAGAAAACAAGCTATAAAGGATAGGAGAGCCAAGAAAGAACACACTTCTAACTTCAAATGGGCACACAGACCTAGCAAAGGCCTGTGTTGTGATTTGGTAATGAATTGCTTTCACTGATAAAGACCTCTCCAGGCATAGGCTTTTGGGCCCCTGAACACAGTTATCAAGATTATAAAAGAAGAGCCACTGATGAGCATCAAAGTCCCCTGAGCTTTTTACCAGTGATTTAGTGTTCTTTTTTTCCAATAAACACAGTCAAAAGGATCTCAAGAAGCTACAGAAAGCTGAAAATGAAATAGAAAAGTCTTGTAAAGTGGTTTCTAATTCAATAAGTGGATTGGTAAGACTGAAGCATTTTCTGGTTAGGTGGAGTGATCAGAGTTGCCAGAAAGTTGCCAAAATTCCACTTCAGTCACCCTGCATGGATTTATGTAAATGTTTCTAATTCTTGAGAAATGGAAATAGAAATCCCCAACACGGCTTTAGAAAATGGAAAACTGGCATACTCACGATGATTGGGAAGCCTTCCTTCTGAGTAAATAGTCCACGACATCAGGATCTGTCTCTAACAGGCTGATCAGCACTTCATTCTGGAGATCTGGGGGAACCTGAAGGAGCCAAGTATTGAGGCATAAATAAAACCATTCCAGAATGGGGCCAAATATAGTCATTGGCAACTTTATGATATCATAAAACACAACCTTAAATGTCATAAGAAAGGAAAGTGATTTAATAGTTAAATTAAACCCACACCAACCCAAACAGCTAGTTTAATTCTAAGAACAAATGGAATGGTTATCAAATAATCATATTTGACACAAAACGTTCCCCTCGTATACCTGGAGATACAACCTAGTCATTTGGATACCTCTGTTGCTCAGACTAGATTTTCTTGGCTTTGAGTAAGTAAAACATCATGGTTAAGAAGAATGGTGTTCATAATTTATTGTGCAAGTGAGGACACTCTAGAGTTCATATTTTGAATTATGCCAAAGCAACAGGCATAAAGTCAGACTGTCTTGGGCAATTCTGGAACATATGATCCTTTTATTAAGAGGGCAGGCCCTTGATACAGACTGCTTGAATTCTAGCTTTACCACTTATTAGCTGAGGGACCTTCCATAATATACATTAATAAGGATATTTCTGACTCTTAGTTTTCTCATCTGTGAAATGGAAATAACAATAGTACTCACCACAAATAGGGGCCATGGTGATTAAATTACTTATTTTGTGTCAAGAATTTAGGACAGTACCTGGTTGGTGGCAATCACCCAAAAAAGAAAAACTGCTGGAACTACGTCTACACTGTCACTCAGTGCCTGCCTTCTCTCCTTTCTCACACCCTAATCCCTCAAGATTTAGCCATTTCTAGTTTCATAATTTCATAGCCATCCACTAGAATTCTATGGTTTGACATCACTTGTTTCTCTAAGTCTAATCCATAGTGCAACAGAAGATGGCCCTAAGTCACCCATGTGGAAATGTTCTATAAGAGAAGCCTAAACCCAGTTCTCACTGATGGTCTTCTACTCCATATATGCTGGTACCCCAACCAGAGGAAGTTCAGATTATTGAGGAAAAACAAACAATTTTTCAGCCTGATTCTCTCACATGCTGGCTCAAGGAGAAGAATTTTTAAAACCGCAGGGACAAGTCTTCTGAGAATAAGTGGTTGGTGGAAGAATTTCCCTCCTGCCTCTTGCAGAACTCAATTGTTCTTGAGTTCTAAGAAGCTGGAAACAATTTTATTAATAAAAAGGGGGATGAGAAAGCAAGAAAATGCTTTCCTTCTCTCATAAATCTGTTCCTCCTACTTCATCCCAAATCTTCATTAATGGCATTGCCAAACCCTAGTCACACAAGCTCAAACTCTCAGAGTTGTATTCCAACTGCAATGACCCAAGTTCAAGTCTTCATTACCCCTTTGTAGTGGTCATATGTTGGCCATTATAAGCCTCCATTTTCCTCTTCTTATAACAGTTATACCCTAAGTTCACTCAGGAAAACCAACCACTCCCCACCCAACCCCTTACTCAAGAGTGAAGTATGTACTCTAATCTAAGTTGACCAATCATTTCATTCCCAGACCACCATGGATGGTGAGAAATGGCCACGTGACTCCATTAGAGGGAATTAAAGCCATGAGAATTTCCCTGAGTCTTATAGGAGGCAGGAGACAGGATCTGTAGCCATATAAGACCTGAGGATTACACAGAAAATTGAGAAAATAATGAGAGAGAGAGAGAGAGAGAGAGAAAGAAATAGGGAGAAGGAAGAGAAAGAAGATGAGGAGGAGGAGGAAGAAGAAGAAGAAGAGGAGGAGGAGGGGGGAGAAGAGGTGGGGGGGGGAGGAAAGAAAACAGAGTTTCTTGAGTCTTGGGGTTAAGCTATGTAGCTACATTAGCCCCCAAATTCTTTGAGCTATTGTGTTTATAGAGCAAAATAAACATACATACTCAATGGGACCTTTAGTATAACAGCTTGCTAAATTTTGCACTATTTCCTTAAAATGTGTATCAATGCTCCTTTCCACATGGTTTTTAGAATGGCCTGATCAAGATATTCACTTTCTCAAAACCCTTTTCATCACCACAGTTAAAGTCCTCCACATGCTTGCCATCCTTAGTATGTGTTTTCCATCTTCTGTCCTAGCAATCATCCCCACATACTCTCTTCTTCAGCTCCAACGCATTTCTCACTCTGATCTCCTGTTCCACCTCTGCTCTTTTCAATCAGTGCAAAGATAATTGGTGAATACTTATTGAGTGCCAGGCACTGGACGCTGGGATATAGACCAAATGCAAGAATTCTGGTCCTCATGAAGCTGATGATAAACACTGGAAGATGGGCATTAAGCAAATATACGGGAAAGCATAGCATGGATCATGTGCAGAAAAACAAAACAAATGTCCTGGTAAATGCTGGGGGAGGTGTAATGTTAAGTAGGATGGTTAGTTTGCAGATAAGCTGACATGTAAGCAGAGAACCAAAGTTGATTAAAGACTTTGAGAAAATCATTCCAGATAGAAGGAGAAAAATAATCAATGATAAAAGTCCTGAGTGAGGAACAGGGAGGAGTTTAGTAAGGCTAGAAGGGTGTGAGGAAGGAGGCAGGTGGGAGAAGGGTCAGGCAGCCAGGGCCATATGGTGTGGGGGCCCTCTGGGTCACAATAAAGACTTCCGCTCTAATTTGAAGTGGGTGGGGAGCCACTGGAGATTTTGAGCAGATGACTAACACACATTGTCATCACTCTGGCTACTCATTTGGAAGCAGACTGCAGGAAGTCAGGAGTGAAGGAAGGAAAGCAGACAAAATCTATTGATAGATGCAGACCACTGATGATGGGTGATGTCCCAACAAGGTGAGCTGATGAGAAATATCTGAGTCACAAAGATAGTGAAGATAGAGCTGACACCTTTAGTTAATTTATTGGATGGAGAAAAAGAGAACAAGAGGGGGAGGGAGAAAAGATGACTTCAACATTTGGGGCTTAGGCAACTAGAAGAATGGGATCATCATTGACTGGCTTGAGCAGCTGCAGTGGGAGAAGACTAGTGGTGAAGTTTAGGAGTTTGGCATTGGTATGTTGAGAGGTCTGTGAGATATCCAAATAGTAATATGTAATAGGTAGTTGAGAATAAGGATTTGGAGTTCAGGGGAGAGGCCCTGGTTGGACATAGAAATTTGGAAGACACATAGATGGTTTTAAAGCTTGGGGCAAAATGCAATGACATGAAAATTAAAAAGAAAAGAAAAGAAAAGGGGCAAGACTTTTAAGGCAAGGCTGAGGGATTTTATTCTCTTAATTTGTCAAATAAATTGAATAGATAAAAAGACTGATCATTTTTATAGTTTCACTTTTCGAACATCATGATCCAATAGACATATGATATTATTTCAATTTTTTAAAAAGTAACACCTAAAGGGATGAGGAGAGAGAGAACACTTTAAAAAATTAACAGCAAAACTCGGACAGGGGATTAATATCAAGAATACATAAAGAACTAAAAACTGTAGCATCAGTAACCCAAATAACCCAATCAATAAATGGGCAAAAGAACTAAACAAATGTTTGTCAAAAGAAGAAACACAGCCAGGCATGGTGCTGCACGCCTGTAATCCTAGCACTTTGGGAGGCTGAGGAGAATCGTGAGTTCAAAGCCAGCCTCAGCAATGGCGAGGTGCTAAGCAACTCAGTGAGACCCTGTCTCTACATAAAACACAAAATAGGACTGGGGATGTGGCTCGGTGGTCAAGTGCCTCTGAGTTCAATCCCCAGTACCAAAAAAAAAAAAAAAAAAGAAAGAAAAGAAAAGAAAAGAAAGGGAAAGAAAAGAAACACAAATGGCCAACAAATAAATGAAAAAAACGTTCACTATCTCTAGCAATCAGGGAAATGCAAATGGAACCAACACTAAGAATTCATGTCATTCTGGTTAGAATGGCATTCACTAAGAATACAAATAACAATAATTGCTGGCAAGGATGTGGGGGAAAGGTATACACATACATTGTTAGTGAGACTGCAAATCAGTACAACCACTCTGGAAAATATTATGGAGATTCCTCAAAAGACTAGGAATGGAATCGCCATATGACACAGATACATCACTTCTTGGTATATATCTAAGAGAACTAAAATAAGTATATCATAATGATAAATGCACAGCAATATTTAACACAATTCACAATAGCCAAGTTAAATAACTAGCCTAAGTGCCTGTGAACAGATGAATGGATGAAGAAAATGTGGTACATACACACAATGGAGTTTTGCTTGGCCCTGAAGAGTGAAATAAGCCAGACACAGAACATGAAGAGTTGAATCTTTTGTCTTATATGAGGAAGTGAGACAGAGAAGAAGAATAAAAATAGAGAATCTCACAAAAATAGAAGGGAGACCAATAGAGTAGAGGAAGAAGATCAAGAAGGAGGAGGGCGGGCAGGGCATGAGGAAATACTGGGGAATGAAATCTACCAAATTATTCTAGGTTCATGTATGAATATATACAATAAACCCTGCTTATACATATAATTATGATGCAATAATTAAAATAATAATAATCAAAAGCAGATCGGTAGAGACAGAGGATCAGAGTAAGGGAGGAGGGCAGTTACTGGGAAATGAGATTGATCAAATTATGTAATACACATGTGTGAATATGGCATAATGAATCTCATATTAGGTATAGTTACAATGTTTCAATAAAAATAAATTAAAAATGAACATCAAAGCAAAAAATATCATAAGCCACAATGTATATCCTGAATTCTTTGTTAAAAGAAATATATGAGCAAATTAGGGAAAGTGCTTATATTTTCATAACAGTTTAATTTAAAATTTTCCCTGCTTAGATGTGTAATAAATACATTTTGCTCCAAGCACAAATCCATTCCCACTAAAACATAAACAAGAATTCATGTCCTTTGGAGTATTACAGGCATCACACTATTAATTATTTGACAATAGAATGTGTATCTAATGATAAACTGTCAACTTGCATTATTAGAATATATTACAGAAAGTGTTATTATTTAAAAATAACTTCCAATAATTTTTGTTAAACTATTCTGCATTTCAGAGCTTACTCATTCAACTAGGCTTGACCAGGTTTATTTTATGTAGCACATGTGACTCTTACTTCATACAAATGCAAATTAAGATTTATTACACTATTTTTGCTTGGAGACACTATTGACAAATAGACACAACTTAAAATATGCATGTATGTATTACAGGATTGATAATATTTTCCTATATATTATGCAAAACTGACTACAGTACATATAATTCATTAATTTATTTTTATCCCATTTTGTTACAAAATGATTTAAGGAAGCTTAAAGAATTCATATGATAACATTTTTTCACATTTTTAAATAAAGGAATGGTTCAGAAAACTGGGGCCAGTGGGAAAATTATGGAGAGAATTTGACATGCCTGGACCTGAGTTTTTACTGTTCACATAAGAGCATCTAGTGCAGTTTTCCCATAACTCTTTTTTCTCTATAGTCACAAATTTAATTTTATATCACTTAAAAATTCAAAACCACAGGTTCAGTTCAATTGGATGAACATTCACTTTCTATTAATTCAGTAATTAATAGAGAAACAGAAGTCAAGTAAATAAACTAATAGGTAACAGCAGCTTAAAATAAGCAAAAAAGAAATAATTAGGCAGACTATTCACTTCTGCATACCATTATAGGAGTTAGGATGCTGTCAAAAAAAATCTGAGTTTATAGCCCTTGAGGTCCTGTTTTGGCTCTGCTACTTAAAATTAATATCAATGTGGACACAGCAATTACCTTCTTCAGAATTCTGTTCCTGTGTCTGAAAATCTTTTTGTCCCATTTTCCTTAATGAAAGTATTATGAGAATCAAAAAGGCTACCCAATTTGAAAATACCTTATCAATTGCAAAGGGAACTAGCAATAAAATGTTTCATTAGAAATAGAAGAAGTAAGTTCAACATTTAAAAGAAAAAAATAAAAGCAATTAACGTGGAGATGGACAATATTTGTTCTGTGATATTTTTTCTCAGATAATACTGGTTCATCTCTGTCTCTGTCCTCACTGGCCATGAAGAAGAATCATTCTCTACTCTTTTGCTTAACAGTTCTGTTGGGTAATAAAGTATATGATTTTTCTCTTGATATATCTCTGCTCCTAACCTCTTTCTGAATTTCTAGAATTACAGCCTATGACTACTCAGTCCCTTAACTTCAACGGTTTTGTAGTGATATCGAGAGTGCCCCTCTTCCAGTTCCTTCTCTTCTGCCAGACCTTGAGTCTTCCTGCTGGTCACACCATGAGAAGGTTAAGTTTCCTGAAAACAAAGATTATCTGACTTGATGACTTGGAACTGATACAAGCTCCTAATGTAGTTCTTTTCAGCCGAACTTCCTTGCAGCTAGAGTAAGATCATGTGTGCCAATCTTGGCCAAGTTATTCCAAGAGGGGCCTCGTAGAAGGTTCCAGAAAAGATGTGTGTGTGTGTTTGTGTGTGTGTGTGTGTGTGTGTATTTTTTTTTCTTTTGGTACTGGGGATTGAATTCAGGGGTACTCGACTACTGAGCCACATCCCCAGCCCTATTTTGTATTTTATTTAGAGACAGGGTCTCACTGAGTTGCTTAGCCCTTCACTTTTGCTGAGGCTGGCTTTGAACTTGGGATCCTCCTGTCTCAGCCTCCTGACCCACTGGTATTATAGGCATGTGCCACCGTGCCAGGCAGGTCTCTGTATTTTGAAAAGAGACATTTGAAAGAAAATATCTTTCTTTATCACTTGATTCAATTATGGTTGTGAGAGAAGCTGGTAACTGCAGCCCCATGACAGCTAAAGATGTTGGAGCAGAGAGAAGTGCCACTGAGCTGCTAAAGCTGCGCCCTTCTAGGCTCCTTACTATGCCAGATAATAAATCCTCATGTCTGGAGACACCTGCAGTTGATTGTTCTCCTCTGTGCCAGTCAAGTACTTTCTAAATAATGCCTCTTTTTCCTCCTCCAACTTTGCCTTCCTACTCTTCTTTCCAGAAGCTCATACCAGCATATCCATTACTCTCATGCATTCACTCAACTTTGTGCTCTTCTGGAACCCAAATTAGGATGCTGTATTGTACCAAAGGGATACCCAGGGAATAATGTCAGAATGGCTAAAAATAATACTAATAAATCACCCAGGATTATGGTCTGCACAGTGTACCCTGTTTAGTGTGCCCTTGTCTAGCTTCTCTGTTCTTATGAGTAGTACTAATGTCACACTGTAGCACATTCTCCTTGCTTTTGGCTTCTAGGATGAGAGAATGAATTTCCTTTTCTGGCTGGGGATCATCAGAATTTTTCTAAGTTCTTAATCTACTATTCCCATCAAGACAAAAACTTCCAAAATGAAAAGTATAGCTCAATAACCAAACAGCATTTTTCTTTTATTTTTCTAGGCATCTTGTATACAGCAAAATGGGAATTTAGGAGAGTAAAGGAGGGAAAACATCTTTTAACTCAAGCAATTCTGCATGCTAAAATGAAGAAAAAAACCAGCCCAAATTGATTCTTCACTTACAACTCATTGTTTCACATAAAAATCTCTATTGGGTTTTAGTCAACTATTTAGTAATTTTAGATATTTTCTAAGTGTACCATTTATGGTTGTGTTTATCTGGACACTCAACTCCTTAGATTTTAATACGTTCCTTCAAAGCATAGTGCTATTCCAAAAATCAAAAGAACTTTGTACTCTCCTGCTTCAGAGAAAAAAATGTAAACACTGCACATATGAAGGAATAAAACTGCCACAATTAAAATCTACCCCATCAAATTAAAAACGAAACCTTGAATGATTGCCTAGGGTATAACCGCTATGAGGTAATTTATTCCATAAACCACTGAGAGGGGAAAATGCTATGAGTTTTCTCCATATACCGTCACCATAACAAACTATTAAGTGCTTCTTAAAGAGCAGTTCCCAAGACCCAGCCCTACTGTACTTGCCACTGGGTGTTCCACACCAATCCACCACTTTGCACTTGACCAAGAAGGATGCTTTGGCATTTGAAACTCTAACGTTCCTCAGCAAAAGTAAATATCACTGGAGATCACGATGACATTTTTTAAGTTAACAAATACACTAAAAGAAATCACTTTGGCTGTTTATGGAGCAAAAGCTCAAACAAGGGCAGGCTCTACCTTGAACCTTTTGTGTGGCTCTGTTGTGACAGTTGGTTTAATAATTTAAAAGGATGTGGGTGCATTTAGAGGGTCAAGGTGCATTAAATTCAACAAATATTTCTCTAGTGCCTGATATATGCCAAGCAGAGCTTATTGGCAACTGTGGCACCTTAGTGGGCAGATACAGAGGATGAGCCCAGGGCTCATGGAAGATGACTTAAGTAAGGAAGATAAAGAAAAAATTATCAGTCTTTGCTCCATAGCAACAGGGTAAAAGAAATAGAAAAGTCTCAGGGGCAATATGTTTCTGCTCCCTCCCACTTGTGTGGGATGCCCACAGTACAGGTGTTCTGTCTTTGCAGGCAAGGACAAAGTGAGCAGGCTCCAGCAGCATCATAGACTAGCTGTTAAAACCATCAGATGGCCTGAACATCAAATTGGGTGGATGCTGTTAAAGGTCCCCTTCACTCTGCATTTTCAGATTGACTAAAATGCATTTTGTCTTTTCTTCTACAAATGGACTTCATATCTAAGATGCCACATCAAATGCCTCTTCTCTTTGTGGGGAGGCCTCATGTTGCAGAAATAATTCACTTAGATGCTGCATCACTTGGGCAAAAGAAACTTGGCTTTCTCTTCATGAAATTGTGGTCAAATTTAGATAAGGCGATGATGCCCATAATGATTGCACCAACCTCTGGCACACAAACAGGAGTCGCTTTTCCTACATGAAAAAGGAAATGAAAAGCATATACAATTATTTGGATATATTGTCAGGGTTAGTTTCTTGTCTGATGATCTGGATGACTGCTTGACTCCTTTTGACTTGGCGTGCAAAAGAGGTTGTAAGAAAATGCACTTTGCATGTGGGAATGAAGAGAACACGAAGCAAAGCTTGGCTTCTGAGCTTGGAATCCTCATCACAGCTTCTGACCCTTGCTCCCAGTAGTGTTCATATGAAATTTCCCATGTGCACTGAGCTGGTCCCCAACTTGGGCTGACGACCAGTGGGGTGGGAATGCGGTAGCTTTCCCACGTCTCCGCTGCACTCCGGACTTTTCATCAGCCTACAAGATGAGTGCCTTCTCTTCCTTGCCCCACTCCAAAAAAGCCCTAGTAGGAATCATGTCATATCAACCCTGAGAATGCACTGATAGTTTTCTCCAATCTACCCTTAAGTTCTTATTAATTCCAAGAGCATAATGTGTTCAGATTCCCAAAATCAGTACTGAAGCAACAATTTTCAGAACAATTAGTGTGTCAATGATTCAGTCAGCGAATGCTTTCTACTTAGGATAGTACCAATGACCATTTCTAGAAATGAATAACTCACATTTTATATTTAGTGTTCCCAGTAAGTATCATTTTATGTTTCTAAATAGTTATTGACAGCAAAAATGGAAGGTCATGATTTAAAGGGACAGGAATCTTAGGAGTATGGGCACCGAACCAAAACCAAACAAGAACAACAATAACAAAAATACATTATTTTCTAGCAACAGAAAGTTATATTTATTTAACAAATAATTACTGAGCACCATCTTCTGTCAAGTAGTTTCTAGGTGCAGTAGATGTCAGTGAACAACACTTTCATAAAAACCAACAATTCATACCTTCATAAGATTTGCATTCTATTAGGTATTAATGAGCATAATAAATAAGTAAAATGTGAGGTTAAATGTGATAAATGCTATGTGAAAAAGAAGAGCAGGGTAAGGGACTACGAGCATGTAGGTATGAGAGCAGCTCACAGTATCACACATAGTGGTCAGGATAGGCTTTGTTTCCAAGGTGACACCTGACCCTGCTTGTATAGAACAGGCACTTTATCACTTTAGTGGAATAATAGCAGACATTCTTTTATTTTTTTTTGAGTGCCTAGTATACGTTAATCCCATGCTAGGTGCCTTAAATATAATTTCCAATTGTCAAAACTATCCCGTAAAGTAGGCCACTTCATCTCATTTTTTACAACAGGAAAATGAAGGCTTAAGGAGGTTAATCATGGAGCCAAAGATCACACAGCAAATAAATGGCTGAGCAGCAATCTTTATTTGGTAACTCATTTCAAAGCTCATGGTCTTTCCAGCCTACCAGTGTTGCTCAAGATGTGGTTTCTCAGCCAGGCACGGTGGTGCATGCCTGTAATCCCAGCACTTTGGGAGGCTGAGACAGGAGAATCGCGAGTTCAAAGCCAGCCTCAGCAAAGGTGAGGTGCTAAGCAACTCAGTGAGACCCTGTCTCTACATAAAACACAAAATAGGGCTGGGGATGTGGCTCAGTGGTCGAGTGCCCCTGAGTTCAATCCTCAGTACCAAAAAACAAGACAAAACAAACCAAAAATAGATGTGGTTTTTCAAGGTATAGAGTAGTAAGCTACCAGAACTCTCTGAAGGTGTACATTAACAAGTGCAGATTCCTGGTCCTTATGTGGGTGTTCCTCAATTCCATTTTCTGTAGAGTGGCCCAGGAATATGAATGATTAACAAGTTTCCATGAAAACTCTGCCTTATGCTCAAGTTTGAGAACCAGTATTATAATCTGCTGCCTCAGCCTTTCAATATAATGATCATGATGATGTTTGTTATCATGACATATTTATAGCTGTAGGGTTTCCAAAACAGGGCTGAAAAAGCAAATAATCATGTGCAAAAGACTGAGACCCACTGTTGAATTATGTGTTAGCTTATTCTGTACTGTGGGTCAAAGCCAGGTTCGTTTCTGCATTTGCCCATTAACCCAGATCCTAGCCACATGAGAGAGGCAGTCCCAGTACTGGGAAATGAAGGATATGCAGAACATTCTTGGGGATCCCAGCTAGGCCTCTGGAGGTTTCTAGATCCCTTCCATCAGTTCTATGAAATCACTGTATCCAGGGAGCATTCTGCCTTCAAGAACAAGCTCTGAGTCACTTCTAACAAGTCTTCCCTTTCTAGTGCTAATGGAAGTGACACCTCCCTTTCCCAGGTCATAAAATAAACCCTTTCAAGGAGTGAAGCTGTAAAATTGCTAACTAGCTTTACCCTTCAGGCCCCCTCTAGCTTTATCCTTCCTCATTTGGAATTTTAGCAATTCTAAAAGCTTCTTTAAAAGGAAAACCAAAACAAAATCAAATAGCTATATATATGGCTGCATTTGTGTCCACCCACACACACCAGCTCTGTGAACCAACCACTAGCCTTGGTAATAACCAACGAGATTCTGAAATGCCAAATATGCCAAGAAAATCCAAAATGGCATGCAATTTTCTTCAAGAAAGAGGAAAAGTCAGTGCTGGGGCATTCCACTATGCAAATTTTAGAAGCAGAAGGGATCTTGGATATCATTCATTCAACATAGTCCTTTGATAACCAAAGAAATTAAGGAAAATGAGACCATGCCAGGCATAGTGGCACACACCTGTAATCTCAGTGGCTTTGGAGGCTGAGGCAAGATTGCAAGTTCAAAATCAGCCTCAGCAACTTAGTGAGGCCCTCGGCAACTTGGTGAGACTCTGTCTCAAAATAAAAAATAAATAGGGCTGGGGATGTGGCTCAGTGGTTAAATGCCTCTGGGTTCAATGCCAATGGCTAGCACACACACACACACAAAATAATGTAGCTAATGTAGAGCAGAGACCTGACTGTAGTACACACAAAATAATGTAGCTAATGTAGAGCAGAGACCTGACTGTAGTGACGTTTTTTGGCAACAGTGTATTCTTACAGACTCAGGCTTGGGATCTTTGCTCCCTCTTTCCTCCCACTGCACTGTTCTTTTTCTCAATATACAATTCCTATAGTCAAAAATCAAGAATAATTACATTGTTGGTTAACTCACTCTATGAAAGGTATCCTTAATTTCTCCATACTCAAAGATTCTTACATGTATAAAGAACGAGGATTGGTAATAGAGAAATTACACATCACCCAAGTACCATTGAGTTATTCATTAGTTCAACAGATATTTTTTTTTCTACCATGTCTTGGGAACAGGCATAATATAGAAAAGAAAGTAGATGGGAACTGACAAAAATTTACTTTTTAGTGAGGAAATACATTAAAAAAAGAAATCACTAAAACTCTCCGTTGGTATTGGTGATCACTAAGGAGAAAAAACAGAGAATAGAAACAGGGGGTGAGGATGTATGTATGTGGGTATGGTGTCAGGGGTAGAGGAGCTGCATTTTTGACCAAGTGGTCAAGAAAGTCCTCTTTAAGAGAATAAAATTATGGCATTTGCAGGTAAATGGAAAGAGTTGGAGAACATCATGCCTAGCAAAGTAAGCCAATCCCCCAAAACCAAGGACTGAATGTTCTTTCTGATAAGTGGATGCTGATCTATAATGGGAGAGGGGGCATGGGAAGAATGGAGAAAATTTGTTCAAAGGGGCGGGCAGGAAAGATGGTGGAATGAGATGGACATCAATGCCGTAGGTACATGTATGACTGCACATATGGTGTGACTCTATATTGTGTACAACCAGAGAAGTGAAAAGTTATGCTCCTTTGTGTACAATGAATCAAAATGAATTCTGCTGTCATGTATACCTAATTAGAATAAATAATTTTTTTAAAAAAGAAAATCCTCTTTAAGAAACAAAGACTATATCTTGCAAACACACATGAGTACTACCTAAGAGAATCTCAACACCTATCCCTGCAGAGAATGATAAACAAAGATCAGATTTGGGAAATTTGAAAAAAAATGGAATATTGACTTTTCCCCTGCTGCCGTTAGTAATCCAGGGGGCAGGAAATGGGGAGAAGTGGGATGGCACAATCAAGAGGCAGCAGCTTCACTTTCAAGGAGGCCAGGAAGAGTTTTGTTAGTATCTGAAGTGAAAAGAAATGTGTGATGGTTTGTAGTTTAATATAAAGGAAAACTATGCTTAGACAGAATTTAGAGAATAGAATTAAGATTGATGAGAGGTATTATTTTGCTAAAAATAATTCAGAGAACATGAAGTAATGCCAAGACTACTTGGCAAGATGATATGTGACTTAAAACTTGATGAAAATGTTGAAAAGTTCAGACATTTGATTCATCCAAATATGTAATTAATTATGAGGATTGGGACCGAAGTGTGAAATTTATATAGAGATGATGACTAATTCAGCATTTTTGAGATCTTACCATGTGCTACACAGGGACAATGTTTGAGAGACACAGGAGTGAGACACAATTCTACATCAGGGAACTTTTTTCACTATGGGTAAGTCCATTTTCTCTTCCTCCTGGGCACCTAATCTGAACACATTTCCAAAAGTGTGGCTTGTGAATAAATTCTGGTTAATGGCATCTGAGTGCGTATGATGGATGCTCCTTCTAAGTTTGCCCATAAAACTTAGGGGATGGTAGTGTCTCAAGATGCAAAGAGATGGGGTTCCTAAGTCCTCATCTGCAAGGCTGTCTGCCAAATATCTGATTAAACAACAAGATATCACGTCAACAAGATATTTACATCTGTAGTGTTAAAGTACTGAGACTTGTGGCAGCTTGTGTTGCTCAAGTAATATAATTATTAATTAACACTTACATAGATATTTACAGTTTGAATAATGGTTTGACATATTAAAGGATTCTGACACTCACTCTGGGAATTAGGTCATATTTTCATTTTTCCCATTCTATAGGAGCTGAAATTGATACCTACTGAGCATTGAATTACTTGGTCATAATCATATAGGTAAGATATAGAGGGCAGGTATTCTAAACCACTAGCTCTCAAATTTATTTAAAAAATTAACATAAGACAAGCATGGAAATTGATCTATGTAAGACATTTGCTAAGCACAGACAAACTGAAGGTTCAAATGAGGCAATTATTATTCTTGATTGAAGGAGTCACAAAAGACTCTAGTGGAATAGCTAGGCTTTATGGTGTTTGCAAATTGACAAAGAGAAATGAGAAAAGAAACATGGAGACAGTTCCTGTAAATTTTGACATGCAATGTGAGTGGAGAACAGAAATAGAAGAGAATTGGCATTTGTTCTAATGTTTCAAGGGAAGCTGGAGCAAGCAATGCAGTTTTATGAAGGAAAACAGGAACTGGTAATTCAATACAAATCAAAAAAATATTTATTGAGTGCCTGCCAGATGGAGGGCCTTCCAAAACTGTACAGAGGATACAGAGAGGAGATAACAAGGGCATTTTTAAAATGCATTTATAATCTACTAGGGGAAATGGTCATAACACAATGTTGAATAAGATAAACATCAATAAGAACAGCAATGGGGTTCAAGAGACAGTGGCATGGGAAGTGGCATGGGAAGGACACAGGAAGGAAAGGTGAAGCTTCATACAGGACACAGAATGTCAAAATTGACCCTGGAGAAGGTATTGTCACTGAGGATGACACATTCATGAACACATGAACTCACAAGGACCACAGAAAGAATTCCAAAAAGGAGGGTTTTATCAATATTTTGAACAAGGATCACTGCTTTATGAATAACTAAATGACCCCAAAATGTGATTCTTGTTTGGGGACAACAAAATGAAATTTATAATCGAGTTATGTTTGTTTAAACATGGAATCACAAACTTACAGTAATATAATGTTACAAAAATTTCTCTTCCTACCAAAACTGTCTGACTTCCAATGAATTCCCTCAACAACCAGCATTGCAAACCACCAGGTAGTGAATTTGTGTTTCATTATGTCACCAGAGGCAACCAAAAGGCAGTTCACTAAGATGTCCTGCCAATTAAGGGGCACCTACCATAAACAGGGCTTCATAATTTTCAATCATCTTCTGTACCACGGCAATGATGGCTGTGCTCTCTTCAGCTCTGGCCGAGCTCTGGACTGAGAATTCTTTGTCCGATGACTTCTGTTTGTGCAACAGGTTGGGCCCGAATATGGTGGCCAAGTTTAGAGATGTCATTTTGTTCCCAGTGACCTATTGGAGAAGAGAATACAAGGACTGTAGTTATGTTTGCTTTTCAAAATACTAGATGGTTCAAAAATCAAAGAAAGTCTTTCATTTTCCATTTTTTCCCTGAAAATAGGACATCATCTCTGTCAGAATCTATGAAGGGTACCGTAATTTTCCTTTTGTCTCATATCTTGGATTGAAGCTCAGAGTTCAGTTGTCATCTCAAAAGCATATTGAATAAAAAATTGCAACCTCAAGGTGTTTATTATGAAACTAATACTATATAAAATTTCTATCCTCTCTGTACTTAAAAAATATTGATATTCATCCATCCATCCATCTCTTCATGCATCCTTTTATCCATCAGTCCATATTCTTTTCATTGATCCATCCACTCTGCACCTACCACAGGCTAGGAATTTTTCATGGATACTATTTAAATTTTTTTCCAACAACAATCATAGCAAAGCCCTTATTTTAAAGGGCTCACCTTCTAGGAAGGAAATAAGCCTATCATTTTCAGGTAGTGAATATGAAGTATAAAGCTGTCAACTCTGGAAGCCTCAGGGAAACTACCATAGAGGTGGCAGTATTTGGACAACATCTGGATGGATAATGGAGTTTGGTAGGCTGAAAAGCAGAGGATCTTGGGCAGGGGGCAATTTTACAATAGATATAACACCATAAGCAATGACAAAAACATGGAAAGTACGTTAAGGAGTGCCAGGAAGCTCAGTGCAACAGAGAGTGTTGCAGGAAAGGCGGCATCTTTCTACTAACAATCTACGGCCCAGGGAATAGCAGATGCAATGGAATGAGAATACCTGGGGCACCACCACCACAATCTAGGTTACAGTGGTTAGTTTTTCAACTAAGGTGGAAGAAGTAGGGGTGAAGAGCAGCATCCAAAATTATCGAGGTAGAGAAGAATGAGAGGGATAACACTGAGGGTGAGGATTCCATGTTTGAAGAAACAAACAAAAAAATCAAAGAAGAGTAGGCAAGGAAGATGGAGGGCTGAGGTGGAGTATGTTGACTCCAATCACCTTAAGGAGCACCTGATCAAGCAAGCCAAGACTGGGTCATAATAAGAGAAACCTGTGTCTGAATTTCAAGTGTGTGATCCCCTCTGACAGATGTTCACCAAGGTATTATGCTTCCCTCTAGGTTGAACTCTGATTGTTCTGATAGCCTAGTTCAGAGCCATTTTGGTGGTGTGGCAATAAGTAGAAATAATGAATGGAGACACTTTCTTTGAAAGATCTCACAGAGAAGGAGAGAGGAAGATGGGAGGAGCTAAAGGGGAATACATGGTGAAGGAAAGGAACTACTCTTTAACTTGAAGGATAAAACAATGACTCATGTTTGATACATCAAGAAGTAGAAAGCACAATAAGCATTTAGAAACATGCCTATAATTTCACCCACTTCCAAGAACCAACTGTTCAGATGCTTTTCTTTGTGCAATTATATATATATATATATGTATATATATGTATATACACACACACATATATTCTTTCTCTATATATATGTGTATATATATATATATATATATATTCTCTTTTTAAAAACTGGAGTCATACTCCATATATTCTGTTGTGCCTTGCTTATTTTCTCTTAATATATTTCATTGATCTGTCAACTTCAAAAAAGTCCTCTCTTAGACCTTTATTGGTTTCTAGTATCCTACTGCATGAACGGATCCTGATTTGTTTTAACCACAGCCAACTAATGGATATTTATGCTGTTTTCTTTTCTTTTCTTTTTTTTTTTTTTTTTTTTTTTTTGGTACTGAGGATTGAACTCAGGGACACTCAACCACTGAGCCACATCCCCAGCCCTATTTTGGGCTTTAGTTAGAGACAGGGTCTGAGTTGCTTAGTGCCTCACCATTGCTGAGGCTGGCTTTGAACTCATGATTCTCCTGTCTCAGCCTCCCAAACTGCTGGGATTTCAGGTGTGCACCACCAGGCCCGGCTATGCTGTTTTCAATGTTCTGTTATTATTAAAAATGGTACAAAAACAGTGTACTCATGAAGATGCTTTGTGAGATTGGTTGAGACTGTCTTAGGAGTAATTCCTACAAGTTGAATTGTAATAAGAGATATGAGAAATTTTAAAGGCTTGGAACTTCTTTTTACTTACTTGGTTCTTTTTCACATGGGAGGGAGAATCTGGGTAAGTTTCTCTAGGCTGTGATTTCTCCACCTCAACATTAGTGACATTTGGGGCCAGAAAATTCTTTGCTTCAGGGGCTGCCCTGTATGGCAGGATGTTGACTGGCCTTGGTCCACTAAATGCTGGTAGTATTCCTCCACATCCAGTTGTTTCCAAACATGGCCATATGTTCTCTGAGGGACAAAATTTCCCCTAGTTGAGAACTACTGGTCAGTGTGAATTTTAATTTCTTTTGTCAATACTAGTTGAGAATCTAGTACTGTTGGGGAAAGGATGTTTTCCCTGTGAAGATCTACACTGCTTTTGAGAAGTATGTGGGTGCCAGCATAGAATTCAGGAGTCTTAATGAACAGCTGAGATGAAGGTCCCTGAGTTCTACCCTCTTCCTGTGGAGGACAGAGCTGTTGGCCACCCTGTCCTGCAACCCTAGTGTAGCACATGGTTTGCTTTATTTTTAGGAGGTGAGGTCTTTTTCAGGTAAATGATATGTTGCCAAGGTAAATTATTTTGTGTGGTAAACACTAGGAATTTAAAAGAAAGCATCCTTTCTGCAGGACCTTCCATCCATCTATCTTTTTTCTTTTCTTTTCTTTTCTTTCTTTCTTTCTTTCTTTCTTTCTCTCTCTCTCTTTCTATCTTTCTTTCTCTCTCTCTCTTTCTTTCTCTCTTTCTTTCTCTTTCTCTCTCTTTTTGGTGGGAAGGACAACAAATCATTCATTTATTAATTTTTGTTTTTTTTTTTCTTTTATCTTGTTGATATAAAGCTTGGAAAGTTTTCATTTCTCTTCCTGGAAATTTATGGTTAAGGATAAAATCAAATACGTGTCATTTTCAAATTCCTCCATTTAGAATTCAGAGGCAAATGTAATGCTTCCCCTCCCCACTTTAAAGTAATATTAGGGTTTTCTCCGTTTTTAACATTAACAAATGGAAGATTTTGTTTTCTTTTAAAAGAATGTTTAGTACAAGGACAATCCAGAGCTCTGTTTCCGCTCTCTCCTTCTCTGGTTGCTATTCTGGGAATGCAATACAATCCGTCTGTAAAATTGCACATAGATTCCAGCTGCAGACCAAGCTGCTGTGGTTTGTTACCACTTTTTGGTTTTGCTTTGTTTTCCTGTTTTATTGTGATTTAAACTGGAAAGGGGATTTGCTCCCAAACATCTTCCTCCTTTGCTCCCCATGTTTCAGCATGTATTTCAATGTACATATATGATATGTCTAGGTAATGCATGCACTGTAGACCAGGACATTATTGCATTATTTAATTAGCCAGCTAATATAAGGAAAACTTTTATCTTCACTAAATAAGCAGCCTGGATCATTTCTAAGCCTCATATAAATAGCTCACATTTATTAAAGTCTAGTGTATACAGACTCTGGGCTAGGGGCTTTGCACAGACT
Source organism: Xerus rutilus (assembly GCA_028644305.1). Taxonomy (NCBI): domain Eukaryota; kingdom Metazoa; phylum Chordata; class Mammalia; order Rodentia; family Sciuridae; genus Xerus; species Xerus rutilus. Next base: position 115,960,736 of record CM053417.1, on the reverse strand, counting down.
ATTTCAACTCTTTCTCAGTATGAGCTTTCAAAGCAGATGCTGTTGTCTTTATTTTATGGATGGCATGGCCCCAGAGCTAGGAGTCAGTGCAGTAAGAAGGGAAGCTAATGGCCATACTCCAAGTAGCCTCATACTCTGTCACATGGGTGCACCTCCTCAAGTTAGCTGTAGGCTTGGCAGACCCTGCCGTGGCATAAGGAGATGGGAAAATGAGCTTTAAAGCCAAGCTGGAGGAGGCAGAGACAAGGCAAGCACTCATCCTGCCAAAGTTACAAAGCCAATTTACCGCTTCCTAGAGGCATTTACCTCCTCAAAGATCAGTCATCTCAGCTCTACATTGGTTCTTTTTTGCCTTGTGTATAAACCCTTTGAGAACTCTATGCCAACTACGGACTCTCTCACCACATGAATCCATATTCACATGCAATGCCAGAGGGTCCTTGGACTCTCTGAAAAACCAACGCTCTGGAGGTTTCAATTTTGTTTCTACTCTATTCTTTCTCAAATAAATGAAATATTTCTTAGATTTAGGAATTTCTCTTTTCCCTAAGTGGCAAAGCAAATAGCAAACTAAACAAAATGGAACGAAATGAAATAATACAAGAGAGCAAAACACCATGATTCAATAAAATATTACTATTTTTGCTTCAAAAAAGCACTGATTGATTAGTCAATAATTTTCCTCATGCCTTTCTTTTAGACATCTTTCAGGTCCCACCAGCTAATGGTGCATTGGATGTCAAGCACCTATTAGAAAGGAAATGTTATGTTCACTTTATAGATGAGGAAGCTCAGACCTTCCCTAGCTCCAACCCAGTTTTCCTTCCTTTTCCTCTGTTTCATCAAAATGAGGTCATGCAGCAAGGTATTGAGAGAGCCCGTGTGAGCCTTAGGGCTTCTTGACAATCTGGTTTAGTTCTCTTCCTTGCTGTAATCCATAAAGCAATGACACAACAACTAGATAATATAAACTAACAAATAGGTAAGAGAAGTTGAAAAATGCTTTGTTTCTTGACCTTATTTTATAATTAGATTTTCAGCCTCATGTTAGTCTGCCCATTCTGTGTTCTGTTCCTGCTCATGCCAAGCCAACTGAAAACTATTAAACATAGAACTTTTCTCTTTTTTCTCTATCCCTATCCTTAGCTTGAACCCAAGGAGTTTAGCTAACTCCTAACCTTATGCCATGATTATGTGGCCCATCTACTCAATCCCTATGCACCCTTTGACATGTTGCTTACATTTCATCTCCTACGTGGAACCATTTCTAACTCTTCTAGCCCATGTTCATTCCTTCTCTGAATTTTGACAGTGACTTTGCACTGCATTCCCTAACTCTACCTTGTGTCTTCACCTCCTGTACCTTCTGGATGCCACAGCATCTTCAGAACAGTCATTGGAAAATTCCTGAATGACAATAACTGGTTTTGAGGAACTCAGGGCAAATACTCAGGTCATACAAAACTCAAATACCAAGATCATCCTTAAGTGGAAACATTTGTAAAAGGAATTGCTATTTTCTGTATTGCTATTGATACAAAAGCTTCCTAACTCACTCTCCCCATCTCAAACCAATCTACAGCATGAATTATATCACCTGTTACTAAGGCCTTCCAAAGATTCAGGTCTTAATAGAATCAATCACCTAATCCCACAGAGGAATGCAATATTCTATGAACATGGCCCGATTTCCTGTTGTCTCCTCAGTACTGACTCTGGTAGTCTTTACTTGAGTACAACATGGCTACACAGGCTGCTTGCTTTCATGTAACTTCCAACCTCTTTAGGGAAGTAATAATGTTCTTATATTTCTCCTACTGCTTTAATCATTTGTTATTAGTCCTTCATTTTGATGTAAGATTTAGTCCAAGAGTATCTGGAAACCTTCATAATCCCTTGCTTCTTTGTACAAATTTATTGTTACCAGGATATTTTTATATTCCTTAGAGTAAACTAGGCCTCTTAAACACTGTTCAGTGCCTGCAAAGAATTTATTTTTGGGAGATGGAATCTTGCTATGTCTTGTACTTCTGGGCTCAAGCAATTCTCCTGCCTCAGCCTCCCAAGTAGTTGGGACTATAGGTGTGCACATTGTCTGGCTCCTAGTTGGAATTAACATTCAGGAATTTACATTCCCTGAGTTTAGATGATAAAACCCAGTTTAGGAAGGCAAAGAGATTTGTCCAAGGACACATGTAAGTGGATTATAGAACCACCAGATCTTTACAATCAGGGGTAATTCTGACTCCTCTCAACCCAAGTAGAGACTTCGCGATATTTTAACGTATTTTTGGCTGCCACAGCTTGTGGGGATTACTATTACAGCTACCTAATATGTAGAGGCCAGGGATGCTGCTAAATAAACTACAACATACAGGGTAGCATCCACAACAAAAAATACTGAGTGCCAAATATCAATCATGCAGAAGCTAAAAAACCCTGAGATAGACCCCTAGTAGAATTTCATTTTATTTCTTCTAAATCTTAGTTTTCTCAGTAAGTTAGAATGGCTTAAGTTTGAAGCACAGGTGGACATTCACTAGTCATAAGATCAATCTGGCCACTAGCCATTACAACAACTTTGTGTGAATTAGAAAAAAGGTGGACTTTCCTCAAGATAATTTACTACCATCTGCTAGGATACTGTCCTAATAAATCTGAAAATCTACAGTGGCCATTAGGTACATGGCACCTCCTCAGAGTGGTGACATGCACAAATGTGCCACTTGCAAGACACTAAGTGAAGATTCTCTATGGGATGCTGGGTAAGTTACCTAACTCCCTTGGCCCTTAGTTTTCACCCTGAAACATGTAGACAATACTATCTCTGTTTCCTGTTAAGAGGGTTTTTTTGTGTGTTTGTGTATGTTGTACACATAAACTTTTTTTTTTTGGTACTGGTGATTGAACTCAGGGGTACTCGACCACTGAGCCACATCCCCAGCCCTATTTTGTGTTTTATGTAGAGACAGCGTCTCACTGAGTTGCTTAGCGCCTTGCCCTTGCTGAGGCTGGCTTTGAACTCGCGATTCTCCTGTCTCAGCCTCCCTAAGTGCTGGGATTACAGGCTTGAGCCACCGCACTTGGCTCGACATAAACATTTTATATAAATATATTTACTGAGCCAGCACATGGGAGGAGAGACATAAATGGTAGCTGGCATTTATACCTATCAAAGAATGTTTTCTTTTGACATAGGCAATGGACTCTTGTTCAGCTTTGGAATGAAAAAACAAGTCTGAAAATGATTCTCAAAAGGCAATATTATAGAAAGCTTGATTGGACTTTTCACTTTCCTCAATACATTATTAATCACCTGAGACCCAACCTTCTCCTTCTCACATAGCAGATAGGGAATGTCACAGAGGCAACAGGTGTACCTTCTGACATGGGGCTCTGCCTTTCCTAGTTAACAGGCAGATGACTCTACAGTTTCTGTTGAATCTTCAGTTGATAAAGGCTGACACTCAGACAGGTAATATAACTATGTAACAATTATGAGAATTATAGTAAAGAGCTGTGTATGCTAAAATGAAGTATCAGGGTCATATTATGAAACGTGAAGCTAGCAGGGGGTTTCACTAATTATAACTCCCATAGAGATAAATGGCTAACTCAGGAAAGTTTCATTCTCACACTCAGGGAGGAGGGGAAGGAGAAATGCAGAATTGCTTTTCTAGATTAGAGTTAAAAAATGCATATGACCATCTACTTTTGGAACTAAATTTGACAAGCCCAGAACTGAATCTACAATGTAGCTGAGCTCTGTTTAACAGTGACTTAAATAAAAGTTCCTGGGATTAAGTTTGGAGTGGCTGTGGCCCCTTCTTGTTGATTAACAGTGATGTTAGCATAGTAAAGGGTTTGAGTCCTCCTGGGAAATATGATGGCAGGGAGATGTTTGATCTGATGGGATCAAAGTGGAAAGGGCTTTTTTTTTGTGAAAGTGAAGATTAAACAGAGTGACTGCTAGTAGCCCATTTAAAATAGAAGCCAACACTTCCTTTGTCCAAGGATGAAACCAAAAAAGTCCTTGAAAAACATCTTGAAGCATGAGTGTAATCAAACAGAAATAGTGCCCCAAACCTCACATCAGGTGATCACTATGGCCTGAGTGGTGACCAGGTTCAACCAGAACATGTCTAAGGGGTTTGTGGGACTATGCTTAACCTGCCTCTTTCAGTTGACATCATGTGGCATTGAGATACAACAGCAAACATTAAACCTTCCACTGCCCTCTACATCTGGTTTGGAAGCAAGACAGATTCTCCATTGCATTCAGCAAATCCCTAATGGTGGGGGGAGTTTTAAGGAGAGAAAAGACTCCTCTAAGTGAAGATACTGGACTTCTTGCTCCTAGTGCAGATGAGACCTCCAGAGACAAACTAACAGAATAAGAAGAGGATGTCTTATTTGGGCTCCAAGTTAAAGAAACCAATCAAACCAGTTATAAGGATGGTAGCCACCTTCTCTCACTCTCACTGCTCCACTTTTACATGATTGCAATCACCTCTATAGCACGTTGTTTGTCTTCTCTTCACAAATAGAAATCCAGAATCTTGAGTAAAGCATCATCATGGAAAATGGCAACCTCATTTGGAAGCATCCTTGAAGCATACGAGGAGGCTAATGTGCTGTTAGGGACTGACCTCCAGAGAAGACTTTGTATTGATCTCTTTCTTTATAGACAGGCCAGACATGAGGAGGTGTAATTTTCTCTAACTGATGGCCATATTGATGGACTGCCCTTTGAAAGACCAGGGGAAAGGTAGAGTCACAGCATCTATGGAAGCGAAGGGGTCCATACCTCTTGCCCATCTTTGCTGACATTGTCATCAGCGTGCCTGGCCACAATGGAGAGGAACTGTAGGAGGCGATGGAGGGTGTCGCAGTTGCAGGGAGGTAGAAGGTAGATGAGTAGCTGCAAGGTTCCCAGCTGTTCCTCTGGCTCCAACACTATGAAAGGCAGACAGAATTGTTCTAAGTAAGAACAAGGGGAGTTCACATGGTTCAGACAGAGAAGGAAAGGAGGAGGAATGACCTTTTTTCAACTGACTTAATAAAGAAGTTACCAACGAAAATTACATTTGATGCCTTCATCTTCTTCCCATTAATTTAGCAATTTTGTCATAAGGCTCTATGGCAGAAAGAATAATTAGACCTGGAGAAATAGAACATCTAGAGACTTCGTGAGAAAGGTGGCTCCATTCTCCTTATTTTCATCTCCTTCCTTTCTCTGGCATTACTCATCTTGATATAATGGATTTCAGTCCATTATTGGTAAATATTTACTAGCAATGGCCTAGAATTGGTAGATGTTCTGAAACATCCTTTTGAACTTATAATGGATTCAAGGTCATTTTCTGTTGGGATATACACAAGGAACAGATTTTTTTTGTTGGTCATACCGGAGACATGTCACAAAGACACTGTTTTGTTGTTCTGTTGTGATCCCATTTGAATCAAAGCACTTGAGGAAGATGTTTATGCAGGATGACACAGCTCTGCCCCATCTCTCCTCTCCTTAGACCTCCATGGAGTCTGTATCTGAAGCCCAGAAGCAGGTACACTGGAAGCTCTGAGACTGGGCTATGCCATCCTACTTCCCCTGAAATATTTGTGTCCCTTTTCCTCCTTCTGGGTTCTCTGACTCATTCTTCCTTGTACCAGAATTATCATCTCAGTTTTAGGCACAGACTCAATGTGATCTCTCACTGCTACTCCAAAGCATGAATTTATAGCACTTTTTAATGTCGTGGGGGTCATTTGGAAGCTAACCAAATTTTTGACTATTTCCATTTGTTTTATTGCAAATTTTTCTTGCTAATTCTACCTAGAGTAAATTGCAGAAAATTCCCCAAATGCCACATTCATTACAGACTGATAAATAAGGACAGAAACAGTTATTGGCAAACACATTCACAAGGTTTTCATGAGTGACCTGGACATCCCAGTATTCCAGGGATACTTTCCCACACATATGGCTGTATTACGTACAGAGTGTGTTGATGAAAGCTGTGTATAGCTCCCTAGTCAGAAGTGGATCTGGCATGTCCCTCAGGAACTCCTTCAACAAGGCTGCCACATCATGTACACTGTGCTCCTCTTCTAGGGAGACATCAATCCCACGGTCAAATTCCTCACGTAACTGGAAAAACAACAGTTCAAGTGGCAGTCATATAACATACCTCAATGTTCAGAGTCCACCAAAAGAAATGCTTTGATGCATAATATCTGTTATTAAGTCTGCACAGACCCCAAGAAGGAAAAGTAAACAACATATCATTTTGATCCTCAGAGTCTATACAACCTGGCTATGAATATATTTGTATTTATAACTATGACTGCATATAAATATACATACACATACATACATATACATATCCATGACTAAATATACATATATATATACATATGTTGAAATGTTTTCTTAAATAAAACTATCTGTGCATTTCCTGTTAATGACATAAGCAGAAGGGCTTAATAACCACAACCAGGGTGTTGGGAGGAAGGGCTAAGCGACAGAAGAGAATTTGAGTCAACTGTAAATAATCAACCTATTACACAGCAGTTATGTATGTTACTAAACCTGCTATGTTGGCATTTTCATATTATATTGAGGTTCTCAACAAGAAAACAAGAAGACTATTCTGCAAATAATGAAACTAAAAACCCTGATAAGATATTTGTGACTAAGGCTTAAAAGGTGACAATATTTAAATAAAGGCTATCTCTGATTTGTCAATTACCAGAAGGATTCCCTGCCTTAATTATTTTACTAAGTCTATTAACACTTAGAGCAGAAAGAAAACACAACAGTAAGAAGAGAGTAATAACTCCACATCATACTTTCATTTTTGACCAGCTAAATTTCTTTTATGCATTGTTCTTCATTGTAGAAATAATTATGCAAGTCCATGAATTAACCCTATGCAATAAGCTTCTATGAGAGTCCATTTGTTCAATCATTCATTCATACATTCATTCAACAAACATTTACTGCATTTTTCCTGTGTGCCAGGCTCTATTATGCACCTTCCAAGTACACTGGTAAATAAGCAAATTCCTACTCTTTCCCATCTCTTAGACTAGTAGAGACAAGGAGATAAACAGATAAACCCACAAATGATTAGCTCTTCTGTTTTGACTAGTGTTCTGAAGAAAAAGTCCAGAGTGCTAAGGAGTGACATAATAAAGTAGAATGATGAGTTAGAACATATTTCATACTTGGAATCTAGTTCTAAGGGACACTAATTATATTTCATTGGGTAATCCTTAAATAAACCTCTATGCAAAGATTTTCCATTAAGTGGATCAAGATATGACTGATGAATAATTTCTGGCACTTTCTATTTGTCCACCTGATGTGAATACCCATCACTGTCCTGAATTCTCATTGATTCCAGACAACTCACTATCAGTGAGTGTCAGGCAGGTAGAATGAAGAGGGTTTCCACCCGCATCACTCCAACACTGCTCATTGAGCCTCATTTCTTTTCCGAGCACACACATTCAGAAAGAATGGACTGTTCAAAGAGCTTGGTCTATAAAGTAAGATTGACTGATTAAATAGTATGATCTTGAATTGACTTTCTAAATTTCTCTCTCAGCCTCAAAAGAAGAGGGTGAGGCAGCCTACTTTCACAGCTGGTGGGTAGATTCACTGAGATGTTATTTGTGAAAATATTCTGCAATTCCACACAGGTGGAAAAATTCCACATTTCTAGGAAATGTTGTAATGCTATCTTCTTTCTTGCAAGTCTTCTTGTGAAATGTCAAATGTTGCTTAATAATCTCTTGTGTGAAAATTAAGAATAAAAACCCACCAACCAATCATTTTGAAAATGCTTTTTATCTTGACAAAAAAATGAGGGGTATTTGTTTCAATTACTTTTGATAATATAAACAAATATCATTTCATTAATTTCATCCAACTAAAATTTGTGTTTATTTGGCTTCTTTCTTGAGTTAGTGAATTCCTTATTTCCTTCTGTTGGAACCAACAAAGGGAAAAGACCTTTTTAATTTTGTTTCACCAACAAATGAACTCTTTTTTCAAAGGATTCAAAGGATGGTTTGCCTTTTATAAAGCCATCATGAACAGAGACCTGTCTGATCATAGGAACCTATTCTTGACAGTATAATATCAAACTTCTGCTGCAAGAATGTTACATAGTGCTGAGGGAAACCAAGGACTATGGTCTTGTGATAAAAGAATTGGGGATCAATTGTTCCATGAAAACTTCAGAATCATTTTGGACCTGAGATTGTGGCTCAGTGGTAGAGCCTATCATGTGTGAGGCACTGGGTTCAATTCTCAGTACCAGATAAAATAAATAAACAAATATAAAGGGAAAGACAAAAGAAAAAACAAAAACAAAAGAAAAATTATTTTTGAAAGAATAAAGGCATAAACATAGTATCATATGTGAAGAAATTGTTAATGACATTTTTATATCATATTTTAGTAAAAACAGGTGTAATTATTTTCTATTTACTATCACTTACTGATTAGGTACTCTCTGAATCTCCTGCTTTTACAGTTTCAGTAAGATGTTTATCAAATGGTTTTCTTTGATTGAACATGGCATGGACATGTCCAGACATTTTCTTTCAATTGCTTGATCCTGACTCTATAACAACTTTTCTGCATTTCTGAATTGTTGCATTTTATCTCCTGGAACTAAATTATACTATAATCAGTTGGAGGGTACAGAAAATATGCTCAGAAGGGAATTTGCATGAACTCGAACTAGCACATGGTAATTCAATTAAATGTCAAATGAAATGGACAATATACTCTTGACCTTTCACTTACTTGTCTCACTCTCTTTTTTGAGCTTCCAACTCGGAATATCCCCACTGTCTGGAGGCCTGTAAATAAGCAAACACAATCAATAATGTTATGTCTTGAGACTTTGGAGGAAATCAAAATAGAAATACAACAGAATGCCATTCCAGTGCCTTGCCATGCCATGCAGAGCACCAGTGACTTTACAGAGTACAATAATGCTTCCTTGTCCCATACTACTTTGTATTCTCCAGATGCCAAAGGGTTAGCCCTTTCAACATCAGATTCATTCTATGTAAAGGTTTCTGATGAAAATTTTCCAAATGTTATATATTTCTACAAATTCTCCATATGAGAGAAAATATTGTAACATTTCTTCATTATTCAGAATAATTACCTAAATGTGATTTTTAAATGGATTTTAGTTTTTATCATCAACTTTCACATAGATGTCTCTTATCTGTCTAATCATTAAAATGTACCTATTAAGCAAAATCTGTAAAATGCAGAAAAATGTAAATAATACTTTAAAGATACCTGATACTGAAACAATCACTTAAAATTTTGGTTTATTTTTATCTAGTCTTTTGTATCTATATCTATCTATAAAACATACATTTATATCTATGTACATATAATTATATCTATATATAAATATGTAAGTTTAAATATAAATATATATAACCACATATATTTACACATATACATATATACATATACATATATATAAATTTGAGAATGCCACCACTTTCCCTCAATATTACACCATAAATATTCATGTCATTAAACACTCCTTTGTAAATGTCATGTAAAATGGATGCAAAATACTTTGTTGTATGAATGGACCATGATTTACACCAAATTTCCCCCGAACTGTCTCCTCAAAATACACAGGCTTGCTTTGTTATGATAAATGGCCCTACTCAGAACAAGTCTGTTCACATGTCTTTGGTCACATTGCTGATTGTCTTAGGATCATGTACTAGATGTGGAATTATAGGGTCAATGCATTAAAAAAATACCCTACCTGCAACATCAGTGGTGTTCTAAAAAATTGGCTCTTTTTTTTTAAAAGTAATATCACTACCACAGTAGGAATTTCAACAATAGTTCTTTAATAGTATTAAATTTCCAGTTAACTTTCATATAAGGTTCACAAAGTGTGACATGGTCAATGTGCCTTTTAGTATCTTAATCCATATCTTCCCTCCTCCTTCCCTTTTTCCCCCCTACATAATAATGGGTTTGACAAACAGATAGCATTGATTTCCCACTTTATATCCTCCAATCATCTCTATTTGGACACTATGTGGTATCACTTATATGTTTCTCTATCCCCTTTATCTCCTATAAAGAGAGAGTTAAGGGCATATTTTTCCGTGGTTCAGGTGTAATTTGAGGGTAAGTTCAGGGGGCATAGAATGTCCAAAAGGCTCTACTTGTTCCTTTGTGAGTCATTAATCATTGCCACTGATGGGCACCATGTACACTTATTGTTTCATTGGTGGCACATTCTCTCTTCATTTGGGAATAATCAATTATGAGAATGATGTCAGACTGAATCTGCTAATGGCCATTTGAAGCTACTTGAAGACAGATGATCTGAGAATAAAGCCAGAAGACAGAGACCACTCATGGCCTCATTCAAATCCTGGATTCAACCGAACCTAGATCTGACTCCTAGTTTATTAATAGGGATTGTTATTTTTTCAGGAGGAGGGCATTTTACTTAATATAGTTTTACCAAGCTTTCCTTCCCCTGCCACTGAAATAACCTGACTAGTATAATACATAATTATAATTATTTGGAAAGAATTAAAATCTTCATAACATCATTTCTTTCCACACAGACACAAAGTATACCTTGATCTGTTTAAGTCATGTTTTATATCTCTTGGTAGAGTTTTGCAGTTCTCTTCATGGAAGTTTGTTTTACATATCATTATAGAAATTATGGGTATATATTTTATATTAATATGAATGATTTTATTATCATAGTACATAATTGATTATTGCTTTTAAATTGGAAATAGATATTTTATGTATTTATTTTATGACTTGCCATACTAAGTGTTAACAGTTTTTTAGTTTGTTTTCCAAGTCAGAAAAGATAATATCCATAAATATCCCATTTATCAGTTTTGTATCTTAAAAGTATTATCCTGGATTTCCAGAGCAATTTGAGACAACTACATGGAAAAGATGGTTATTGCTGATGTGCATAAGTACAAACTGGTGCTTTGCTCTTGCATGAGATGTTGCTTTGCATCTGTTTCTGAAAAGAACTTCCATCCCCTTCTCACTGCCATCAATTTGTGCACCTATATTTTTTTCCTTCTTCTTTTTTTTTGGTACCAACAATTGAGAATTGAACTCAGGGTCACTAAACCACTTAGCCACATCCTCAGCCCTAATTTGGATTTTATTTAGAGACAGGGTCTCACTGAATTGCTTAGTACCTCACGGTGGGGGAGGGGCTTTGGACTTGTGATCCTCCTGCCTCAGCCTCCTGGGCACTGGGATTACTACAGGCTTGTACCACCATGCCTGGCTGTACACCTGATAATTGAGGCCAACTTCCAACCTAATTTATTGCTTCTATGTCTCTAGGAGCTTGAAAACAGGGTTATCAAGCTATTTAGAATAAAATATAGAATTATATGTTTTCATATTAAATGAGCATATCAAGTATCCCCTTCAAAATTCATGTGATGATTTAATTAAATAATGCATGTAGAATACTTAGAATATTATCTGATATATACTATTATTTATGGAGAAATAGACCCTGGGTTAAGTGAATGAGTTGCCATAAGTGCAAAATAGGAAAATTTAATATAATAGGAGGTATTAGTCATTTTAATTTTGGCTATACTTAATTTCTTATTCTCAGATGGTTTCTGAATAATTGAAATTTCTACAGAAGTGAGCTATCACATAGGGAAATTTTCTACACAGGTTGGACTATTTATTTTTCTGAATTTCTCCTAGCTGTTTTGAAATGTTCATTTCAATCATGTTATCTCCTCAATTACTGCACTATTTCACACTTTAAAACTGATTTTAAAAATAATTCGTTAGCCAGGCATGGTGGCACATATCTGTAATCCCAGTGCCTCAAGAGGCTGAGGCAGGAGGATCTCAAGTTCAAGGCTAACCTCAGCAATTTAGTGAGGCCCTAGTCAACTTAGTGAGACCCTGTCTTGAAATAAAAAATAAAACAGGCTGGAAATGTGGTTTGGTGGTTAAGCATCGCTGAGTTCAATCCCAGGTACCAAAATAAATAATAGTGATAATTTTTAGCAACTAGAGATTGACTGCTATAATTTCTATGCACCTCAATGAAGTATAATCTGAGTATTTTAATTTAATTTTTTTAGGTAGAACTAAGATAATCTTTAGACCGTCAATGCCTTTTTTTGACATAGGCTTACAGTGATTTTCCTCAAAGAGAAGATACAGTCTAGGCATTCAGTAACCATGACTTAAGGCAGTTACTGATAAAAAAAGGGAGACACTGAAAAGGAATAGATCTGATAAAGAAATGTTACTGCCCCAGAAATCGATGTGATCATCTTTCTTCCCTTTTCATTAGAAACTGGAATGGAAACTAGACCCAGAAGCACCTGAATCTCAAGTTTAGGGACTTCAAGAAACCAGGGCAGGCACAATGAGTACTAGGTCCCACCTGAAAATCATTAGCCTAAATCCCAGAAGTATAATTTGACTCTGTTATATTTTTGTCTATTTTTATGGAAATGTGTACTTCTGGAAAATTGAGGATGTATAAGGAATTTTGACCTAAGTATAGAAAGCATTTAAATATGTGAGGAAGTATCGGGTACATGAATATAGATGGGGCCAATATAATTGTCCAAGACCAATCTTGGAGAGTGAAAAAATTCTTGACAAATGTTTGTAAGACTAATGTGGTTCATGTTCTCTGTTACCCAGTTCAAAATCAGGCAAATAAAATATCGTATAAGAAATTATTTTTGAACTCTGCTTTTTTCCATTAGTTTAAAGTGATCAGAGTTAATCTATTTGAATTTGAATGTGTCTCTTAATTCTCTGGAGCAACCTGGTTTAATTATCATAGAAACCTGGAATATAATCAGAGCCTTGGAAGGCCAACAGGTTCTTGCCTTTAAGCACTAAAGTACATGTTAACTATTCTAACTATTCCATGTTAACTGTTCCATTTTTATTACTAAGAAATAGATGAGAATGTTAATAGTAAGCATGTCTCCATGATAGCTTCAGAATTTTCTGTAGTTTTCCATTTATTTTTTATTATAATAAGCATTTTTTTGGTACTGGGGATTGAACTCAGTGGTACTCGACCACTGAGCCACATCCCCAGCCCTATTTTGTGTTTTATTTAGAGACAGGGTCCCACTGAGTTGCTTAGCACCTTGCCATTGCTGAGTCTGGCTTTGAACTCATGATTCTCCCATTTCAGCCTCCCCAAGTGCTGGGATTACAGGCATGTACCACCGCGCCTGGCATAAGCATGTTATTTTTAGAGTAATGAAATAATTAAGAAACCTTTTCCATGTCCATAAGATACATGTTCACACTATAGCAAACAAATTTACATTATGGAGATGGCAGTATGATGAGCCAAAAATCTAGATTGCAGAAAAATTTTTTAAAGAACTCACCATCATTTCAATATCAACATATTAACTGTAATTTAGTTGCAAAAGGATGACTGTGGAGAAATTTTAAGTGGACATGATCTACAAAAAGGTGAATAGCATGTGTAAAACCATAGTCAAAAGTAGTATATTTTCTAAACACCTAAGTAATAATTTTAAGTAAGTTTTTAAAAATAAGCTGAATTCTTATTTTTAGAGGAAACATTATGAGTAACTTCAAGATAAAAAAAAAAGAAAACTGACTCTACTCTGTTTGAAGGTGGGTCTGCAGACAGACCCAGCCCAATAGAAGTGGTCTTTTCCTAAATTTCTTGCCCAGAGTCACTTCTCAGGACTCTTGAGGTCTGAGCCATCAAAATACCATGAAATTATCCCCTACCAAGCTTGCTGAGCCCACAATCCCTTAAACGAACATTCACATTTGTTCACTTTCTTCACAAAAGTAAGTCTGGTGAAGAGCCCAATCAAAGGAACACAGAATCAAATTTGGATGCTTAAAGGAATGATGCTTGAATCAATGATGGCTGACAGACAAGTCTACTTACCATGTTTTTCCAGATGCTGACAACAGCTGTCCACCAGCCTTGGAACCTGTCTGTAAATAGGATTCAGACTGAGTTTCTTATCTCTGGCTTTTTCTTTTTTATTTTGAGCCTCAGCAGGCAAGGAGAGTTGTAATGCTTCTAGTAGTCGAGATTGGTTGTCATCCAGATCGGTGATAGAATCCACTGACATGGCACCCTACAGATAACACACAGACTTGAACAAGAGGACAGAGAAGAAAAACAACTGCATCCAGATGCTACCCATTCAATACTTTTGCCCATGATTACTTATCACTCTCAAAATAATACGACTTGATTTAATCAATTGTGCTATTTATATCTCAAATGGAAAACAGTACTTTTTAAATAAGTTGTAAAATCTCCACAACATAGGGTAAGGTATTGGCAGTTAAAAATTCAACAATAGACAAAATTTTCCAAACGGAAGACAAGAGATGGGAAACATGTAATTAAAATATTTTGACCCAACCACTTCATTTTGTGAAACAAGAAAAAAGTCACATACTCAATGAATGAGGTAAAGTCAAAGAAGTCTTGTGAATAAAAATCCCCTTAAAGGTGACCCTGGGAAGCAGATTTTTAAAATAGGAAGATTCTATGAAAACAGTCTTACTATAGTTTCCTCCAGAAGCAGCATAATGTACTTTATTAGGGGGTTTCCCAGGAAACTCCTGCAGGGGGGAAGGAGAAAGGGAAGGCAAGGCAGACCAGCAAGGGAGAATGATCAAGCCTATTAGCATTGTGGGAAACTGTAGGTCCATCTCCCTGGGGAGTCCCAGGAGATGGTGTAGATCATGTACTAAGGAGTGAAGGAACCAGCATATTTATACACCAAGTCTCAGGAATCATTGAGGACAGCCTCTGGTAGGGGCAGAGAGTATACCTTATCTCCTCAGTACTTAATACTTGCTATCTACATGTTCTGGGAGCCCCTGGTCATCAGAGAAAGCCCTCAGCAAAGAGTTGAGGTGCTAGCAGATGGAAAGTGGGTTGGCATGCTTGGAATGATAACTGTGTATACTGCAGCCACCCATCTGTGATGAAGCATACAGGAAGAAGTTGGCTGCTGGTGTCCTAGTAGAGCCTGGACAAAAGGAGATGACGTTCAGAAAGCCCACTCTGTAGGCCCTAGATTCCCAGAAAGCTAAAATTTAGAGTTTTACTGTTACTGACACCTGAGTTTATTCCCAGTCTGAGAGACAGAGACAGGCGTAAATGAACAAATTCATTGCACAAGTTCAAGTATTCCACAATTTTGTCATTTCTTCATTTTTAAACATAGGCAATACTACAATCAACACAGGGCACAGGTTTTGCTTTACCCTGGAGAAGTCCTCAATGTTGTTGGCTGATTGATAATTATGGATTTTCAGTTTGGGTCATGTCTGCAGTTTTAATTAGGGCAGTCTTCAGTGGTTGGAGGTGGCAAAGATTTAGGGCCTCTGGGCAGAGGCAAGGGAGAGATCTTTCAGTGACCAAAAAAGTCTTAGAGATGCTTATCTGACTCAGCCAATTGTCAGTCTGCCTGCCTGAACAACTCAGCTTTCCAGATTTGAAATTTAAAATGCCAAATAGCATAGTGTCTAGAACATAGTACCCATTTGATAACTGGCACCATATTATTATAGTATTGATTTGAAAGAGGCAACATGTAGGATTCTATGGTTCTATTTAAGGGAAAAATGCTCCATTGAAAATGAAAAGTATCTTTGTTTATGAAGACCCACAGTCAACTCTTTGGACCAGGCATGTTCTCAGCCTGGTAGTGAAGAAATTAACAAAAACACTGGTTTTGTTCTCAAGCTTCAGCATCTAGTGCAAGACAACCAACTATAAAGACAGACCAGGATCAGTGGCAATAGCATAGAAAGTTTAGGCTGTCATGGAGTACAGTGGTAACAAAGGAGTGATACCCAACAGCTTTGAGAGGAGTCGGAGAAAGACTTAAGGATGTGCCAGCTGCTCTAAGTACAGTGCAAATCCTCTCTGAATGGAATGGACCCAAGCTACATATTCAGTATTCACATGAATAAAGACTCAAAGGACAACCTTATACATCTTCAGTTTTCCTAACATCAGCATCACAGAAAAATCCTGGCCAACTCACCCTCCTCCTGGCCCGAGGAGCTGGTTCCGGGGTGTTTGGGGATGTTGACTCATTTGGTGTTTCTGAGGTTGAGCTGAGAGATGAGTTACTGCTTGAGAGTTCTTTGTTTTGTCTCTTATTTCCAAATGGGAGGAGGGAAGCCACAAAATCGGACGCATCCTTCTGCTCATCCCTCTGCGAATCCTGCTTGAGTTTGTAGGCCCGGTCGTTGGCAATGACTTGGGATAAGGGCATTCCAAATGCTTGTGGGATGAATTCTGGAACCAAAACCCAGACATTCACGTTCAGAGACTGCACAGACCAGTGAAGACACTCATCATTCATTCACGTGTCAGACCAAAAGCTAAACATGTTCAAATGATTGTTTTCTGAAGAACTGATTCATCAATCAACAGACAGAGATGACTGTGTTTATCAGAATGGCCAAAGTTATAATTTCAATCAAGAAAGCTAATTGGTATAAATATACATTTTGGAAATCTAGTTATCCAGTTTTTTTCTGTGTGCCTTGAGTCTGTTTTAAAGGAAATAACTTTAAAGATAAATGTGACATTTTTAATAGAAATCAGTAATACTTTCTGCTCATGAACACACAGTTTTTCAAATTTAGTCTTTGATTTGTATGTTTCAGAAGTCCCCAAAGTCTAAAAGAAATGTGAAGACTGCATTTATCCATTCATTATTAAGCATTTATTGAACACCTACTGTATGTCATGTTAAGCCACATACTGGTGATGGGTACAAAGCTTATAAAACACCCAGTCCTTGTGGTTGGGGAGTGCAGAGTCAGATATGTAAATAATTATTCTAAAGTGATGATCATGTGTTATAATAGAGAGATACATGAAGCAAAGACTGAAATTCAGTTAAGTGGGTACACTTTTAGGTTCCCAATATAAAAGGCAGCATGTCAAATCATAACCTGAGAGGCAGAGGAGCAACTTAGGAACAAGTTTGCTCGTTTTACATTGTGTTCCTTGTTCCTGTATCCCACCTCCAGCCAGCTGGGTTGGGCCTGTCACTCTCATGATCTATACTCAAGCCATTCTGATGACCACATGTAGAGATGGACTCCACCACATTATATCTGATGGAGAGGCCTAGGATATAATTTTTAAATTCTTCTAATAGGGAAGGGGCACAATGCAGAAACATATGACTTTATTTAGAGATGTACATATAGTTATTTGCTTTCTGAATCTTTGTAGTAAATCCATTTGTGTACATGTATATTGGATTCTTAGGGCCAGACATTTTGCTGGCAATATTTTAGATTCATGCTAAAAATCCATTAATAATTCAATCAAGGGCATTATTCCCGTTAGACTCAAAATTAGTCTCCTAGCAGCAGCAAATTGGAGTCTAGTTTCTCCCTTGTTTTTATAAGCCCTATGAATGAAACCAGAATGATCAAGGGAAAATAATTCTAAGGTAATTAACCAACATTAAATCAGGTAGAAATAGGCTTTAAAAGGTTTTACTCTTTGATTCATGGCAAAATTTTAAACTAGGCTAATGACCGAGTTGGCATTAAGACCAGAAAGGCTACTTTAAAGGCTTGTATCTCTGGTTCTATCAAAACATGCAATTTGTTTTGAAGTAAAAACCCTAACTTCATTTGGGGATTTTCAGAAGTGCTTGCTATTCTATATGAACATACTAAGTGACATGAGATAATAAAAAAAATTAGGCATTTGTCCACTGAGTGATCAAGTTGGACAGTGTAGCAAGATCTAATATTCACTACTGACAAAAGGTCAGTTTTACTACTAGCAAAATTAGAAATCAAAAAGGACAGTATCAGACACCAGATGCATACTCTGAGGATTTATTATATAAATCAGTGCTATCTTGTCTGTGGAAATAAGCAAATATTCTTACTTCAAAAAGAACATTGAAATGTATGAAGTGCCACATGTCTGCTCATGTAGGCATATGCATAGCAGAGACAGGGACTACTGAGTCTTCTGCTAGCCATTTTTTTCCATATAAGGAAAGCTAACCAGACTCATTTAGAGATTTTTAATATCTATGGAAGAAGGAAAAAATGTAGCTTCCTTTGGAATCTGTCATTTTTAATATCTGAAAGTCTGTCATTCTACTCATAAATTGGAATAATTTAATACAAATTAAATGGATGAAATACTTGAAATCATTCTCCCTCACTTATTCCCCCTCTTTTATTCAAGAGGTGTAGCCACCCATAACAGATTTTAATTTCTCTCTAGGAGGCTTTCTTTTCTGGCTGAGTTTATTTCTTCAGCGGCAAAGTGTGGATGTTGTTTCTTTAGTTTCTTGTTGCTTTCCCTGAGGACTCTCACAAGCTTCACAAAGGAGAACTCCATGCTCTAAAATGTGGTGCAGTATCTACGCAGTCTCTCTAAAATTCTAGGAAGGATTCCTGAATATTATTTATTCTTAGAAATATGACTATTGTGAAATAGAGTACTCATTACCAGTCTATTGAGCAAAAGCCTTGTTTATATGTATATAAACCATACATGCCTATGTATGGTTACAGGGCTCTTCTGTGAGGGGGAAAATGTAATTTTGGGACTCTTCATGTTGACAAAAGCTAATAAAGTTGATCATTGGATTTTAAAACTATAAGGAGATTACCCAAAATTATCTGTGCTGGGTCAGGGACAATGGATATCATGGTCTAGTCCATGGCAAGTGTTTAATGAGGAGCCTGCTCCCCGACTGTCTTCATCAAGTAATAGCACTCCATGATGGCATTCAACATATTTTCTTGGAGAATATATACACGGTGATAATTGATACTTGATTTTTCTATTGCTATTCAATATGAAGCAAAAATAAGGATCTTATCAACTATTCATTATATAGTGTTACTTCACAGCTCATATACAATGACATACTTGGATAGTGAGTAACACTAAAACAAAGCATTATACAATTTCAGAATAATAGGATTTCAGCATAAAGAAAGGTACCAGAACTGGAGTATTACTAGATTTTGTGCTGATTAATGATACACGGCATAATGTATCAATGTCCTGAAGGGAGGGGAAGTATCTCCCAGAATTATGTCACAGTAAAACCTAATCCTATGTGCTCTGATTAAGAGGCACAGTAATTGGAACAAAGTAGCTATTTTTAAACTGTTCCCCCCAAAACTGATATTTTTTTTGTTGTGGTACTGGGGATTGAACTCAGGGGCACTCGACCACTGAGCCACATCCCCAGCCCTATTTTGTGTTTTATGTAGAGACAGGGTCTCACTGAGTTGCTTAGCGCCTTGCCCTTGCTGAGGCTGGCTTTGAACTCGCGATTGTCCTGTCTCAGCCTCCCAAAGTGCTGGGATTACAGTGTGTGCCATGGCGCCTGGCTCTGATTTATTTTTGACATAAGAAATTTTCTTAAGTTCTGAAAGTATTACAAATGCTTTCAGTTGCCAGGTAGTTAAACTAAGAGAAATTAAGTGTGTGGGACTAATCTATATGAAATGTTTTCTGAATCAGTGTTAATCTTGAATCAGTTTCCAGATGGAGATCAAAAGTACATACAAACACTGCTTGAATGCAGGAAGGACACAGGAGTGTCACATGATCTGCTATATATTTTATCAAGGCAATTAAATAACATGCAAGACACAATTTGTTCTGGTAGAATCAATTAATATAGTGGCATATTAAACATTTGTGAATCACTCTTTATTGGGACAGCAATTTGACTCTGAAAAGCTGCTCCTCTTTATTTTTAGATGACCTAACCCAACAGGTCATTTAGAGTTTCCTGTTTTCCTTCTTTTACTCTTGGATCCAAATGATCATTTTTCACATGTGCAGCTGTTATGAACCCAAATTCTAATATTCAATGGGAAGAAAATAACATGAACTGATCACAACTGTGCCAGACCGGCATATTGGTACCTTCACACTCTGGTTCCCAGGCCGTTTCCAATGGCTTCCAGTGTTGATGTGAACAGATTTTTATGTATAGGAAATGTTATTTAATTACTCTTCATTGAAGTCTAAGGTACATCTGTTTTAAACATCAAAACTACTTTATAAAAAATCAACCACTTTGGTCACGGAGCCCGATACCTCTCCCCTTAGTTGGATGGGTGATGTGTCTTTTCTTTGGAACGCTCAGGAGCTGCCATTTTCCCCTCAGTTAACTATGCATGGCAGTATAGAACATGGCTAAGCTTTCACTGAGCCCATATAAATAAGATTTGGTCTGAAAAATGTATAATGGCTCAGTGCATATTGGTCAATTACTTCCCTGGCCCTTCCTTCCTTGCTCACTCATGTTTTCTGTTCCTGCTGTTTTGTATGCAATATAAGGAGGCACACACACATGGAATGCAAACATCTATCTCCTCCTGCAAAAATGCTCATTCTGCTTAGTGTAGCCTGAATATGTACTTCCCAAAGAATCACCAAATTCTATGTTTTATTTAAATCCCAATATGTATATCTCTATCTTAGAATAAATGAACATTAAGAGTTAATACATTGCCAGTACAGAAGTGATCCCTTATCCACAGTTTCACTTTCCATAGTTTTGGTTACCTGCAGTTAACTGTGGTCCAAAAATACTAAATGGAAAATTATAGAAATAAGCAATTTATAAGTTTAAGTAGCTTTTATTATAGTATATTGTAATGATTGATCTATTTATTATTAGGTATTTTTGTTACTCTTACTGCATCTAATTTCTAAATTAAACTTTATCATACATATGTATGCATAGGAAAAAACATAGTATATGTAGGGTTTGGTCTTAAACACCTGGCAGGAGAATATAGCCTAAGCACAGTTCTACATGGATATTTAAAAGGAAATGATATGTTTGTGTGTGTGTGTGTGTGTGTTTAGTGTAACTTAAGATGTACACTTGTGTCAGCCATATCAAAAGTAAGTAAAGCTGGAGACTATACAGGAGGGTTCTTGTGTGGGAGTGCCTAATAATAATGATCACAAAGGACTCTAGAGTCACAAGTTTGTCCTGAGTTAACTTGAGCCTGATCTCATAGACCTACATATCTTCCTAACCTCCTACATTGATAAACTTGATCTGTTTTTCACTGATATGGTTATGAGTTACTGTTGTCATGGTTTTCAGAGACTGGCTAAAATACTAATTGCTTTTGTGCTAAATGTTTACATAAAAGGAATGCTTTGCTGTCTTGTTTATTGTTGTCTTAGCATGATCCCTGCCCTGTGTATGCCTTGTCCAGTCACCTGCCATCTGCCAATGTGGACCTCTGAATTGCTCTTATGCAGAATGCCCTTAATAGTCCACGCCCCACCTGATACAGAACAAGGATTTGGGTTACTTCCCCCAACTTCATGCTCTTTCAGCAGGAAGCAGCTTGGAGATGTCGTCTCCCATTTTCCCATAGAAATGGAATATAGAAATTGACAGTGGGGAAATGTAACAGTGGTCCACTTTATGCTTTGAATATAACCCTTGCTGCTCTGCCACAGCAACTAATTTTTAAAATGGACGTGTTTCTTTCTCTTCTTCTCCTCCTGCTTCTCCCTAATCTCTCCTCCTCCCTAATCTCAGGGGAAACAGGATTACCTTTCTTTCCCATTTTAAGCAGATGTAGTAATCCAGACTTTGGGGATGGTACCAGATCTTAGAAATGACTATCTCCCAAATTAACAAGCAAATTACAACTTCAATAGAGAAGACGTGGAATGTAGCCTTTGAATCACCTCTATAAAAGCTCCCTGTTCCTGCTTATGGGGAAAATCATAGCCTCTGAGACAGGAGTTCCCTGTGTTTCTTTTTTGCTAGCAAAGCAATCAAACTTCTTTTGCTTTTTGTGCAACCCCACCAAATACAAACAAACAAACAAACAAAAAATACTCATGCTCTAGGTTCCCTTGCAGACTGAGGGACTCAGACTCCCTGGGTGGGGATCTAGGCATTAGTTTTTTGCTATTTTTTTGTTTGCTTGTTTGATTGCAATATTGGAGATTGAACCCTGGCCTTCATGCATGCTAGGCCAAATGCTATATTCTGAGCTGACCCCTAGACCTTGATCATTAGGATTTTTAAATGTTCCACATTTATGTATATCTATAAATTATAAAGCACTAATTTAAAAACTATAAAAAATAGAAGGAATACCAGTGAGTAGAGAAAAGGGAACAAAGGAGGGAAGAGGGAAAGGAAAGGGGAAGTACCAGGGACTGAATTGGAGCAAATTATATTCCAGGCTTGCATGATTATATCCAAATGAACACCACTATTACGTATAACTATAATGCACTAATATGAAAGAATTTTTAAACATTCCACAAATCATCATACTGTGTAGTCAGGGGTAAGGAAGGATCACTAAAACTTTCATCTCTTTTTCTCCAATATGAGGTAAACATTTGAAATCTCTGAAGATATTTTAGTTGGAGTCAATGCTACTGGTATCTAGTGAGTAGAGGCCAAAGACACTACTAAGTATCCTATAGTGCACAGGACAACCCCTGCCACAAAGGTTTTTTCCAGTCTAAAGTACCAGTCCTACCAAGGGTGAAAAATCCTGCTCTAAGGTAAGCAAAACAATGATTTTTCCATTTTTACAATCCATCTCCAAACATGATGAACTAAATGTCATAATCCTTAAGGCATAGTTCAAGGTAGATTCTGGTATCTATAGTGTGGAATAGGTCTTGTCCAATATTGATCATAACATATTACTTTTTAAATATATTTTTTAGTTGTTGATGGATCTTTATTTTGTTCATTTATTTATATATGGTACTGAGAATTGAACTCAGTGCCTCATACATGTGAGGAAAGTTCTCTACCACCAAACCACAACCCCAGCCCATGCATTTATTTTTAAAGCTTTTGGATTTACTGCTTTTCAAGCAGAAATCCAAATATTATATAAAAGAACTCCAAGGTAATAATTGTGTCTGTCCTCATTTGTCACCCAATCACTGCATCACATGAAATGACAAGACATTAATAGGACCATACCATTCAGCAATCATCTCATATAAGACCCTAAGAAACAGCCACAAAAAATGGACTGTGTTAATGAGGTCCAGGTGTCCATTATGCAGGCTCAAAGAATATTAGTTAAAAATGATCATAAAAACCCTGAAATGGGGACTCAACCATCAGTTCCCTAAATAGACAGAAGGAACACAAAACAGTATGATGATAGTTAGCAATTCCCAACCTTAGAGGAAAAAAATGAGCATGCTGTAATCTAACATAAAAATGCTGAGAACGGCACATCTTCAGTAATCCAGGAGGCTAAAACTGTTTCTTTCCAGTAGTCATGGTAGGCTAATCCAAACTCTTTCTCATTCAACTAGCCCTGCCTAACTGTCTGGATTTGCCAGACAGCTGGTTAGTGTTAGTGATGCTGTCCATAGCTACTCGACCCAGGTCCTCTTTATGCATAGCTGATTGGCCAGAATAATTGGAACCATAAACTTGGCAGAAGTCACACTCTGCTCAAATGAGCTGAATTCATCAATTAAGTACGGGGATATTCAAATGGAAAAGAGTAGACCAAATGTCCCTTAATGAGATTCCATTATAGAACTCCAGTTTACATAATAAAAATTGAACCACATATATTTATGCAATTCAAAAACCCCACCAAATTCAACCATTATGCTCCATGGAAGATACATTTGTTTTATTTATTTCATCTTTTACCTCTGTCTTTGTTTTTCTCCTTTCCTAGTGAATCCAGTTTCTTTCTCAAAGATTTCTTTCTCTTTTGTCCATCTGTAAATATTAAAAGAAAAAAAAGTTTTAAAACAAAGCATACAAGTGATCTTATATCATCAATAATTACATTTAAGCAACAGTTTGACCTCTTACTTCACTCATAATTTGACATTTTAAATAGAGGAACAGCTCTGAGAATGAATTTAAATCTCTGATTTGGATACCATATATAACCAGAGTCTTGATGTACACTCTTAAAATTTCTTTCAGTCATGGAAAGTATAGAAAACTTTACTCCTTCCAATGTAATTTAGCTTTGACATGTAGATATGTTTGCTTTCATTATTACATAAGTCTCTTCCATTCTCCATGGTTATACAAATCAATGTCCATCATGAAGCAAATCTCCTTAAGAGAATTAATATTACATACAGCTTTGACATCTGTGATCTAGTACAGTATAACTGGATAAGGAAATGGATTTGGGCTCCACATAAACACAGGTTTAACTATCCCTGTGCCATTGACTAAGGATGTGACTTCGGAAAAGTTTTACCATCCTTATCTATAGAATGTCATGGGGTTGTTATGAGAAATACATGAAACAATGTACCTATAGTGCTTAATGTGAAGCCTGATACAGATTCATGAATTCAGATCTACTTCTTTTGTGGGGGTTGAATTGTATCCCATGACATGGTTGCACCATAATTTAATTAATTTCCCCATTGATGGATGTTGGGGTTGTTTCTAATTTTTCGCTATAAGAAGTAAGGAATATATCCTTTTATTATCTGGTACTTAAATGTACTTAATATTTTTGTTTAAATTGCCAACTATAAAGGTAGCCTTCATATCAGTGGGCAAATGCAATCAAATTTCTGGGATGTCATCATAAAATATTGGCATCAATAATTGTCAGAATGTTTTGGAATTATGCAGCTGTCAGCTTAACATGTGGGAGATGTGAATTAGGAATCTACACTGTGATCGAATGGCAGTCATGAAGCTGATGCCACATGGAAATTCATGTTTAAAAGGAGGATTAAGAATTATTTTACAGGGTACACTAAAAATGTAATAAGGAAAGATATTCAGCCCAATAAAATTTAAAAACTATACTCTGGTATCAGGAAAAGACAGAGTAAGCATTCTGAAACAGTAATGAGCATTCTTGGGATCCTCATGGGGCTGCAGATGTTCATGACTCCTCTGAATTTTTGGAGGCAAAAGAACATCACAATATAGTCTACAGGCACATTCAATTCCTCTTCCCTTTCCATTTCAAAAATGATTCTCCTTCCACAAAATGAAAATAGTTCATAAGAGTTTTCAACCTTTTCAGTCATGAAATTTGCATAGGGGGAATTATGTAAATTGGTTGCAATGTGGCAAAGAGCCATCAATCTCTTTCATCATTTATGTGTTCATATCTTTGACATCTAAAAGTTGATCTAAGTACTAATGCCTGTTGTGACTTCTTATAGGGAAACAATAAAACATAATAACTGCACAAGATTTTAACCTGTTCTCCAAATAGGATTGATAGTTCTTTTATTTTGTAATGTTTTGTTCATTGCTAATTCATATCAGCAAATGTATTTGACATTAAAAATTTTTAGTTTTTAAATCCTCTAGTTCTTTCATTTAAAGAGTTATTGAGGCAGAGTAACTAAGTCATACGTTAAAGATTAAGAAATTTATTTTTTATAACCAGTGGAAAGATCCTAATTTTCAAACCAAGTGTCAAAGAGCCAGAATACATATAGGATAGGGGGTATTTTCATTTAAAATAGAATGGTTTTTTAAAAAATTTAAATTATGAGATGGAGCATAGATAGATGTACATAAATACCAATGTATAGTTTAAATAATAATTATAAGTTCAACTTTGGCATATTCAACACACAAGTAAAGATTTAGACTACTGCTTGAACTCAAAGAACCACAGTTTGCTACCTTCCTTCACATCCCATGTAATTACTGGTCTGATTTTTGAAGTAATCAATTGATTTTTTTAAGTTTTACTATCTATGCATGCATAGATACAGAATACAGTTTTGTTTTGTTTTTCCTTTGGGAATGATACAGATGGAATCACACTGTAGGTATTCTTTCTTGTTTCATTTATTTTACTCACCACTGTGAGATTCATCCTATAGCTCCCACAGGTAACTATAGGCCATTCATTGTGATTGTTATATAGCATTTTCTTGTATGAATATATAGTTAATTTTTCCATTGAATTGTTGATGGAAATCTGTGTTATTTCTAGCTTTGGGTTATTAGGAACAGTGATTTTAAAAATTCTATTCATGTCTTTTGTGCACATACTGATCTTTCTGAGATGGTGATTCTGAAAGTGTAGTTCAGAACCAGCAGCATCAGTATCACTTAGGAACTTGCTAGGGATGCAAATTCTCTACATTTCCACCCAGACTCAGTGAATCTGGAGTAGCCTCCAGCAATGTGTGTTTGAACATACTCTCTAGGGGATTCTGGTGCACATCAAAGTCTAAGAGTCATTGCTCTAGGTTATATACATAGAAGCAACCTTGCTAGGTCAGTGTGTATGCAGTACTAGGCTTTATTAGGTAGTTTCAAACTTTTCTAAAGTTATTTTGCTCCTTTCTATTCCCATCAGTATGAGAATTTATGTAGTTATACAAGGATAATACATACCTAAAATCCAAACTCAAACAGTATATTGAAACCTCCTTATAGCCAAACTGTGATTTTTATGAATAACTATCTATAATAAAAGTATATCTATTTACAGTAGCTATTACCTCTTTTACTTAATTAGACAGAGGTGAATATTTTAATGGGTGATTATATGAAATAATATATGATGTACAATATTGTGAAATGATACAATGTTTTAGCATGCCATTTTCTCTTTTCAAATCCTCAAGAAAATGACCAGAGCTGCACAATGAAACCACTTGTTCTTCTCCTTGATGATCAATCATCACTTTGCTTGAGTCTTCAGTTTTTGAAGAATGTCTCATCTTTGCTTCCAGAGAGAACAAAAAAATCTGTCAAGAGGTTTCCACATTATGTGCTTGTACCATACAGAACAGTTTATGTTCAACCAGTTCCTTGGATGGCAATAAGTGTGATAAATGACATTCTGTATTTGTCTTAGTTTTCTTTCTGCTGTTATAACAGAATACCATAGACTGGATAATTTATAAACAATGTAAGCCTATTTAGATCATTGTTCTGGAGGCTGTGTAGTCCAAGATTGAGAGGCCACATCTTGTGAGGGTCTCCTTGTTGTGTCATAACATGGTGGAAGTCATAATACTGGCATGTAAGAGAAAGGGAAAGATATATAACTTGCAGGCTCAAGCCATTGTTATTAATCCATTCATGACAGCAGAGTGCCCATGACATAAGTGCCTCCCATTAAACTCCACCTTACAACACTGTTGCACTAGGGATTGTTTCCAACACATGCTTTTGGGGGGGCACATTCAAACCATAGGGGTCTTTTAAAGAAATTCAATCTCCCAACCATCAATGCTATAGAAATAGTTTTAATGATGCAAATGGTGAAGAGCATACACTTGCTCACTTCTTCTAGTGTATACATTATCTTACAGACAACAGTGATCTGGAGGAATGTATCCTGACCAGAAAGCATTTTGCAGAAGGCACTTAGGGATTGGCTCCTGTGTCCCTTCCTTTATCCAGGCATCATATAAGTCTTCATTAATGTATCCAGAGGAGACCACCACCTACATGGGAGACTGTACAGACAAATGACACAAGAGCAGATGGCAAGGTAGCAAGTATTCCATGTCCTAGTGATACCAAAGCAAAGGACCCATCTTGTTGGGGGTAGTTAATCTAGGCATCTTCTTGGTGGAGATCAACATTAAGCAGGGTCTTTAGAAGAGTTGAGAACAAGAAAATATGAAATTGCTCCTATAGGACACACTATTCATGGACTCATTTACTGTTGGGTGGTGTTTTAAGGCCTGCTTTTTCTAGCTAGACTAGAGGCTCTCTGAGGAGAAAACCATGCTTCCTAGGCTTTTGCCTTCCTCCATGAGAAGAGCACAGGATGATGCATGCCCTGAGAACTTGGTGGCACAGTGTAAAGCCAAAAAATTAGAGGTTTGGGGTTAGGTCTGAGGAAATTCAGGAGCAATGAAGTATATACTTAATAATGTTAAGGTGATCAGATTTAGCAAATGAAGAATATAAAACAGTATTTTGCATATTGAATTTATTTTAGAGGTAAAATAATAAAAACATTGTCTGAGGAAAGATTCATTTGGACGACAGATGAAGAGTAAGGGTTACATTTCAGGAATAGATATTATGCTAAAAGGTGCATATGAGAGTCTTCTGGGGTGCCAAGAAAATTCTACATCTTGATCTGGTTTGTTGTTTCATGATATATACATGTTTAAATTTTATTGAGCTGTATTTTTGCACATTCATATTTATGTATGATATTATATGCATGTTATCCTTCAATAAAAATGACAACAGAAGACTTCATCAGTTTCACAGCATGGCGCCAATGTAGAAATTATATTAATTGAATGGGGTTGAAATCTTAGGAAGCAAGTCATATAGAAAAGTTCTTGCATGTTTCACTTTTCTAAATATATGCATACTTGTGATCTTATCTGACTACCTTGACTTTCCTGTGACATAGGCACTCTGCAGTGAGAAACAGTGTTTATTGAGCATGTATGACAAACTAAGTACATAGTATCTACACATTATTACACCCTTAAAGCAGTTCTAAGAAGCCTATACTATTCTTCCCATTTTACAGATAAGGGGACCAAATTTAGAAGAGGTTAAGCAATTTGTCTATAAGCAAACACTTGGATATGGTAAACTCAGGGCTTGTACCCAGAACTATCCAATGTCAAAACTGGTGCCCTTAACCTCTACCTAGGCTGTTAAGGAAACATGGCACCTATTTGAGGGATGTGCCAGTAGGAAAGAGAAACTAAAAAATTTTAAGCCCTAAATATGTACCAGGATTGCCATAAGTCATTTTTGTATGATAGTAAATTTTGTATTTATGTGATATTACCTAATATACGTCAATGCAAAACCAACTGAGGTTGTTTTAGTCAGCTTTTCTTTTTGCTGCTATGACTAAAGGACCCAACAAGAACAACTTTAGAGGAGGAAAAGTTCATTTGGGGGCTCACGGTTTCAGAGGTATTAGTCATAGAAGGCTGGCTCCATTCTTTGGAGCTTGAAGTGAGGCTAAACATCATGGAGGAAGAGTGTGGCAGAGGAAAGCAGCTCACATGGTGATCAAAAAGCAGAGAGAGAGACGCCACTCACCAGAAACAAATATATACCCCAAAGCCACGCCCCCAGTGCCCCACCTTCTCCAGTTACCACTCAGTTAATTTCATCAGGGGATTAGTTCACTGATTGGGTTAAGGCTCTCACAATCCAATCATTTCTCCTCTGAAATTTCTTGCACTGTATCACATGTGAGCTTTTGGGGGACATCTCACGTCCAAACTGTAACAGAATTATATTTTTGATCTATTCACTTTACAGTTGAGGGAAGTGAAAATCAAAGAATTAAAACACATTTTCCCCAAATCACAGAACTGGCAGGTGGTAGAGCTGAGATTCAAAGCCAAATTACAGCTGTTTCCAACAAGTGAGACTGTCTTGAGAAGTTTGGCTTAGAACAAAACTCAGGTACCTGCATTGAGAAGCCACAAGCCCTTTCTAAGGTCACTCTGTCTTTGTAGTAGGAGAATGGTTTGATGCTCTCCTATCTGGGAGGTATTTGTAAAATGATAGACATCTATCTGTGAGCATCATTTGGACTCTGTCCTTAGAGAAGCCTGAGTGGTAGGTAAGAAGGTGCTAAGGCTCATTCCTTAGTGATGAAATCAGGAAATGAGCATAGACAACCTCTCTTTTTTATATCTCTGGATATAGGACATGGTCAGTATTTAAGACCTTTTATATCCCTTCACTTGCAGAGCTCAAGAAAGACTACATTACTGGAAAGGGTAAGAAATCATGTCCACTAAGTTATGAGATGAAGATAAAGACAGAATTACTGCCTGGGCCAAAGTCTAGAACTAGTCCAGTAGGTACAAAATAGTCACATCCAGCTACTACTGTTCAGGTAGGCTTAGCCTACACATTAAATTATAAAACTTAAGTCCTAATGAAAAAGTCTTGGTGATTTCACATACATGTCTGGATACTTAGCCTCTTAAGAAAGGCAAAAGTGATGACAGCACTGGGTCCCACATTCCTCTGTCACTTTAGGCTAGCATAGGCACCTGACCCTGAATCATCACACCCATTTAGATTATCTGGAAGGCCTTGAAGTATGCAACCCCATCTAAGCCTAAACAAGTTTCTTGCTCTTTCAAATCTTACAAAAAAATCCTGCTGAAAAAAGTTTGAAGGAATGCTTTTTGGCACCACCTCCCATGTTTCCCAGCCACAGCTGCCTCACTATTTACTTGGACCAGAAAAATAGACTCTCAGAGAAAGCAAACCAAAGGAATTTATAGGCAATGAGTGGAGCACAGCTAAAAAGTGAGGAAAATCATATGAAAGGGACACTTGGGTGGCAGAGTGGGAAGTAGCTCTTTAGTAACAATATAATATATGCCAGAGTTTCTTAACCTAGGTTTGATGATATTTGAACCCAGACATTTCTTTATTGTGGGGAATTGTACCACACATCACAGATATTTTTCAGCATCCATGGCATCTATCTACTAGATGGCATCTCACTCCCTGTTGCAATAAGCAATAACATATCTGGGCATTACAAAATGTCCCCAGGTAGCAAAACCACTGAGCATGAGAACCACTGTTCTATGCATATAGCTCTATCTAGAACCATGTGAATGTGAATGAACCACATAGCTATGAACCATGTGAATGTGAATAAAACATTCATATTTTCCCCCTTGTTGCCAAGTTCAGTCAATGCCAAATGTTTTTGTTTTAAAGAGAACAATATCAAAATGCTTATAAGTTATTGAGGTTTTAGATATCAGGTTGAATTTTGAGCACAAAAGCAATTTCCTTCAATTTGTGGAAAAAACAGAAGTCTACCTCCTATAGTTATCTTTCTACTAATTCCTAAGACTACAGGTGGGGAAAGAAAGTGAGTTTCTTTATAAAAAGAGCCTTTTCTTTTTTTAAATGAAGTGCTATTTCTTCTTTTGGTGGAAAGATCAGGTGGAAAAGCATTTATGATGAATGATGGTATGAATGGATGCTGTTCAGCACTCGGGGAAGGATAAGGAGACAGTGTAGTTCTTTACTTTTATTTAGAGGACTAAAATGGTGCATGAAAAGACTTACTAGCCCAGATCTCCATAGGTCAGAATGAAGATTCAGCAAGATATTTTAGGGAGATCATTTTGCCACCAAATGGAACTGTTCAGCAAAGGAATGTGCTGCTTCCATAATAGCACCTTTCACTATGGCTTCCATCTTGGTTATACTCTCTGCCTTGTATCTTTCACTCTGAGAGAAGTCAGGTCATGGTCAACCCTGTGAAAATGGCTAGGTAGTGAAGAGCTGAAGCCTTCAGCCAACAGATATATGAGCAAGCCTGGACAGATTCCCCACAGCCAGACAGTCTAGCCTTCAGATAACTGAAGCACCACCTGAGCTGGACTGCAGCCCTATGTAAGCCCCTGAACCAGAACAGCCCAGCTAAGCGATTTGCAGAAGCAATGTGAAGTGAGAAAAATTCATCATTTGAAAAAAAGGAAAGAAAATTATGCAAATTTAAATGTAATGTAGTACCCTAGATGGGATCCTGGAACACAAAAAGACATTAATGGGGAAACTGGCAAAATATGAATAAACTCTATTTTTTATTGATAGTTATACACCAAAGTTGGTTTCTTTGCTATGACAGATGTCTGAGGCTACATAAGATATTAGCATTGGGAAAACTGGGTAAAGAGCAAAGGTAAACTTTGGAGTATTTTTGTAACTTTTCTGTAAGTTTAAAATTATTCCAAAATAGAATAAAAGAAAAAGCAGTCCTAAAATGCATATGAAAGAAAAAAAGTACTAAAACAGCCAAAGCAATTCTGAGCAATAAGAACAAATGCAGGAGGCATCACATTACCCAATTGCAAATTATACTACAGAACTATAGTAAGAAAACAGCATGGTACTGGCATAAAACAGGAATGTAGACCAATGGAATAGAGTAGAAGACAGAGACAAATCCACAAAGACAGTCGTCTGATCCTTAAAAATGGCATGAAATAAATTCACTGGGCAAAGGATAGCCTTTAAACAAATAGTGCTCAGAAAACTAGATATCCACATATAGGAGAATGAAAATAGAACCCTATTCCTCATCTGGCACAAAAATCAACTCAAAATGGAGCAAAGTCCTAGGAATAAGACTAAAATGTCTACAACTACTAGAAAAGACAGGACAGTCCTCCAGCACATAGGCACAGGCAACAACTTCCTCAATAGGACTCTTATAGAGCTCAGTAAATAATATCAAGAATCAATAAATGGGGACAGGGGTTATGGCTCAGTGGTAGAGTGCTCGCCTAGCACGTGTAAGGCACTAGGTTTGATCCTCAGCACCACGTAAAAAATAAGATTAAGATTTCTGTCCACCTACAACTAAATATATATATATGTGTATATATATATAAAGAAGATTATATATATATGTGTATATATATATATATGTGTATATATATATATGTGTATATATATATAAAGAAGATTATATATATATGTGTATATATATATAAAGAAGATTATATATATATGTGTATATATATATATAAAGAAGATTAATATCCAGAATATATAAGGAACTCAAAAAACACCAAAAAAATCAATAAATGGGCAATGAACTAAACAGATATTTCTCAAAGAAGAAATACAGATGGCCACCAAATATGTGAAGTAATGTTCGACCACTTTAGCCATTAGGCAAATGTAAATCAAAACTACACTGAGGGGCTGGGTTTGTAGCTCAATGGTAGAGCACTCACACAGCATGTGTGAGGCACTGGGTTAGATTCTCAGCACCACATAAAAATAAATAATTAAAATAAATTAAAAATAAATAATTTAAAATAATTTAAAATAAATAAAATAAAATTGTGTCCATTTACAACTAAAATTTTGTTTTAAAAACTACACTGAGATTTCCTCCTACTCTAGTTAGAATGGTAGTCATCGAGAATACAAATAAATAAATTATAGAGAGGATATAGGGAAAAAGGAACACTCTTACAACGTTGGTGGAATGTAAATTAGTACAGTTACTATGCAAATTAGTATAAAATTTCCTTAAAAGACTAGAAATGGAACTACACTATGATCTAGCCATACCACTTCTTGATATTTTTCAGAAAGAATTGAAGTCAGCATAATATAGAGATATATGCATACCCATTTTTATTGGAGCACAATTCACAGTAGCCAAGTTAAGGAACCAGCCTACATTGTCAACAGAAATACAAATTAAAAAAATTAGTATATATACACAAAGGAGCTTTACTCAGCTATAAATAAGTATGAAATTTTATTTCCTGTAAATGGATAGGATTAGAGAACATCATGCTAAGTGAAATAGCCAGACTCAAAAACTCAAAGATCAAATTTTCTCTCTCATATATGGAAGCCAGAGAGAGAAAAAAAAGAATAAAAAATGAATTTTGTGATAATAAAAGAGACACCAATAGAGTAGAAGAAGGGGATTGAGAGGGAGGGAGGAGAGAGGGCATGTGAAAGTACTAGGGAATGAAATCTACCAAATTCTACTATGTCCACATATGAATATACCACAATGAATCATATATATGCACTAATTTAAATAATAGTGATAATGATAACAGAAGGGAGATTGGTAGAGTACACAAGTGGATTGGGGGAGGGAGAAGCAGAAGGGAAGGGAAAGTACAGGGGAATGAGATTGATCAAATTATGTGCATGTCCAATAGTGGTATAATGAATCCCAGTACTATGTATAATTATAATGCACCAATAAAAAATAATTTAAAAAGAAAATGTGGTATATATACAGAATGGGGTTTATTCCATTTAAAGAATGCAATCATGTTATTTGCAGGAAAACAAATGGAACTGAATAGCATCATGTTGGGCAAAATAATCCAGACTCAGAAAGTCAAGGGTCATGTTTTCTCTCATGCATGGAAGCTAGAGAAAAAAAAAAGAAGGTAGATTTCATGAAAATAGAAGGAAGACCTCTAGGCAGAAAGGGGGCCAGAGGGAGGGCGAAGAGGAGGATAAGGGGAAGTACTGGGGAATAAAATTGTTCAAATAATGTTATGTGCATGTACAAATATGCCACAATGAAATCCACTATTTTGTATAATTATTATGTACCAATTAAAAAACATTAAAAAGAACCTCTTTCTCTCAGGCACTAGATGTATTCAAGCATAGTTTGGAAACTCATTTGCTTAGCATGTGAGAAAATGGAAGCCTGCAGTTCTGACTGAAGTGCTTTACAGAATTAATTGGGAGCTCAACTTTATGGCAAGATGAGTGGTGACTCATAAGCCAGTTTCTGACCTGGCTGATAGTGAAATAATCTATTCACAACTCCCTGACCTGAAGGAAAGCACATGTCTATGCTGACATAAAACATTTATTATGGCTTTCATTTTGGTGGAGCATGTTTGCTGGAAAGGGATAGAAGAGCTAAAAGCCTCAACCAGCTTTGTTGTTTTGGTCCTGGTGATGGTTTCACAGGTGGCTGATTAGATTGTCTTAAGATTCTCCCTAAATCCTAGGTTCACTAAATTCCTTTTCTGCTTAAGTTGTTTAGATGTAGTATCTTTCATTCGTATCCAAGAACACCAATTATTTAAAAAATGTGTTTATTTAAATTCCCATGCCCATCCTGATAAACAAAATATGGCTGTGAAAATAAAATATAACATATATTTACATATATATATATATGCATGTGAAGTAGGTGAATATGTATATATGGATATGACTTAGGTAAATTATACAATCTGTGGATATCCTGTAAAAACATTTTATTAATGCTATATTTATCATTTATTAAAACTAAATTCATTATTTCTTATCATTTACCTCCTCTTTTGAGGGCTTTTAAGCTGCAGAACTCTCAAAAATGAGGCAAGAGAAAGACTAACCAGATATTTTATTTCTAGTTTGGACAGGAGGCTTGGTAAAAAACTAATAATATTATTAATGGCTTATGGGATTAGGGGGCCATTTGTGCCTGCACTGTACATCTGGTGCTTTCCAGGGATTATTCTTATCCATGTAAGTTAAACTGATCCAGTAAGTCCACACTGAAAAACAGAAAGTGACTGACAGGAGGAGGAGAACCAAAATCCCAATCAAAATCATGTCCCAGGAAATGATGGGCTGGACACAGCAATCAGTTAACACAATCACTACCCCTAGTACCTCCATTTTGAGTTGCTTGGTGCATTTTCAAAGTCCATCCCAAAAAGTAGAAGTGAGAGTAAGTCTGACAGAAAGGGGGAGGTAGCTACTCTGGAAATAGGAAGCCATGTAACCACTGCACTGGTCAAAGAATTAACCTGGGAAGAACACCAGAGATCTGGGAGGAGAGCCAATGCAGGGATCTCTTCTCCATTGTAAAACAAGAATTCTTTGTCTGTGAATGTTGTATTATAGTACCTGATGAATCCCCTTAGCTTGGAAATACTATTAACACTGTAACCGTTATTTGTTTAAATGTCATCTTCTCTCTAGAAAGTGGGCTCCTCATGCATGCCTGTATCTATCCATCCATCCAACCAACACTGCTTAAACACACACTTTAGGTGAGACTGAGCTGTGTGCTATGAACCTGGATGAATGGGCACTATCTCTGCATTTGAGGAACTCAAGAGTTCACTGGGACTCTTGGAGGAAAGCAAGTAGGAACAGGGTGACTGGATCATCTGTCTTAGTATAAATCCCACTGAATTAAACACTCTTTGTCCTTCTGGCACCTTGTTAGAGAGAAAGATGTAGAAATTTAACTTAAAAAATGAAATGCTTCAGTGAAGATATTTACTAGGTGCAAAGACAAATAAGAGAAGGCTACCCTCAACCCTGCTTACAAAGGCTAATGTTTAGATCAGTTTTGAAGGTTGAAGGTACCCTTATCAGGAACCTTTGATTTTTTTTGTACTGGGTATTGAACCCAGGGGCGCTTAACCACTGAGCCACATCCCCACCCCATTTTTGTATTTTATTTAGAGACAGGGTCTCACTGAGTTGCTTGGGGCCTCGCTAATTTGCTAAGGCTGGTTTTAAACTTGAGATCCTCATGCCTCAGCCTCCCAAACTGCTGGGATTACAGGCATGTGCTACCATGCCTGGAGGGACCTTTGAATTTTGATGGTTTCCTCCAAAAATCACATGGTGACTACTTAGTTTAGGAAATCTTTTCTTCCTGATAATCCTAACCATCTTAATATTTTATTTCTAGTAATTCAATCCTTTATCAAGTAAGTATTCCATTGGTGAAAACAGATGAGAAAATTGCAAATTCTGGAGTGGATTGATAGTTCCTTAAGTGAGAACCAAGATTTAAGAGAGTGGCAAAGAAGAATTCTGTGGGAAAATAACCAATATGAAAATAGTGGAAAACAATGTATTCAAGCTTAAATTGGCCTCACCATTTAATCAACTTTGGATTTCAATGTTTGTTTTTGTGTGTATGGGTGTATGTGCATGCACAAGATTGTTAGTTATTTAAACAAATTCATAAGTCATCAAAGTTTCTATATCCACCTTAATTTTAGCAGTTCTATGCATCATAACTGACATGGAGGAAAGCAAGTAGGAACAGGATGACTGGATCATTGGTCTTAGTATAAATCCCACTGAATTAAACACTCATTCTTTGTCCTTCTAGCACCTTGTGGGCTCAAGTTTCCAAAATCTGTTTCTAAAGTGTCTAAATTTCCCTGGGGAAGGAAATATTTTATGGTATTCTTAAGCAACAGAGATGCCTCTCCTTAGAGCTAAGGCTCCCCAAAGTACTTGTGAAATGTACTAATCCCTACAGTTTACATGTTGAAGTGGTGGTGAAATTAACAAAGCTGTGGTTAGAAAATAATAACATTCTGTGTGTCTCTCACTGCTGCAATGAGAGTCAACTCTTGGAGGTCAAGATGCTTCCAGCCCAATTAAACATTAAAATACTTTTCCTGTTTTCTGTAAATTATTTTGGCAGGGTGATGAGTTCTAAAATTTTTCTGTATCATATTCAGGAGGGAAAGGGAACCCTTTTGGACTCATGAATCTCAAAGCAAGGTTTCCTATTACAGAAAATCATTAAGGCATTTGATTTGTTGAGTGTGTCTCCTCATTCTGTCAAAACGTGAGAAGCTGATCTCATGGTTTGGATGCCATGGGTTTAAAAGCTCAACCATGGTTTTTCTTTAACAAGCTGTTCTTTGTAATCACTGCTTACTGCAACTGGTCGTGATCAAATTATGCCCTAGAAGGATCTTTTTACTTGCTGTCATCTTTTCCATATTTAAGTTCTATGGGTTAAAGAAGGAGCTAGCCTATCCTTCTAGACTCCTGAATTTGCATCTCTCATCACACAGTCCTTAAATGGAAAACAAGACTTTTTCACTTAGTCTAGGTAGGCACTGTGTTTTCAGAGACAGAAGTTTCCAAATATCAGAACAGGAAAAATGGCTTTTGGCAAGTCATTTCTTCAGGCTAAATTTCTTCCCTAGAGAGTAAAGGAAAGAAAGTAGGCAAGAGAACAAAAAGATAAAAATCACTTATCTCAAAAACTAGCTGGATTGTAAACTCAAGAAAATTAAACCCTGAATTATGGAGTTCCATCGTTACTTGTTTTAAAGCTGAATATCACAGTCCAAGTTAAAAGGGTAGAGTTACAGTTTGTGCACATAAAAACTGAGATAAACACTAATATTTGAGCCACAGGGTTAGCAGTTAATGCACAAAGTGTGTATAACAAAATGATTAATAGCCAAGTACTAAATGAATGTTAGTTATTGTTAGTTTTAACAATGAAAAATAGTGAGGTAATGCTATTCATTGATATCTGGGGGGTTGAACTTGTGGGACTTGAGTTGAAGGGGTACTTTTAATTTTTATGTCATACTGTTTGAACTGGTTTCAGTGAGCACAATATTTTTATTTAAAATAAAGAATTAAAATAATTATTGAAAAGTAAAAAAAAGTGCAGTCAGACAATGGCATCTACTTTGGGAATTTGGGTGGATTTTTGACTTATATAAGGGGTTCATTCTACCTACTTTGTATTTTTTTGGTGGTACTAGAGATTGAACCCAGGGGTGCTTAACCACGGAGCCACATTCCCAGTCCTTTTTATTTTGAGATAGGATCTTGTTAAGTTGTTGAGGGCCTCTCTAAGTTGCTGAGGCTGGCTTTGAACTCACAATCCTCCTGCCTCAGCCTCCCAAGTCACTGGGATTATAGGTGTGCACCACCACAC
This sequence comes from Xerus rutilus, assembly GCA_028644305.1. Lineage (NCBI taxonomy): Eukaryota > Metazoa > Chordata > Mammalia > Rodentia > Sciuridae > Xerus > Xerus rutilus. Next base: position 115,922,452 of record CM053417.1, on the reverse strand, counting down.
CCTCTCCTACTTTGTTTTGGTGGTTATTGTTTTATGATGAGCAAGTAAGAGGGTAATCAAATACCCATAAACCAGAGACTTTAAATATTGGTGACTCCTAAAAATTTCTGCCAGTTGCTCCCATGAAAACAGTTTTCTCAGATTCAATAACCGGAGAGATGATGCAATTAGATGAAAAAAATATTAGGCTCCTCATCCTTGCCCTTTCCATTCCTTGTTTTTAATTATTCTCTGAGCCATTTCAAACACATCTAAATGACATCAATACACTGTATAAATAAATGTGCTACATTTGAATTTTAATGTATTTCATTCAGCTTCTAAAATAGTTATTGAGCAGCAGGTATAGGCAAGGCCCTGTGATAGACACCAAGGCAAATAAAATAAGAATGGTTCCCCCTCATTACTTGCATGCAATGGCAGAAGATGACATTACGTATACCCACCACTTCTAATGCAAATCCATCTCTATCTATACCCAGTTCTTCCTTACACTATCTTGTTAGGTGCTTACCTTCCATGAAGTCATGCATCCTAGAAAGAGTCCTCACCCCATCCTTGGGAAAGGACTCTTAGTTCAAGCCAATTCTGGTGATTTATTTCCCATTGTCACTGTTAATTTGAGTATTGCCAGGCATTACAATCTTGGGGAATGAGAAGGGAGGGAAGTTTACTGGGAGACAGCAGTAAAAATGCTTTTCTATTCTTAAAAGATACTTTCTACAGAGTCATGAGTCTTCTCTGTCTCTTAGCAGTTAATGCACAAACTGCAAGAACAATACCAGGGTTTACTATGGTCATTCTGTAAAAGTAAGTGAAGTCAGCCAAAGAACAAGTGACCCACTAATGATGGCAGAGAGAAAAGGTGGAAAGCCACTGGATTAATGAGTCCTATTATAGCTAGCCATCTTGGTCCAGTTTCCATAATTTGCAGTCAAGGCATCTTAGTAACATATGATCCAAAACTCTGCTGTGGGGTGTGTTCTTCTGCTTTTAGATCCACCCTAGACATGCCAGGTATCCTAGGAAAAGCCATCCATAGAAAATTTGAATTTGTATGTGTTGGGTGGGATATAAGATAGAGACTGTTATGGTTTGGATATGAGGTGTCCCCCACAAGTTCCTGTGTTAATGTGCGAATAGTCAGAGGTGAACTTATTTGATTGTGAAAGCTGTAATCTAATCAGTACATCCTGGTTTGAATGGACTGATTTGGTGTAACTGTATGCAGGTGGTATGTGGCTGGAGGAGATGGGTCACTGGGGGCATGCCCTGGGAGGGTTATACTTCCCTGTAGCCCCTTCCCCTTTCTCTTTCTCTCTTTGCTTCCTGACACAGCCATGAGTTGAGCAGCATTCATTCATTCAGTCCTAATGTGCTGCCTCACCTCAGGCCCAGAGAAACTGAAGAGATCTATCTGTGCACTGAGATCTCTGAAATCATGAGCTCCAAATAAACTTATCCTTCTCTAATTTGTTCTCACTGGGTATATTGTTCACAGGAATGCAAAACTGACTGGGGCAGGGAAGGTAAGAGGAGAGAGATCAGATTGGAAAGAATTGCAAATCTGCAAATAGTAGTCTTTTCAAATAAACACTACTAACTTCTCAGTCATCAAACCAGATAGTAATAGTAGCTACTAATCAACACATAATGGATGTTTATTTATTATTAAAATACCTCAGTTAATGCACAACCTGTATGTTTATAGACTGCATGATGGCATCAGTTGTTTAAACAACTCATAAAAACATAACTTTTCTTTCTTGATCAATGCCACAAAAATAATGATCTTACTATTCTACTTTGAAAAATATTTGGTCACATATAACATAAGCACTGAAACATCAGAAAGCCATGAAGTTCTGATCATTAAAAAGCATTCAATTATTACAAAATAAAGATATTGACAAAGGTGAAATGAACAGAATAGTATAGTTGATCAACTGCATGGATAATAGCTATGAATCACTGTGTCAAATTAATATCACTTTCTTAAATCAAGGATTGGCAAGCCCATTCCATAAAGGATCAGATAGTAAATATTTTCAGCTTTGTGAACCATATAATTTCTGTTGAAACTACTGAATTCTATAACTGTAGCACTAAACAAGTCACAGGCACTATGGAAAAAAATGGACCTGATTGGGTGTTAATAAAACTTTGTAAAACCAAACAGCAGAGCCAGGCACAGTGGCACATGCCTGTAATCCCAGCACTTTGGGAGGCTGAGACAGGAGAATTGTGAGTTCAAAGCCAGCCTCAGCAATGGTGAGGCACTAAGCAACTCAGTGAGACCCTGAGTTGCTTAAAACACAAAATGGGGCTGGGGATGTGGCTCAGTGGTCGAGTGCCCCTGAGTTCAATCCATGGTGCCAAAAACAAAACAAAACAAAACAAAAAAAAACAACCCAGAAAACAAAAACAGTGGACTGAATTTGGCCCATGAATTATAATTTGCCCACTCCTATCTTAAGTGAAGACTCCTTAAACTATTTTCTTAAACTATTCTTCCAGATCCTTCCATTTGTAAACATTTTGTGAATTTCCACTAATCAAACTTTAAATAATCTTGCAGGCTTGATTTTACTTTTTATTTTTTCTTTTTAGATATGCATGTTGGTAGAGTGTATTTTCACATATTGCACATACATGGAGTATAACTTATTCTAATTATTATTCCATTCAAAGGCTTCATTTTAAATGATCTAGAAAACCTGCCCACTAAGCATTTAATTTCAATTAATCCTATTTGCTTTTATTTTACCGGGAAGACAGGGGGCAAAAATGGAAACTATTGCTCAAATTTCAAGGATGAGATATTCTTTGTAATTATCAAGTTTACTTTGCCATGATCCCAACAGAGAACACTGCAGTCTTGAAATCTTTAAAAGTTGCCAGAATATTTCAGAGACTGCAGTGACAGAAGTTTTGGTCAAGACACCAAGGCCTTCTGCAATACTGGTTGCTGCTCCATCAAAGATATATAAATAAGTATAAATGTAACCAGTAGGGACAAGACTTCAGGCCATTAGTGAATACCAAGGCATAAAGCACATGGCTTAAAGAATTATGCACCTGCTTGGCACCAGCACTGAATCACACAGCAGCACACACTTGATAACTGTACATGGGAAATATCCTGAGCTGTTAAGGAGAGCATCCAGGAAGAAAACTGCAAAGGCACCTGCAGGAAAGTCCCCATCATTCTTGACTTTTACTGTAATAGTTTGATGAGGCAGCTTCTATCTATAAGGGTTACCAGAGGTAACTGGAACACATCATACTGACTGCTCTTTTAATATAATTGATGTATTTGTATTTTATCTACCAATGGATTTGAAATTCCTTGAAGGTACTTTTGACATGGTGATGTATCTTCCATTGCAGCTAGAACTGAAAGCTCCACATACCTGTCTCCTCTGGGCTATATATCTAGCTTGATATTACTGAAGACAGAAGTGGAGCAATGTAGCAAGTCCTTTTTGGGTTACTCTTACAGTTTGGCTTTTGATAGAGTGGCATTAGATGCTTGGGGTATGGTTCTAGCCTTAGGTGCATTTCTATGATCCTACAGAAACAGAATATCCCATATATTTTACCAAGGCCCTGAAATCCATAGCACAGAAGAACTAAAAGTTTTCTATACTGATATTTTTGTTGTTTTCTTCTTAATTGCCTTTTCCCCAATCCATCTGCCTTCTAAAACTGGGTTATCAAACTGAGGGTCAGGTCATAACCTATTAATTAACCAAGAAAATGTAGTGGGTCATAATAAGTGCACTTTAGAAAATGAAATAGAATAGAACAGAAGAGGATAGGAGAGGATATTATAGAGAATATCATCATGAATCTCTGATAAATATCAGCATGGTTTGGTGCATGTGTTTCTGTCCCAGGATATAAAATGTTTCTCACTGTATATTATGTAAAAAAGATTTAAACCTGCTGTTGTAAGACACATAAACTTAAGTTTGTAGTGCTTTCTCAGAACAGGCAGTTAAAAAGATGAATTTCTTCTTTTATATGAAATAGTATTATAAATGGCTTCAATAGTGAGATCAGTATACAAAAAGCCTTTTGTGGTTGAAGATGACGCTGGTGGCTTACGGTATGATGAACAGAATGGAAAGATACCCTGAACTGAGGAAAGCAAGTAGGAGTTTATTGCTATAATTAAGAGGAGATATAATGGTAGAGTGACAGAGAATTGAGGGCAGATATATGACAAAGTGATATGATGATGATGATGATGATGAAGAAGAACTTCTAGGATTAATGTATAAGATGCCAGTAGTATTTTGTACATAATATACAGTGAGAAACATTTTATATCTTGGGACAGAAACACATGCATCAAACCATGCTGATATTTTAAGCTCATTGTGGTTTTTACTTCATTTAAGCTCCATATTAACCTATGATACTATTGATCAACGTTGGAAACAGCATGGGATGAAGCAGGAGGAAAGTGTTCAGGTTGTTTCAAAATCATTACTGGAGACACTAGGAGAAATGAGAGAAAGATGATGGATGCTTCTCAAGAGAGATAGAAAAAAGGATCATAACTTTAAGAAGCATATGGATGAATTCATTGACTTCTCAAAGATTTGCTGAGGACCAGTGGTCTATTGAGCAATACAACAGATGTTTCAAGTGCAAAAACAAATAATGGCCCTACTGCATAGCAAATCACAGTCCCCTTTGGGAGAATCACAGAAAAGGTGATTGGGGACACAAAGAAGTTACAAGTAACTTCCATAGTAGAGACCTTTGCTGAGAGACTCTAAGCTTAGTGCTCTAATTAATCCTTGATCATCCTGTTTGGTGGTTGCTTCTTTGGGGCATAAGTTTGTGGATTCTAGCCCAGGTTTCAACTTCTACACACAAAATGCTTCAATGAACAGATCTATCACATGGCATCTTCAACTGGGCATCATTAGCAAGAGTATCACAGCAATAGGACAATTATAATTTCTATGTAGGGCTGTTGACATAAACATCTAAGCTCAATTCCCTTGCCTATCAGGTCATTCTTATTTTCTAAATCAACATTTAAATCACAAACTAAAGACAGCTGCAGTGTTGTTCTACCAAAAATATAATTTTCTTTATTTCATTGAGTTGTTTACTTGGGTTTTACATTGCCTAAGGGATAATGTTAAGAGGCCACTTTATAAAGAAGTCATATAATTGAGCAATTTTGAGGTATCAGGGTACACTTTTATGAGACTATCATCCACATTTTCTTAACTCATTAGCTATTCCTTATTGCATGATATTGTTTTCAAAATACATAAACAAAATTTTCTCAATTGTGATATCAGAAATTAACTGAAGCCAGAGGTGAAAAATAGCACTAAAGAAAATGAATATGTATTATCTCTTTGGAACCATTCTGGTTTAGATGCTTATTTATGATATAATGAGGTTAAACCATGTTGCCTATACCAATGCTCTATATTGACTGTGGCTGTAATCAGTTCTTTCCTTTCATTTTAGACCAGACATCAGCAATTTTTTTCCTGTATAGGGCCAAAGAGCAAATTTTTTTAAAAAAATGTTCATTTTTAGTTATACATGACAGTAGAATCTATTTTGACATAATTACAAGAGCGTAGACTATATCTTGTTCTAATTTGGTCCCCAATAAACCTCTCCTTCCCCTTCCCTCCTCTACTCTCTGCTCTCTTCCCTTTATTAATCTTTCTGCCATATACTCAAAATTATTTTTAAAATTAATTTCTTGTGGATGTACATGATGGTGAGATTCACTGTGATATATTCATATATGCACATAGGAAAATTATGTCAGATTCAAACTTTTGAAATGCTGCCACAGCTTACTCTACTGTGATATGGAGTGAAAGCAGCCATTGATGATATATAAATGAATGAGCATGACTGTGTTCCAATAATACATTATTTATGAAACCCAAGTAGACTGGGTTTGACACATACACTTGTTTACTAACCCCTTCCTTGAGTCATTTGTGTTAAAATGTTATCAAAGTAATATTCATTGAGACTAACATATAACCTAATATATAAAATGATTCCTGTATTCGTTTCCTGGTTCTGTTACTAAAGATTGGATCATTACAAACTAGATACTCTGATCCAAGAGACTCTGCCATGAGGCTGTATTTAAACAGTCAGAAACAGTCCCTGGTTGCCTCCATGGGGCGATTTCAGGCTCAAAAGGGGTACCAAATTCATCAGTCATCTTATAGGGTTTATGTAAATCTTTTTTATTCAGTCTCCACATGGCCTTTCTGAGTGAATATAGAGGAGGGAAGAGCCATAAGAGGCAAGAAGTCTGGGTACCAAGTAAGTGCATGAAATAGTCCATTCTCATCCACACCCAAAGCCAAGCTGCACTGGATGGTGCTTGAATAAAAAAGACACTTTAATAGTGTTAATACATTGAGTGGTTAGCCTACTGCAATCAATGCAAGTGTATATCTCTGAGACATGCTCTGAGAAGTGGAATTGCTGGGCCATTGAAAACTTAGGCAATTGTTGCCAAATTGCCTTGTAAGTTGTTTCAACAATTTACTTTTATTTATACATATTTTTTGGTACCAGGGATTGAACTCAGGAGCACTTAACCACTGAGCCACATCCTCAGCCATTTTTATATTTTTTAAAAATTTTGAGTGAATGTCTTGCTAAGTTAATTAGGGCCTCACCAAGTTGCTGAGGCTGGCTTTGAATTTGAGATCCTCTTTCTTCAGTCTCCCAAATTGCTGGGATTACAGGCATGCGCCACCATGCCTGACTGTTTCAACAATTTATACTCCTACTGATATTATGTGAGAATGTCTATTTTCCATTAAAATATATTATCTACTTTTTGGATCCATGACAATCTAAGAAAAAAAATCTCCTTGGTGTTTAGCTTGTATTTATCCTTCCTCCCTCCTTCTTTCCTTCCTTTCCTTCCTTCCTTCCTTTCTTCCTTCCTTCCCGCCCTCCCTCCCTCCCTCCGTCTCTCCCTTCCTTCCTCTTCTTCTTTCTTGGTGAGGGAGTGCTGGGAATTGAACCCAGGGCCTCACAAACACTAGGCAAGCACTGGACTACTGAGCTACATCTCCACCCATACATTTTATTTCTTTAATGTTTGTGGGGGTGAGCAACTTTCCAAATATCTGTACCCTATTTGCATGTATCTTTCCGTGAGCTGCCTATAACTTGTCCATATTTTGTTTAGATTTTTTATTTCTCATTTTAAATTGTATTAGAGCCTATCTAGTAAAGAAGTTAGCATTTAGTCTGTCAAACATGCTATAAAATTTTATTTACTTATTTGTCACAGAGATGATTGTATTTTTCTTTTATGTAGTGAAATTCATCTCTCTATTTATGTTTTCTGGGTAGTACCTTCCTAACACACACACACACACACGTGTATTTATGTGTGTGTGTATTTATGTGTGTGTATTTATATATCCAGTTATATTTTCCTTTTTGATTTTTAATCACAAAATCTCTCCTTTACATGAATTTATTCTAATGTAAAGAGTAAGGTCATAATCCAGCTTTTCCTCCCCAATAGTTGTCTCTTTATCTCAAGTATAATAATCTAAATTTTTCTCCTAACAAGAAATACCATGTTTATTGGGGAATACATATACATGAGAATTTATGTACATGACAACCAAATGTGTGGGCAGACATTGGCAGATGTCCCCTAGGGATGGTGGGCAAAATCTTACCTGGCTGACAATCACATATCTATGAATGTCTGTGTGTATACACATATATGCACATATATACATATATGCATTTGTCTATGTGTGTGGATATATATGTATATATAAATACATTTAATATGGATTATTTGATGAATAAATATATATGTAGGTTCTAGCTTTTGGAAGCTTGTTATCCCTCTTCTGCTTTTATGTATCAAGCACACTGGTCAATATTACTTTTTATAGGCAGATTTACGCTGTGGTATAAAATTACAGTTGTTCCTTCTGGCTCAAATTAGTTTTCTGCTCCATACTCATACAAATCATAAAGTGCTTCTACAGAAGAGAGTAAATATTGAGAGACAGACTTTTATGGCTTAAAAGAATTCAAATGCCTGCTCCTCATCTTTATGGGAATCAGGACCAATGTCAAAACATCAGTCAAGCAGGTGTAGCCGGGCTCCAATGTCTTCATGGTGCAGCCTGACCTAGGCATACCAGGTGCAAGGCTGGCTACAAAGTTGCACACTTCTATAAAATCCCTGATTCTGAGTTTGTGTATGGTCAAACAATAAGTTTAAGCAAGTGTTGGGGCATTCTTTTCAATTGTTTACTTTGAAATCAAGTTGAGAAAGGTACCACTTTTCTTCCAACCCTTTAAGTTGAGCTTCCTGGAAATCTTTTTTCACTGGTTGTTCTGAAACTATGTAGATGAGTGAGAGATACATAGTTTTCCTTTGTAATGCCCCAAATTGACCTTCCCTTTCAACTACGTGTTAGCTGACATGCAAATTGTGCTGCTTGGACATGTCTTTCAAAATGGACATGAATGCCAGGCAATGACCAAGAAGCTGGAGTTTCCTTCCTGTGTTAGTGTTAGGTGTGAGAAGAGTTTGCAGCTTGCAGCTTTGGCAGAGCACATGTTTGACTTGCAGCATTCCCCGGCAGAAAGGCAGACAGGGCCTTACCTTTGGGAATGGTGATCTGACAGCTCAGGTCACAGTCCTGCTGCAACTGATAAAAAGCCACTTCCTGCAGTCGAGCCCGTTCCAGCTCCGAAAGACTCTGGATGGGGACTGACCTCAGCCGCACGCTGCGGCCTGACATGCTGTTCCAGGTGAAATCACCCTGCAGGCCAAGGAAAAACATTAAGAGTCACACCATTCACCTACTTCTCCCAAACCTCATCCTCTCTCCTCATCAGTAATCAAAGCAAGAAAACTCCTCCTTTGTGTTCCACAATTGGTTCTCCATTCCCCAAACCAGATCCTCTGTTAGTTTACCATGATTTTTCTCAGTGAGTTGCAAAAATCGAAATCTCAATTAGCTGCTGGGTCACATGATCTCATCTGATGATGCAGACATAAGCCAAAGAAAACTATGTGGAAAGATGGTGAGAGGGTCTTACTTCCTCCCTTTTACAGGAATACATAGTGACCTTTTAGTTTTTGCATCTCAGTAACAGTAAAATCTGTGCTGCTAACTGCTGTCATGCACACTAGGAATAGGGAGGTCAATGAATTTTGAGAGCCTACCATGGTGCAAAAATTGTGCTAGGTGCTTTTCGATATGATGTGGTGGTCAACATTTTTTACCCTATCTTATATAATATTCAATAATATAATATTATATATTAATATAGTATAGTATGAGATAATTCAATTTTCTCTTGGTATCTGAGCTGGATTGGTTTCAGTACCCCATGAGGATACCAAGATAAGCAGATTCTCAAGTCCTTTATTTAAAATGACAGTATTTGCATATAACCTAACCTACATACTTTGTCCTATACACTTTAAACCATCTCTAGATTAATTTTAATGCCTAATACAATGTAAACACCATAAATAGTTATTATCCTGTATAGAGAATAATGACAAGGAAAAATGTCTATACACGTTCAGTTCATATCTTTTTTTTATTTTTTGGAAAACTTTTGATCCATAGTTGGTTAAATGTGAGGATGTGGAACCCAAGCAAAAGGAGGGCTAATTGTTCCTTTAACAATGCATCATATACTTATAATACTTTACTATACTATATATTAACATTACATTTTACTATTATAATTATATATGCTATATAAATAATAATTATATTATTATAATATTAATATAGATGATGAGACTGTGTCTTGGAGCAATTAAGTAATTTTCCCCAAATTATGAGGACTCAAGGCTAAGAATGTATGGCTTTAAACTCTATGCAAAAATTGTAAACACTGAGTTTCTATTTATAGCACTTTCATGAGTTATTTCAATCACAGGAAGTACAAAGATGACAAATAACTATGTATATTCATAAAGACATTTGATATTGAAATATTCCATCAAAGAGTCACAGTAAAGATTCCCACAATTATAAGAGAGCATTTGTGTGCATGCATCATCACTTCTGTTGTCCACTGAGAGTTTTGGGCTTCCCCCTCAATGACAACACTGAGAAATTGATGGCCAATGAAAGAATATTTCACAGTCCTCTGAAACCCAGTGTCCCTTACTTAAGAGGACTTCATAAAAATCATAGATGCCAGCCAAAGTGAATCAGATTTAAAGAGGTAGCTATTCCTCAACAATCAAGAAAATTTCTGGGGAGACAGAGCTGCTGGCTCATAATGGCCCTGTCAACAACCCATTGCAATGAGAAGAACATTTACAGGATAAGACTTCACCATTTTGAAGAAGTCACTCCTCTAAAATAAGGGAGAAAGACTGACACAGTAACTATTAAGATACTTTTGTTCCTTACTGGTGGCAACTTTCTCCCTCAAATGTTCATTCCAAAGGGTGAATGGCACTATGCTAATTCTTCACTATTTTTCCTCTTTTAGCTGGGATTTCATTCATTCATTTAACAAATGGAGACATTATAATTTAATGGAGGCAGAAAATGAACAAAGTAAATAAAAGGTGTAGTGCATATTTAAATATGCTAGGGACTGCTAGGGCGGAAAAATCAAATCAAAGAAAAGGAAATAGTGGAAAAGGATTTACAGTTTTAGATAGAAGGACTGGGCAATATTTGAACAAGGGCTAAAGATGTGAAGGCTCTTGGTTTGTTAGTCTTTTTTTTTTTTTTTTGGCACCAGGGATTGAACTCAGGGGCACTCGACCACTGAGCCACATCCCCAGCCCTATTTTGTGTTTTATGTAGAGACAGGGTCTCACTGAGTTGCTTAGCACCTCGCCATTGCTGAGGCTGGCTTTGAACTCATGATTCTCCTGTCTCAGCCTCCGAAAGTGCTGGGATTACAGGCATGCGCCACCGCGACCGGCTGGTTTGTTAGTCTTGATAGGATGAATACTAAGAGGTGCCCAGGAGGAGATCAGGGAAGATGCTTTGCAAAGGGGTACAGGGAGATGAGTGAATAAGCAAATCTAGGCAAAGTGGGTAAGCTGTGGCCACAATTAGTAAACTTAAGGGGAGTGTTCCCAGGGTCAATGTGTTTTGGATTTTTTCTTTCTTTCATATAACTGGACTAAGTACAAGTTTAAACAGTCAGGAGTTGGGGTGTGAGGTTGTGGGTATGACCTCTCACTTCTACCCTCTGAGCTTAGTATACCACAAGGTACATTATTAGTGAATTGATTTTTTTCCCCAAATGGGAAGTTCCAGATGTATTTGTGACCTTTACAAATGAAGTTTAGGTACCTAGGGGAGTTGATTACTATTTGAAGTGTCAAAATACAATTAAATACCTGTTCTTTAAAAGCATTTAAACATGTGACCTGCAATAGGCTCAATTATTTATAGCAGATGTTGGCAATCTTTTTATGTCAAGGGCCAGATAGTAAACATTTTGGGTGTTGTAGGCCATGGGGTCTCTGTCAAAACTATTTAACTCTGCCTTTAGGGCACAAAAGCAGCCATAGATAATTTACAAATGAATTTGTGTGGCATATTTCAATAAAACTTTATATACAAAAACAGATGGTAGGCTGGATTTGGTTGGTGAGCTGTAGTTTGCCAATCTTTGAACTACAACTTATGACTAAAATAAAGCAATTCCTAAAAGGAACATTTTGTTCTTATTTACAATACCCTCCTGGGTAGTTAATTTAATCAATATTTAATGAGTACCTATTACATGCTAAAAACTATAGTAGGCTTGGGATTATTAAAATGACAACATAGTCCTTGTCCTCAAACTTCAGGTAGGAAGAACACAAGCAATCTATAAAACACACAGATGGTGATACTAGAAATAAGTACCAAATGCAATGGGTGCCTAAGAAACAAGACTTTTCCATCTGTCTGGAAATAAAGAAAGGCTTTGAAGAGAATTCAGTGTTTCATGGAGACTTGAAAGTCAGTGAGGGGATGAAGGTTTGTCCAGTAGAAAAAGTAGTTTGGAGAAAACAATGAGTGCAAAAGCAAATGAGTTTGAGGAAACAGGCTTAGTCAAGAATCACAAGCCTGTAAGAAGGGATAGAGCAGGGGGTGAAACCAAGCAGAAATCAGGGCCAGATCCTGTAAAGCCTTTCCATAAGCAATACAATGCAGATTTCATTCTCCTCCATAAGTGCTTCCTAGTCACTCAGCAACACTGAGAGTGACATGGTCAAATTTACAAATGAGAAAAGATGACTGCAAACAAAATTCTTAAGATATTGAAGGGGAGAACGAGTCAAAGATGCAGAGATAAGAAAAGACATTGGGTTAGGTATGATGCTGATTCAAATATGAACTGACATTTTGATGAGCCCCAAACTGCCAGTTTACAAAGGCAGAAAATAAATGCTATAAGATGATTTGAGGAAGAGCTAAGCCATGACACTCAGGTCCACCCTTCAGACCTGATAAGAGACACAAACACAAAGGTCTGTGTTGCCACAAAGTGACAAACACTCAGGAAGAGTGCCAAAGTCCACCTGCATAGCCTAGAATGTTTCTGGCTGTTTCTCAGTTCTCAAATGTGCAGTCTAGACTAGTGCTTTCCTTTGATGACTGTTTATCTCATAAGTGGTTGACTCATTTTAAGGCTTTCTGCATCCAGTCTTCTGAGTTCTCATTATAGGATATTATTTTAAGGATGGGATCCTAATTAGAAATAAGTTATACTCCATGTATGTATGTCAAAATATACTCTGCTGTTATGTATATCTAAAAAGAACAAATAAACATGCAAACAAAATAAAAATGGATAATTTCAAATTTGGCTTAATTTTTTAAAGTGTAGATGAAATGGACATTGGCTTGATTTTTCTGAATAGACTAATGACTTTGACAGTTGTAAAGAAATCCTTTTGCTGGGCGTGGTGGTGCAAGCCTGTAATCCCAGCACTTAGGGAGGCTGAGACAGGAGAATTGCAAGTTCAAAGCCAGCCTCAGCAATGGTAAGGCACTAAGCAACTCAGTGAGACCCTGTCTCTACATAAAACACAAAATATAGAGCTGGGGATGTGATTTAGTGGTCAAGTGCCCCTGAGTTCAATCCCCAGTACCAAAAAAAAAAAAAGAAAAAAAAAAGAAAAGAAATCCTTTTATTTTGGGCTACTAAATAACAGCATTAATAAAGGGTAGCATGTGTGATAAAAAGGATATAATACAGTGGTTCTTTGGACGGTAACATTGCCCCCAAGAAGCCATTTGGCAATGTCTGGAGGTATTTTTGCTCATCAAAACTGGAAGGGAAGAAGGTGTGTTCATGCTACTGGAACCTAGAGGATAGAAACCAGGGATTCTGAAAAATCACCCTACAATGCACAGGACAAACTCCACAACAAAGAACCATTTGGCCCAAAATGTCAATAATTCAAATGTTGAGAAACATTGACAGAATAAATTGGTCTGGTGTTAGGCTCAAATTAGAGAGAATCACCTTAAAACGATGGAGTCAGAAAATATTAACAATCATTAATACAGTTTTTTACCCTCAAAAGCATAAACTATATATACATATTCATTATTCTGTATACTATATTCATAAAAACAATCACAGGACATATTTTTAACTAACTTTAAGTAGCACAAACACCACAAACCAGTTTTTAAAAAGCAAACAAAAAGTCTCAATACAATAGAATCTTGGTTAGCTGGAGAAAACTCACTAACAGTATTAACTGAGAAGATTTCCTTCCCACCAGAAGTCTGTTACCACCTTTAGACAAAAGAAGCAAACTAGAAACCAAAATTCCAACAACCTAATGTCTATGTTTTATTCAGAAAGGTCATTCTTTTGAAGTAACTGCATCTTCACAGACTTGACTTTGTCATGAAATAAAACTGAAATAATTTTGATTTTGGTCTATACCACATTTTCTTATGTCCTTGAAGCTGGTCTCTAATTGCAGCATCTCTTCAGTCTCATCGATTGTCAACTTCCCAGGGCCAAGGGAATCAGCAAGGGGTGATGCTATTCAAAATGTGATCTGCAGACCAGGCATGCCAGAATCACCTTGGACAGATGGTTGTTAAACATGCTGGTTCTTGGCCTCTAAGGTAAATTTAGGGAATTAGAGTCACAAGGAATAAGGACTGAGCATCTCCATCATGAACCAGATCCCCAGATGATTATTAATTTTTCACATTGATTGAGCCCTGCTGCTCTGGTAGTGAAGAAGATGTGGGTTCAATCAGACATGAGCTCTTTGGCAAGATTCAGAATATCTGAATATCAACAGATGAGCAAAGAGCAAGACTCAATTCTGAGGACCCAATTCTCAGGTGTGTAGGAATTATACAAGAAAATGCAAATGAATTTCTTGTAGAGGGCTTATTAGCTGGTGACAAGCTGTGAAAAAGTGGTAATTTAGGTTATAAGTTAATATTAATCATTGTCACTTTAAATTTGCATCTCCATTTTAAACATGGCAGTTTTTGTGACACAAAAAATTCTTGAAAATGTTTGCTGAAGTCATGAGTAAATGGTTTCACTATGTGTAAGACAGTTTTTCTAGGTATCAGCTGGACTGTGGTTCCATAAGGGTGAGAAGCTGAAGAAAAGATAACATGATAAATTAGGGCCTGAAAAATGGCATGCCATTTAGATCAATTATGCCAGGTGCTAAATTCCTTTCAATTGTTTCCTAATGTGACCAACTGTCATTATTAATAATTAGTAATGCAAAGGCTCACAGATAATCATAAATTTAAATACCAAGCTCACAACCAACATTTCTGAAGAGGGCTGCTTCATTCTTCATAACTCCATAATAAACATATATCAATGATATGGAACTCCCTACTTCATGAACTTCCAGGGAAAGCTGAGGGAATTTGTGTGGCTGTCATGTCCCTAGTTGGATGCATAAAAGATATTATTCCTTTATGAACTCAACAAAATAACATTTGCTAATTTTTCTTTTGATTTTCAGCCACTTCTTGACAAGAGTCACATTTTTAGGGAGACTTGGCACTTCTAATACATTGTACACAGTTTTAATGTTTTATTTATCAATATTAGCTTATTTTTCTATAAGCAAGAATTTTACGCATGAATCTTAGAAAATTCTGGACAGTTGGTATGGGTGGCAGTCCATGTTTACCTTTAGTCTTGACATATTATCTATTTATAGCTAAATGAATGTCCAGATATATCCAATTTGCAGAATGAAAACCCCCATCTCTATCATTCAGGCACTTTTCTAGATCCTCAAGATTCATTAGTGAATAAAACAAATAGCCCCTCCTTCATAAAGCTTCCAGGATAGTGGAGGGAAATCACACAGGAAGTCACAAGGCAATACAAGATATAGAAGAAGGTACTATAAGGGAGTAATGGGTGCTGGGAGGGCTGCCAGGGCAACCACACTGAGAACATGATGTTTGAGCCAATGCCTAAGGAGGTAAAGGAATGAACCAGGCAGATTTCAGCAGCCAAGCCTCACAGGCAGAGACTGATTGGCATAAGGCACATGGGATAGCGGGTAAAAGCAAGGGCTGCCTGCGTTTGAATCTCAGTTCTGCCACTTGTCAGCCATGTGACTTTCTAGCAAGCTACTTACACTCTCCATGCCTCACTTTTTCTCATATATGAAATGGAAATGATAAGGACTTTGCTGAAACAAGGTGACTGGCCAGGAATCAGCAAACTATGCCTATGGGCCAAATCTTGCCCACTGATTTTTTTTAATCAATCAAGTTTTATTGGAGCACAGCCATACTCATTCATTCAGGTATTGTCTATTTCAGTTTTCATAATACAGTGGCAGTGTAGAGTAGCTGCAATAGAGATTGCCTGTTCCACAAAGCTGAAAATATTTTACTATCTGGTCCTTTACAGAACAAGTTTGCTGACTGCTGGACTAGTCTGAAAGTAATAGCATATGTAATAGCATATCTAGGATTAAGATTTGCCTTTTAGATTAACATTTTCTCCCTCTCTTAATATTTTGTTTGTTTTGGAAACATTCTGAAGAGCCTATACAGAAATCATACAATGTGGCAATAATTGGGGATTATTGGAAAGTATATAAATGTTAGGGTGAAATAGAAGTGGTTATCTGCAAGTGGCCTGTTCATCTGGATTATTGATAAACCTGAGAAATAGAAATGAACATTTTCAAACCCAGTGCTGTGGTAACACCATTCAAAACAGAAATGCCTGTTACATCTTGTTTCCAGTGTAAAGAACCTCTCCAGTGGTTAGCAAAGAGGGGACCTGTCCACACATTGGAAGTTCCCATGGGTAAAATCAACAGAACAAATGTCCAATTTCATTTCTGTCTTTGCAGTTGAATTGTGGGCTTTTCTAGCAGACATGGGTTTAATTTGTAGTTTGAAGCTTTACTCAAATCTTGGATGGAAGGAGGTGAAAGAACCTGTATATACCCAAGGACTATGGAAAATGGAAACACTCTTCTAAATTAAAAACATGCCCATGACACTTGACAGTTTCGCTGGTCTTTCTATAATTAAATTTAGTTTGCTGAAATTAGAACAGCAGACCTCCAGAGATGGATTTAAGATACTGATAATATTTATAGATGGTCCACTTCCTGTTTGTTACTTTTCTAAGCCCTTTATTTGCATTATCTCATTTAATCCCTATAATAACACTAAGGATTTTGTCACCATCATCATCCTCAAATTTCAAATAAAGAAACTGAGTCACAGAGCCAAGACACACATTAACAGAGTTAAGATTTGAAGCTAGGCTTCAGGCTCTATAACTTAGACTCACAACCACCACAATATATGTATTTCATCACTTCTCATGATAAACCAATCCAAACCCCTAACTTTATAAATGAGCAAAACAACTGCTTTAAATGAAGGAACTCCTATATTAGCAGGGTAGGAGCTGAACATGAGGGTCAAATTCTACCTCTTTCCACCACCAAGACTTTCCATTAAAAGACTCTTTAGGCTAAGGTAAGCCAGACAGTGTTTAAAAATCCAGAAGATTAAGGTTTTCCTTTTTGTAAAAGAGAACATATTAGATTTATTATTAACCTTATTTAATATCAGAGTTGTTCTCTAAAGCCTGTATCTATCACAGCCACAGCAACTAAAATTTTGCACCATGGTCAAGATGTTGAAAAGATGTTGAAAGAGCCACTTTACCCCATCAGAACTTGAACAGTCTGTGCCTGAATCTTTCACAGAAATCAGCCCAATTATGCTGCTTCTCTTAATCACCATGCACTCCTTCCTGCTCTAGTCTGCTCATTTCAAGCTGCTTCAGTATCATCAATCAATCTGAAAATAAAATGCTCAGAAATTTCTATTGGCACAGATAGTTTTTAGCTGTCACACATCTCAGACACTGATTGATTCGGTTTTCTTTCAAAATCATTAGATGTGACAGAATCACAAAATTTTATCACAATCATTTTCAGAAAAGAAAGAAGTGTAGATATTTATATTGCTTACCCATGAATTATATTTGCTGCATCTTTGGTGTCCTCTATAATCTAACTGAACTAAGCCTGGAGTAGGAACTTGAGTCTATTAAAAAAAAATTCTTTTTGGTGAAAAATGCATCCTGAAATGGCAGATTGTATCGGGTGTCAGAGAAATAGCCCAGCTGTGACTCCTACGATACCTTTTGTAGCCAGAGACATCCGCTACCATGAATCTTGGGACCCAAATCATGCAATCTTTTCATCAGACCATTGAGAAATTCCTGTCACTTCAGAATGGAGACAGGCTGTGTCACTGAGTGAGTGAGTGTGTGTGTGTGTGTGTGTGTGTGTGTGTGTGTGTGTGTGAAGAGAGAGAGACAGAGAGAGAGACAGAGAGAGAGAGAGAGAGAGAAGAGGAGAAGAGGGGAGAGTATGTGTGTGCTGTTGTGGAGGAAGAGGGAGGGGGAGGGGAGGGATGAAAAGAATGAAGAGAAATTGAAACTGGATTTCCTACTTCTTATTTTAATAAGAGTATTTTGAAGAAATATACTGGAGTTAGGAAAGGATTCCTTAAAAAAAATCTACTTTTCCTCAGGGATCTACAAACAGTAATTGGATTGTAACTGTGCAAACTGTTGTTATTAGGATTCAACCAAAGAATGTTGGAAGCCTCTGTAAAACCCCAAGAGCATGATAAAGCACATAGGATATTTTCTTCGTTTAGGAAAAATTCTCACATCTTAAATTATATGTTCAAACCACTGATTTCATCCACAAATATTTAAAAAAGGTTTTGTTCTCTTTTATACAGAAGCAGAACATAAGCTCTGTATTTAATGATCTTTGTGGAACAATAGTCCTTGAGAAGTTGCTCATTTCCTGAACAGAGGGTGTGGAGGTCAGAGTGAACATACCCATGTGACCATGCTTAAGAGGGTGCAGGTGGGATTGGGGGTTCAGGGGTGGGATCCATGAAGAACAGAAGGAAAAGGGAAGATTAGGAACATATCCTGATCACTAAGTACCTTGATCTCTGTGTATTCCATATGGCACCAAACCAAATACAACTCAAAAACATATCTTTGTCTCCCAGTCGATATGAAGTTAGAGTTCTCATGGGTCTCAAGTAAATTCCAACAAAAGAATCACTGTAACTGTAATTGACAAACTGAGAAATGATTTCATGGAAAAATCTTCCTGATTAAATTAAGGGACTCAGTATGGTTTTACTAGGACTCTGTAAGGTTAATCATGTAAGCTACACAGAGATAGCCTCTGTGGTTGTCGGTATTTATTTGGGAAACAATAAAAGGTGTCAGATGGTTGTCTTTATTGACTAGAATGATTACAGTTAAAGAGAAACCAGAGTAAAAGCTATCTTTCTGTTAATGCATATACCTCCACCTCCATTACCCCCAAACTCAGATGTTGGAATATTCACAAATCTAGCAGATAGTTAATATGGCTCATATAAAGCAGGATACTTATCAACTGAAGTTAGAACCTCATTTAAAGTTATTTAATATAATAGTTCATATGAATCTGATAAATATGGCATTGATTTTTTGTTAGGCAAATGATCTTTTAGATTATGAACAGAATACAGTTACATGTAATTCTGATACAGCACTGTCAAGCATAGCTCTAAGCATTCATGGGTACCAACTCATTGATTGTCAAAAGAATTTGGCAAAAGAAGTAAACCATATTATTATCTCCATACTATATACGCAAAAAATAAGCTCAGATAAGTTAAGTAAGTTGTCCAAAGATTTACAGCTCTTAAGTAAAGCAGGTGTGAACCCAACCAGTACTTAGCTTGCAAATGAACTGAAAAACAAAGTCATATTCCACAGGCAGTAGGAAGAGTCGTGTTATATGTACCCAGTGAGGAAGAGACAGCAATTAAGTAAGAAAATTACCTAAATGTTCAGTGGTCTATTAAATCAATTACTGGATAGAGACATACCTTGTCAGGTCAATGTATGCTTCTGAAGAAGGCAACTATTTCTTTAAGTGAACAATCTTAATCTCAAGAGACAATGTCTTGTGAAATTCCTAGTCTGTTTTAAAAGTGGAATCTAGTAAAGTTTCCAAAGGAAATGTGGAAATATTGAAGAAGTTGTATATTCAGAATTCTTTTGAAAAATGCACTTAAGCCAGAAAAACAAAGGGTGAAGATAAAGGAGTCCTCTTTAAAATTTAAATGTCAATCCTTTATGTAGAACCAATAAGAGAACAAATAATCATCCAAACAGCCTCAGAAATAACTATCAGAAAGCAATTATAAGTTTCAATCTGTGAAAGAGTTTTGCTAACAGAAAAAATTCTGAGTACACACTGCCATTTTTTTAAACCATTTAACCCTTCATGGCCAAGCATATCAAGGAACAGTTTCTATACCACTAAACAGTCACTCTACCTTATTCTAGGTTCTTATTCTATATTATTTCTGTTTATACCATTGGAGATATTTTACACATTCCAGGAAATAATATTTTAGAACCACTCTGTCAAACATCTTGAGTGAATACATTTCTGATTATAGCACTCTTTGACTTAAGATCCTTTGATGCCTCCCTTCCTTAGCTTCAGAATTCCAAATTCATTAGCATGGCATCCACTGCCATGTGTGTTGACTTAAAAGGAATACATAGCCACTACATAGTAGTGAATAGTAATAATAATAATCATAGTGGAAGTTTGCTGAGCATGAATCAGGTGCTAAGTGATGTATGTCTGTCATGCATTTACTCCCTTCCACCATTCCATCTTACAGAGAAAGTGATGGAAGCCCAGAAACAGAAAGCACACACTGAGGAAAAGATGGAGGGAGCACTGTCAAGGCCAGCTGAATTACCTAGCTTAACTCAGACCAGATTGCAGAACTGCTGGTGTTTGTTTTAAGCCACTAAGGCTTGGAGTGTTTTTTTGCACAGCCCTAGATAACCAAATCAACACCTTCTTGTGTTGAAGACAGTAGAGTTACGGGAAGAAGTAGCCTGGGTCCTTGGATCTTTGCTTGAAGCATAGCTGTCCCACCAATTGTGAATACTCTGACAATATTAATGAAAAATAAACTTGTACTGTGCGATTTGAAGATGTATCTAATAAAGTTGCTAACCTTGCCTTCCTTCCTATGTATGCACACATAACAAATGTAAACAGATTGAATCTGGAGCCCTAACCTCTGGGTCCTTGAACTTCTCTCCAAGGAACTACAAGGTGACTCATTCCTTCTTGTTCCACATTTTCATATGGAAAGAGAGGAGATGATCAACTGGAAGGTAAAATAAAAAATTATTCTTTTTTTCCATATTTAATTTATTTATTTGTTCTATTTAGGTTTACATGATATCAGAGAGCAATTTGATTCATTGTACACAGATGGAGGATAACATTTCATTTCTCTGGTTGTAAGTGATATAGAATCACAACATACATGCAGTCATACATAAAGCTAGGGCTATGATGGCCATCATACTCCACCACCTTTACTGTCCCCATGCCCCCTCCCCCCTTACACTCCTGTGAACAGAGTTCCCCCATTGTTCCTGTTATATATCACTTTACAAAGCATGTAGAAAGTCATTAATGAAAAAAGAGATATTTTACTTTGATGACATCATTTAGGTTTTAAAATGTATATAGTTAATGGTCATAAATAGGTAATGCTTTAATCTTTCAGAAATAGGACTGAATCTCATAAAATGGTGCAGTGAAATTTCATGTAGGTCACAATAATTACTGATAATTATTTAGTCTGCTCAAGCTCTTTTAACAGGTAGCATAGAGTTGTCACTTAAGGTCATAATCATGTCAAGACTGCATAAAAAGTACAAATTGTGGAGGAAATTGTAGTTCATCTGCTACTTTAAAGAGCTCAGTGTAAATGTGGTGCCTTTTAGTTTAATTATCAGACTCTGCCTTTCAATTGTTCAAAACTTTCAGAGGCTAAGTGAGAAGCCAAAGAATAAGAGGATTCTGCCTTCTCTCATTTGTTTAAAATGATGTGCCATTATTTTTTATATCTTTATTTATTTTATGTGGTGCTGAGGATCGAATCCAGTGCCTCATGTATGGGAGGCAATCGCTCAACCGCTGAGCCATAACCCCAGCCCCCCTTCTCTAATTTTTGTCATTTGCTTCCTTAACCTTAGCTGAGTTCTCCTCATTCTAAGCACTCTGATCTTGGCATAATTTCTAGCATCCTCTTGCCATTCCTGTGACCTGTGTGCAGGGAGAGCAACTTTTAGGTCCTTCAGATATAAAATCTACCTAATCTACCTTAATAAGCAAAATGTTAGGTAACTGGAAAGCTGCTTAAGTCCACAAAAGTGAACTGCTCAGTCACAATACAGAGTCACTAACATTTACTGCCCCCATGAATATTTGGTATACTGTAGGAGGAAGGTACTGGGATTTTCCCCATTTACAGACAGGAAAACGAGACAAATGGGGTTTAAATAGAGGCTGAAATTCAAACTCAAGCAGTCTATTCCCAAATGCAGTGGGTTTAATCCCTGGACTACAAGAGAGCATGCCAGTGACCTTTTATTCATTCAGCCCCTTGGAAGACACATGAGCAAAGGAAGTATGACAGAGTATTCAAAAGAAACCAAAAGGCCTCTCTGCAAATGAGAGATATCTGATAAATCCATGGAGGGCAGCTGAGTGCTTAAAGTTCTTATGGAATCAAGACACAGAAGTGTACACAAACAGAAGCAGGAAGCAGGAAGAAACAGAGAATGGAAAACAGCCTATGAGGCAATGGTCTCCTAAGAGTAAGGTTGAAGGGCTAATGTTTCAAGGAGAGAGGGATGGGCATTTCACAAAATCTCCTGAATGTAAGATCCCTTACAAGTAAGTTTTTGGGTAGGGGGTAATGCCACAAAAATAGTGTTTTAGGAGAAATGAATGAAGCAGAGTGGCATAGAACAGATAATCATGGGCTAATGGGAGGACACAAACATGTAGGTCTACATCATGATTGGTAAAGGGAAGAAGCCCCAGGAGTGACATCAACCGACCACAGGCAACTGTAGGCAACAATCAAAAAAAGCAGATCTAGGGATGCTTTCTTCAGGAGAGCCCCTGTCCCCTGTCAATTTTTCCAACAAATCTAGATCCCCAGAAAATCAGGCCCAATATTATACTTGGAAAAATACCCTTAGGTGTAGAGAGAGAACTTTGCATTTCATTTTATGTACTCAGGAGTTTAGACCTAGAAAATGTCATTTCTTCCTGGCTTTCATAGGGGAACATGGATATGATATCACTGGTCAAGCTTCAGAGAATAGCATTTCTTTTGCAAATGCTTTTCCTACCCCTACAGTGAAGAATGTCATTATAAGGTTGGATGTTGCATGTTTCTCCTAACAAGCATCTTAATGAGAGGGTACTCCTTATGGGAAAGATGTCTTGTGAATTTTCTCCAAGTCAGGTCATTTATTCTGATATGGGCAGATTAATTACTCACTAAATAAGGAATGGATTTCAGAACAAGATTTTCTAAAAGATACAGGGAGGCCAAAGTAATGTTACTCTAAATTAGAGAACCCAATCTCAAATCAGATACTTACAAATCAGCAGGAAATAAAACAAGTCTTAAGGATAGATGAATATCATATTTAGGAGGCAGAAAACTCTATATTGAAAAATTATTAGGCAAAACAAAATAGGTAACAATAAAAATGCCAAAGTGAATTATTTTCCACTTTTTCATTTCAATGATACATTTGAAGACACTTCGTTTCATCAATTGTACTTAACACTTGGCAAAAAGTCTCCTCTCAATGAATTTATTTTCTAACAAGAAAGAAAACAATTCCTTCAAAATTAAATGACACCTAATAAACTTATTATATTAATGAGTTAATTTTGACTGTCACTAAATATATGGTCTTCAATAACCTCTAATCTGTTGCCTAAAATTTGAGCTGTGCAGAATGAGCCTCTTAGTTTCAGTTTAAGATAATTTATCTTATTAAATTCTTTCAGTAAGCCATTCAAAATCAGCATGAATTGTTATAACACTTCACTGGAAGTGGGGAAAAGCAATTTATGCATTTTCATTCAAAGACTGGTAGTTAACTTATCTAAACCTTTACTTGTAAAGCAAATGAGCAAGCAAGCTGCTTTAAATGAAGATGTACGCAGCTATATTTCTAGACTCAGAAAAAGTCTAGTTTAATAATATTCTTGGAAGAACTTTCAAAAGCAAAATTAGCTCAGCTACAAATAGTTACTTTCTAGAACCAAGTGTATAAGAATCAATGGTTCTCTAACCTCATTGCGCTTCAGCATTACTTGGTGTGGTTATCAAAAATACCCATGCCCACATCCCCTAGTCCCAATGAAATCAATGAGATCTAGTAGATCTTTTTATATTTAATGGGGATTTTTATTACCTGTTACTGTCCTTAAATGGTGGCTATAGCCTTATGTGATGGTAGGCTTATATGGTGGCTAATGAGATTTGGGATATGGCTATTGAAAGTGGATAATTGAATTTTTAATTTTAGTTAATCTCAGCTGGCTTAAATTTCATAGCCACAGGTGACTTGTAGCTATTTTATTGGGCAGTGCAGGTTTAGATCAAATCATGTAATTCCATGGATAAGAATTCAGGTGTTAATAGGTGTACAAAGCTTTCTAGGGGATTCTAATGGGCACTCCAGGTTGAGGACCATGGTAATTGCTGGAATTAATGACACCATCAGGGATGGCCTATTTCTTGAACTGTTTCCAATACACATAACATTTTTCCAGATTTCTAAGCATTTGCTCTGCACCTTGGCTTCTCTCGTTTCATGTCTCCACTCTTTGCTTCTTGCACATTTCCACACTCTCACATGACAGATGAGTCATGTATCCCTTCATTGACTAATCCTTACAGATTTCTCCCACACCAAAAGCATAACATGCCCTCTTCTTGAAGCTCAGTTTCTCCTTCATCTCCTTTCTATTCCAAAGACAACAGAAATAAAAACTAATAATGCTACTGATTCAGAAATTAAGTCACCAAGCTCATACATTCATAATTTAAAATTGGTTTTCACTTGTACAGGCTTGATCCACATGCCATTTTCCATGAGTTCTGCTGTATATATGATGGGGAATATTTCTAATGATAAAACATTTAAGCAGGTACGATCTCCTTTGCTCCTTTAGTCGCTGTTTCATGCAAATGAGATGCATGGTGGTTGCAGGGAGGGCTCTGTGGTCCAGTTGCCTGGCTTGCAATTTCAGGCCAGTCTTTAACTAGCCATGTAAATATATAACCATTCTAAGCCCTTGGTTACGTGCTCTATAAAGTGGAGGTTTCTCCTTACAGTACACCCAATTCATTATGGGTGAGCTATCAAGTGAACTCTCTGCAGGCAAGCCATTTATGGTGCTATGGGGAACACAGAGCAATGCATGAACACACATGATAAATGAAATGTGCCACATATTCTCCTACACCCATATTTGATCACCCCACAACACATACACACTCCAATTTTTGATCAGCAAAGCAAATAGCAGGGTAAACTTTTGGGGGAAATCAAAGAATCTATATGTCCTAAGCATACAAATAATTAATGTAGCAATATAAAACCATTGAAAAATTGTTACAAGAAAAAATATAGGCTAGTATGATTTATAAAACATATTGAGATTATATACTTTAAGGAACCCTTATTTTTATTGGCTTCCACACAACTAGTTAATATTAATAAGATAAGGAAGTATGTGCTATAAACAGAGATAAATTACATTTTATTTACAAAACAGTAAGACTCAAGATGAACACAGGAGCATAATGTGCAATATTTAGGCACATAATCACTTTGTTGAGATTTTGGTAATTCTAATTATTGTCCCCTAACATGTGTCCTCCCATGTTGGGGAGGACATGGGGTATGTTGATTTGTGCATGTTCACATTTTCTACACTAAGCTTTGCTGCCTTTTTCCTTGTTAAATATTCATCTTCATGTAGAATTGTTTTTAATGTAAGAAACTATAAAATTGCAACCCATTAGCACTATGAGAATTTGAAGTCAACATAGCTCTTAATGGTGGATGGTAAGGATTGCTCATCGGTGACTCACAGCAAGAATAAAATAAGCTGAGATCCATGCCCACTCCCAGGGAATTGAGATATGTGGGGGATAACTAACATCTCATGGATATATGCACTCACTATTATTCCAAGCCCTTACTGTGTACTCTCTGCTTTAATCATTAAACAATCTTATGAGGTGAGGTCTATTAATATTCTCATTTTATAGATGGAAATATCAAAGCACAGGGAGGTCAAGTGACTTGTCCCAGGACATCTATTGCAGGAGGCTTGGCTAGGATTCAAATGTAAGGATCTTACCTCAGAGTTTTTGGTGTTAACCACTATGTGATATCTTTCTATCCTTTTCTCCCCTACTCAAGAAAATTCTTCAGAATGACTGTGAGTGTAACGTGGTTCTAGGCTAACTTCAGATCCTCTCTAATTTCATTTTTTTACAAAATAAAATGATAAAGTTTGTGTGATTTATCTATTATTAGTAATAAATTGCTTCTAACACATGGATTGAGGCATGCTTTGACCTTGAGGTAATGAATGTTATCTAGAGCCAGGGTTAGCAAGCTACAACCTTGGCCATATCCAGCTTATGCCTGTTTTTATGTCAAGTTTTATTGGAACTCTACCAGACCCACTCATTTTTGTATTGTTTGTGGCTGCCTCTCCCATGTAACAGCAGAATTGAGTATGTAACAGAGTCTGTATGACTGTAAAGCCTAACATATTTCCTATCTGACCCTTTTCAGAAGAAGTTTGCCAGTCCCAGATCTGGTCCTCTGGGAAAAAAAAAAACTCACCAGACATGCGATAGTGGAGATGACAGTGTTCATGCTCCATAGAGTATTTCATTATTTCAAATAGCAAAGTTTCATGTATTTTTTTAAACCTTATTTATTTTTTATGTGATGCTGAAGATCAAATCAGCACCTCACATGTATTAGGCAAGTGCTCCACCACTGAGTCACAACCCTAGCCCCAGGAATCACGTCTTTTAAAAGTATCCTTACTACATTTATGTACATATGAGCAGAAACATCCACAGAGATTGATCAAAAGTTTATTCTCTTATTATAACATACTGAGAAAAAGCTTAGAAAAAAGTGAGATTGATAGCATGGATTTCAGTATGAGCTATTTATTAAGAAATAGCATTTCTTCTAATTAGTCTTAAAAATGGATACTCATACTAGGATGGCACCTGTCAAATTTACTATGGCCAGCCTGAGAAACATCTAATTAAGAACTATAGATCTATAGATTTATGTTGATATTAAATTGCTCTAATTATCTCGACATCTAGTGTACCTGATGTATTATAAGAAATATGTATCTCTTAACTATTACATATGTGTTATATGATACATTATATGTAATATATTTACATCTTATCTATATGTATATCCGTGTGCCTTATTTACATTATTTCATTTGATCCTTGCAACAACTATATAAAGGAGATATTACTATACCCATTTTTTTGTGGTACTAGGGATTGAATCCAGGGCCTTATGCATGTGAGACAAGCACTCTACCACTGAGCTATATCCCCAGCCCTACTATGCTCATTTTTAAGGTGAGGCAAATAAGGCTTGGAAAGTTATAGCAGCAATCCCTCGGCCTCATGAAGAGCAAAGTCAAGATTCCACAGCCTATGTATTGATATAGTGCCTATACATTTGAAAGCAGTGTATCACTCAAAGAATGCAGGTGTATCTTGCTCTAAGTAAACCAACTGTATGAAAATATATGCTGAATAAAGTTAGGGGCAATGATTTTGCAGTTTAAATATATCAATATGGCTTTTCTGCAATGATCCAGGAAAACTTGAAGTCATTTCGCATAGCACCACTCCTCATGCCTAGGAAGTGATCAGTTTCTATGGATTCCATCTTCTTAAAAACTGTCCCTTCCTTCATCACTTATCCTCCGAGGCAACATCCACCAGCACCTCAGCTCTTTTGTAGGCTCTTTCTACCTATAAAACAAGACTTGTCTTGTCCCTCCCCTTTCCCAAACCATCAATGATTCCCCTAGCTTTCTAGAGGAAATTCTCAAATCTGAGGTGAGGACACAAGATCAAGCAAGCTCTAGTCATTGGTTAGCTTTGGAGACTCATCAAGCCTTCCTTACCTTGCACTGCTTAATTAAAGACATATGGAAGAACCCTAAGCACTTCCTCTAGGGGGTTCCATCAGCCCAAATATCTTCCCCACCTCTTGGATCCCCCAACTGCTATTCACTCGGCAATGCTTATCAAGCCTTAATGCCTCTGAGAAATCCACTTGTACCCAATACAAGAACATTACAAATGATCCAATGCACAAAATATGAAATTAACAAAAAAAAGATACCATTTGGAACATAATCAAGTTTCCTATTAGGTATAAGAAATTCATTAAAACATGAACAAAGGAATTTACTTTATACTTTTTACAGAAGTCAAACCTAATTTTAAGGTCTTAAATGACTAGACATTTAGGAGATGTAGATAGTCACTTGTGATGTTTCATGAAGGGAGAAAAGGAGCTTGAGGAATGTTTAAATGTCAGTTATTTTCCTGGAAAACTCTAACGTCATAGATACCTCCCTCCTATGTAACCATGACACTCATTCCCCATCTCTCACATTTCAGCTATTTTCCTGATTCTTATTACACATTGGAAAGTTATTTGATTCTCTCCATTTTTGCCTTGTTTCCCTGGCTGGAATGTACATTCCCAAAGGACAGAAACAGAATTTAGAAGAGAATAGCACTTGCATTTTGTGTTTTTGTGTATTTGTTGGCTGAAGACAGTTTGGAGGACAGTAGTACTTCTGTGTCTACATAGAAAACTATTTGTCCCTATTACGTGGAAAGAAGACCAGCCGGGAATATTTATATTGAGGACATTTGTTTTAAAGTAGCTAAAATCACTTCCAGTAAAAATGGGAAAAAAAATCTTCACTTTTTGGCTTTCACTATTAAGTGTCAAACACATTTAAAAGGGGAAATTGAAAAGAGAGAAACCAATTTGCAGAATGACACCAAATGCCACATATGACATAAAAACAAATCATCTGCACTTACTGCCATAGATCTGATATTTTAGTTGCTATTTTTTTCAGGTATGTTTTCTTCTCAACATGCTGCTTTTATTTTTTATCAATTCTACTTTTAAAAGAATAAATTAAAAGTGTTTCACAGACCTGGCTAAATACTTTTGCTTTGATATATGGAAAATAATGTTTCCTCTGAGCAATGAAATAAATTGAAACTTAAGCTTTTAAAAACAATTATACTAACATAATAAAGGACTGTGGAGAGCCATAACTAATAGATGTAATTTTGACATAGAATTTACCATTTCAAAGTGTACAATTCAGCATTTGGTTAAGTATATTCACATATGTGTGCAATCATCAGCACTAAGTCCAGAACATTTTCATCACCCTAAAAAGAAAAGTCATACTCATTTCTCCATTTCCCTCTTACCCCATACCCCAACAAACAACTTGCTTTCCATATCTGTGTATTTGCCTGTGAATCATACTAATATGGCTTTTTAAAGTTTGGTTTCTTTCACTTAGCATGTTTTTGGGGGTTCATTCATGTTATAACATTTATCAGTATTTCATTCCTTTTTAATGGTGGAAAACATTCACTGTGAGGATAGATCATATTTTTTTATCCATTCATCAGTTGATGAATATTGTTTTTTCCCACACTTTACGGCCCCTATAAATAAAACTGATGTAGACATTCATGCACAAGTCTTTGTGTGAATATATGTTCTTAATTCTCTTGGGTATATATAGCTAGGAGTGAAACTGCTGGATAATATGGTTACTCTATATATAGCAAAAAATAAAAAAAATAAAATATGACTTAAACATCAAAATTTGAAAATATATTTTAGAGCAAAACTGGTTTTTGACTTCATTTCTTGACATATAGACTTCATGAACAACCACGAGAAAACCCATACAGTGTTTGCACTTCATATATCATATACATCAGCCATTAGTGCTTATGCCAAGATGTGAAAAGGAACACAATCTTTCAGTTTCTTTTTCACAAGCTAATGATCACAAGTGGCTTAAAAGTTGTTTCTAGGGGCTGAGGTTGTGGTTCAGTGGCAGAGCGCTTGCCTCGCATGTGTGGGGCACTGGGTTTGATCCTCAGCCCAAAATAAGTAAACAAAATAAAGACACTATGTCCATGTATAACTAAAAACTATTTTTTAAAAAGTTGTTTCTAGTGTTCATTTTTTTTGGTACTGTGGATTGAACTCAGTGGCACTTAACCACTGAGCCACATCCCTAGCCCTATTTTGTATTTTATTTTGAACAAGGTCTCCCTGAGTTGCTTAGTTCCTTGCTTTTGCTGAGGCTGGCTTTTAATTCACAATCCTCCTGCCTCAGCCTCCTGAGCTGCTGGGATTACAGGTGTGTGCCACCACACCTGACACTAGTGTTTATTTTTTAAAAGTGAGCCATGTATTGGCTGTATCAGAAAAACAAAGATCAACCAATTTATGTTCACATTTTAATGTGAAAGACTAATTCTTTATATCTACCATGGTAATTTTACATGTTAAAATAAAGAACAGTTCAGTCTAGCTCCTTTCAGGGAGATATTTTTGCCTATATCAGGACAGAAGCTAAAAATAAAATACTGCACAGAATGGTCCAACAGCCTTGCTTTAATTACTCTGTTCTTGATTTTTATTGCTCTTTGGGTGAGGAAAAAACAGAAGAACTTAATACCATTTGCAAGACTGCCATTCCATACAGAGAAAGTTAATAGGGTGAGAAGCAAATAAACAAGAAAAATAATCACCTGAGCTTATTTCTGACACTGTGGAACACTAGAGTACACTTTCCAAGGTTGAGAGATGGAGGAAGCCTCTGAGACAGATAATGTATAATAATGACCCTCCAAATATATCCACATCCTACTTCCTGGAATCTGGGAATATGTTGTTGCCTTATATGACAAAAAGGACTTTGCAGATGACATGAAGTTCAAAACCTTGAGATAGGGAACGTGTAATACGTTATCCAAATGGGCTCAAGGTAATCATGTGGGCCCTTAAAATAGGAGAACCTTTTCCAGCAGAATTCAAAGGGAGATGTGACTACAGAAGAATGGTCAAAGAGATACATCACTGTCCTTGAAGATGAAGAAGCAAAGGAATATGTGTGGCTGCTTGACCTTCCAGAATTCTCTCCTATAGTTCCCAGAAGAAACAGTCCCATCAACACATGATTTTAGTCTGTAAAATCGGTATCAGATTTCTAACCTACAGAACTGTAGGATAATGAATGTATATTGTTTTAAGGCAATAAGTTTGTGATAATCTGTCATGATAGTGATAAAAAACTAATATGGAAGTCAGAAAATTTATATGCCTGTGAGAAACTCATAAATTATTTATTGCATGGTTTCCCAAACTCTTCCACAATCAAATACATTAGAGAAAGTTGTGCATGCTAGCTCCTTCTTAAACAGCCATAATAAACAATAACTAAGGAATAACAGAGAATTCCTGCAGAGGAAAAATTACAACTCAG
Organism: Xerus rutilus; assembly: GCA_028644305.1. Lineage (NCBI taxonomy): Eukaryota > Metazoa > Chordata > Mammalia > Rodentia > Sciuridae > Xerus > Xerus rutilus. Next base: position 115,891,347 of record CM053417.1, on the reverse strand, counting down.
AGTACCTCCTAAGTACATTTGTTAGAATTTTACCTTATCATTTTTATTTTCCCACCATCTTTCACATCACTCAACTTTCTCAAGGCATAGGTGAAAAATGATAAACTAATTCTAGCTGCTCAGTCGAGAACCTCAAGGCCTAAAGAGAAGTGAATTTTCAAGATGGCACTGTGACAGCACAACTGTGGCCTCATATCCCATTTAGAACCCATTTTAGAATGCCACTCTGTTTCATTATGAAGAGAAACGCTTGATTTCCTGATGCCTGTGTTCATGAAAGTTAGGGGAAGAGAATATCAGGTAAGAATCAATCCAATAAAGCTTCTAACAGATAACAGTCTCTACTTGATTACATCTAAAATAATATGGTTGCTTTAGTACTTAATACATTTTATTATTTAAAATAAATATGTTCAACTATTGAAAGTTTACTAATTTCATATTAACAAGAGTAATGCAATAAAATATTTAGGAAGATTTAGCATCTTCCTAAAACTGCTTAATGCTGTTGCTGAAATTTGTTTTCCACAAATTCTTGTTTGCATAAATGCTAACTTGAAAAGGAACAGAAAGATACAACCACATGCTGTTGTCTTACTTAAAGTCCTTAAATCATGCTTTCTCCATATTTCCCACTGCCTGTTGCAAGAGCTTTAAGACCATGGTCCTTTGAGGATTTTCTTTTTTTTCTTTTTTAAAAAATATTTTTAGTTATAGATGTACACAATATCTTTATTTTATCTTTGTCAATGTGGTGCTGAGGATCAAACTCACTGCCTCACATGTGTGAGGCAAGTGCTCTGCCACTGAGCCACAACCCCAACCCCTTTAATGATTTTCAACACACATTTCTCACATTGTTTTCCAGAGTACACAAGTGAAACATTTTTTCTGTTCCCTCAGTCATATAATAATAATAATCATAATAAAGATAATGACAAATAAAGTTATGCCTTTGAATACTTATTTTAGGTCAAAGACCATGGTATATGCTTCACATTAAGAATATTACTTAATCTGTACAACTGGTTGAGCTAAATATTACTATTAACATCTGGATTTTATAGATGAACTAATTAGAGTTTAGTACTTTTCTTGAGGTCACATAAGTTGTAGGTCAGGAACCTGAACACTGATTTAGATCCAGGGTCCTCAACTAGGGGGGAATCTGTCCCTCAGAGGATATTTGGCAATGCGTGGGGACATTTTTGTTTGTCACAACTAAGAGGGGAAGTGCTACTGGCATCAAGATGGTAGAGACTAGGTCTGCAATACACAGGACAGCCTCACCACAAAGAATGATACCATCCTAAATGTCAATAGTTCCAAGATTAGGAAACATTCTCATAGGTAAATGTCTCTCAATGGTAGGGAGTTGTGAATGTGACATTTTTTGATAATGCATGATTCTCTTTTGTAGGTCAGAAATTGCAAACACAACCTGCAAAAGGTTATCTCACCCTGGAATCAAGAGTATTTAAATTTTAGAGTCAATTTGATGCATATTCTCATAGCATCAGTTTATTCAAAAGTTTAAGCTGACAGTTTATTTCCATGTTCTGACATCCTGAGGCACTAGGTCATTTGTCTTTTTGTCTTTCAGTGGACACATGAGAAAGGCACTAGTTCATTAGACCATGTCTGAAAAGGGCCAGAAAGAGGATACTGGTTTTCTTTAGCTTTGTCTTATATTCCAGAAGACACACAGCAGTGTCTGTGTGTCACAGATAATGGCAATAGCAAAGGGATGGAGCCACAATAGTTTGTTTGAGGTGCAGACCTAGCTTAAAAGTCAAGATATTTTCAGGGAGCAGTTCTGCTGTACCTATTCAAAATGTAATTATGCATACCATTTGACCTACTGATTTTATTTCTGAGAATCTATTTTATAGGGATATTTATAAAATGTGCAAGATACAGTCAAAGATATACACTTTAACACCATCTCTGGTAGCAAAACAGGCAATAATAAAAACAATAGAAATGTAAGCCCATATAAACCAAAAGATGTGTGCCAGAATGTTCATAGCAGCATTATTCACAAGAACCCCAAACTGTAAACTACCCAAATGTCCATCAAAATAGAATGGATAAATTGTGGTTTATCCACATAATGGAAAACTGCAGGCAATAAGGATGAAAAAGCAAACTCCAACCGCCTACAACAACACACTTGAATCCCACAGATATCACATTGAGCAAAATGAGTCTGATACTAGAAGGAACATACTGTGTAATACCACTAATGCAAAGTACAAAATAAGCAAAACCAACACACAGAATAAAATGAAAGAATAGAGGTTATCTTTTGAGAGGAGTGATCAGTGGGGCCCTCGAGAGTGTTGTTCAGGTTGGTCTTCACCTGGGACAGGTATGCTCACTTAATGACTGCAGAAATTGTTAAGTTGTATTCTTATGAAATGTGTACTTTTCTACATGCATATTATACTCTACCTATGTATGATGTATAATATTAATGTATAACATGTAAATAATTGCATTTTAATTATGTATTTAAAGAAACATCAACTACCTAAGTGTCCATCAATGGGCAACTGGCTAAATGAATTACACGATATAAATTTAATGGAATTGTGTATAGCTACAAAGAAAAATGAAGTAGAACTATCTGTATAAACTTGGAAAGATGTACACTATATATAAACAATGAAGTTGAAAAACAGTGTAAATAATATGTCTATTGTAATTTCCCAGAAAGTCCTGGGATTACATTCTCAAATGGTTAATAGTGGCTGTCACTTGAGGATGAGATTGTTAGGAACTTTGACATTCTATCTAATGCATTTCTATGTTGTTGGGACTTATTTACAAATACGTATTACGTTTTTACTACAAAAGAGGACACAGAGAACATTAAGATGAACAAAAAGTGCCTTAATCTTGAGACTGCTATTATTATTTGTGAAGTTTTGGGTTTTCGATGGAAAAAAGAAATGATAATGGAATAAACACAGTGCCTTCCCTTCAGGGTTGCTAACTGAACCCAGTGATAGAGGTCAGGTTGGTTTGTTGCTGGCAATCTTCACAATTGATTTAAATTAGCACTTGTTTGCAGGCTGTTCCACATTTAAATATACTTGTGGTGTGGCCACCGCAAACGAGATACTTGGCCACACAAAGAATGTATCTACAAAATGGCAAAACAACTGGATTTGTTTGATTAAATGAACAAAACCATATACTCAGAGGAAGGAAAAAATCAAAACAGCTACACCCGAAGTAACCCACTGAGATGGGTGGTTCACAAAATACACCAATTTATTGGATCAACATGTTAGCAGCCTCATGTGGAGTCTGTGAGAAATCCAGTTTGAAATGAAATACTTCTGAAAAAATCAAGAGGCCATGAAAAACACTTCTTTGTCCATCATTAGCAAACATTTTCTGTGTATTCATTGTGGATCGGCCATTATGCTAAAACTATATGTAATACTACTTTTATAACTATAAATGACATTGTGTTGAGCATTCTTAATTCCACATATGGCACTGGAAAAAAAATTATGTAGAAAAAACCAAATCTTGATTTGGGAAAAACTGATAAAACTACAGATTTTCATATAAAGGTCTAATTAAGAGACCAAAGTAATAACCAATTCATAATGTGGAATAAGTTGTGTTCCAACTTTGGCTATACGTTATATTCAACTGAAACAGAATTTCTGGAGACAGCATTTGACCATTAATATAGTTTAAAGATCCCATGTTATTAAAAAAAACAAAGAATTGCTCAGAACAATTAAATCAGAAACTAGGTAGAATGGGATGCTTACACAAGTATTTTTTTAAAAGTTTCAAAAGTAGTTCAAAAATGTAATCTACATTGAGAACCACTGCTCTTAAATTTATATTATTAAAGAATTTAATAATAGCCTTAAAGAAGCATTTTTTAAAAAGATTCAGTACTACATACCTGTCCTTCTCTTGTGCAGTTTTGCTAGAAAATGATCACAAAGTGACCTTTTACCATGGTATGATTTCATATGTATGGATACACCTCCATAGGGTTACATCCTGATAAACCTACCATAAGTTGAAAGTACCATAAATCAAAACATTTAATGCACCTAATGTATCCAACATCATATCTTAGCTTACCCTACTTTAAATATGCTCAGTAAATATACATTAGCTTATAATTGGGCAAAATCATCTAAGACAAAACCTGTTTTATAATAAAGTGTTGTGCCTCTCATATCATTTATTTAATACTGTAGTGAAAGTAAAAAAAATGGATTGGTTGCATGGGTTAACTTTCACACAATCACAAAGTTGGAGAATTTTAAGTTGAACCATCCTAAGTTGGGAACTATATCTATATTTATAAGTATGTATATTCATATGCCTTATTTACATTATTTCATTTGATCCTTGCAACAACTATATAAAGGAGATATCACTATACCCATTTTTTTGTGGTACTAGGGATTGAATCCAGGGCCTTATGCATGTGAGACAAGCACTCTACCAACTGAGCTATATCCCCAGCCCTACTATACCCATTTTTAAGGTGAGGCAAATAGGCTTGGAAAGTTATAGCAGCAATCCCTCGGTCTCAAGAAGAGTAAAGTCAAGATTCCACAGCCTATGTATTGATATAGTGCCTATACATTTGAAAGCAGTGTATCACTCAAAGAATGTTTATCAAGCACCTACTATGAGCTAAATCCTTTTCTAAGAACTGAGGAGATGGAGAAAGTGTAAGTGTAAGATGGTGTCTGCCATATGATTGAGCATACAGTTTAGCTGAGGGGTCAATACCAAATGGTCAAGTTCAAAGGACTTTGCAGGAAAATTTCTGAATTGGTAGGAGATTTTTCCTGATAGGATTCCCTTCAAAATTTTTCTCTATACACAAAGTTTTGTTGGGAAAAATGAGAAAAAGGCTGCACAGGAGGCAGAATAATGCCCCCCACAAAGATGTCCACATCTTAATCCCCACAATACATGAATGTGTTATGTTACATGGCAAGGGTTAAAGTTGCAGATGGAACTAAAGTTGCTAATCAGATGTCATTAAAAAGTAAGGAAGCTGTCCTGTGTTATGTACATGGGCCTAATATATTCACCTTAAAAGATGAACAAGGAGAAAGAAGGAAGAGTCACTGTCAGAGTGATTGGTATGAGACTTTATTGGCCATTGCTAGCCTTGAAAATGGAAGAAGGGGATCATGACCCCAGGAATGTGGGTAGCCCCTAGAAATGGGAAAAGGCAAGAAAGTGGTTTCTCCTAGAGCCTACAGACCTCATGGGTTTAGCTATGAGACCCACTTCAGACTTATTATGTCCAGAATCATGAGATAATAAATGTGTGCTATTTTAAGCCTAATTTTTCCTTTGAGATGGGAATCTCACCATGTTGTTCAGGCTGGCCTCAAACTCCTGGATTCAAGTGAACTCCTTCCTCAGTCTACTGAGTAGCTGGAATGATAAGTGTGTGTAAATGACTGGTTTTTCTTCCCTACTTTGGAAGATGGAAAAAGAAGGTGGAACAAAAGAGGAATTTTGTCCTAGTAGTTTTTGTCCAAGCAATCACATCTCTATTCCAAAATCTTGGCCTCTTCCTCAGGTCTACTGAATGAGAATTTTCCTTTTAACCATGTTAACTAACTACCCAGGCTAGCCATATGCTTTCTAACAAGTCCTCAAGTGTGTTGGTCCTAGTGGTTTTCAGATTTAAACATTCATGAGGATCATAGGGCAGCTTGTTAAAACACAGATTGCTGGGTCCTTGCACTGGAGCTTTGGAGTCAGTAGGTGCCAACTAGGACCAATAATATATGATTCTAACAGGTCTCTAGGTAATGCTGATGCTGCTGGTCCAGGTACCACATTTTAAGAACCATTGATTTAGACATCACTAATGAACATGTTAAAAGAAAAAGAAGTGACATATATCATAAAACAAAAATCCATGACTGTACTATTTTCATAACTGATATTTAAAAGGTGGGTGATGTTTATAATCTGTAATTCACACACTTGCTGTATGAAAAGATCACCACAGAGACCCAAGTTTTGCAGCAACACCTATTGGCAAGAACCATCACACCTATCGAACACCACATAATCAAATCCATACATGTACCACCCTTAAACGACTTTTTCATGTGTCTTCTTTTCTCCTCACAATCTTCCATATGGCACAAATGGCAGCTATGGCTATTGACATTGCTAGAATCTTGGTAGAGAAACTGAGGCACTTGGAATTTAGTTGAGCAAGATTTCTGAATCTCAGTACTACTGACATTTGAGGTTGGGTCATTGTTTTGAGGTCTGTCCTGTGCATTATTGTATGTCTAATGAAATCTCTGACCTCTACCCACTAGATGTTAATAGCACTCATCCCCTCAATTGTGACAATTAAAAATGCCTCCAAACATTATAAAATGTCCTCTGCAGGGAACAATCATCCTCAGTTGAGGGCTATTGACTTAATGGGTCATCTGGTTCTCATGCATAGTTTTAAGGAGTGCAGCTCAGGGGCAGAGTACTTGCTTGGCAGGCACAACAAAAAATAAAAAAAAGAAAATGAAAGAAATGGAGAGAGAAACAGAAAGAGAGGAGAAGGAGAAAGAGAGGAGGAGGAGGAGGAAAAAGATTATTTTGTAATATAGCAATTTGGAAAGAAGTTATTGAGTTTCACAGTACACCTTAAACTGGAATGAAAAACTACTGAGTTGAAGTTTGGTCACATGATAAACTCAGGCTGATCCCTATGGAGCTGGGACTTCTGAAAGGTGCTGAGTAGGGAATAGTTCTTTCCAGATAGACACACACATAGTTTTTTTTTTTTAATGAAAGTTTTTCTCTCACCCAATTTTTACAGCTGCTACATCCTTCAGATGCTCTTTGACATTCTAAATGGCAGGGTGGGAGAATAGGCAAAAGGGAAAATATCAACAATATGCACATTTAAAATCTTAAAAGCTTCACTGAACATGCCTTTTTAAATAAATTTAAGTCAGCCCAAATTTAAGGAACTCTGTAATATCATTGATGTAAATAAGAGCTGAAAAGCAACATTCTGGAATTGCTATTGTCCATAATAAATAGAAGAAAACTTACATTTTGTATTTACAGAAAAGCCACTGTATAATAGCAACCTATTTATAAACACAATCCAGGTTTCAGTCAAGACCTCAGTCTGATAGCACTCCTATTCACAGTATATCAAGTCCTAGAGGGTCAATGTCACACAGACTAAGGCAGTTTGAAAAAACATTTCCTTACAACTGAGGGCAAAAAAAACATGTCAATTATTACCTCAATAATCTTATGATTCTCACTCTGAGTAGGGAAGATTCTAAGAACTAGAAAGGGTCATAGACATGTTTTCCTTCAGCTTATTTGTTTATAAATGGAGTTTCCAGGGAGAATGAGGGGTTCTTTCACTCACACTTTTCTGAACAGAAAAGAGGTCATGTTTATGCATTGACTTCCTGAAATTTCCATGTTTCTAAGGCCTACATGTTTCCTCTCTTTCCTCCATTCCTGAGACTAAGCTAGATTGGCAGGATATGATCAAACTGTGACTGCCCACTTTGTTTTCATTAGCTACGGTATAAATCAAATCTCATGCTTCCTTTTGCTGCTCCAGGAGTGTTTATAGACTGCAGAATAATTTTAAAGCTGATTTAAATAAAACTCTTTGAGAACCATTAGTACATCTTTACACTTGTAGCATAGAACAGCCCAAATTCAAATGTAGGCACTTTTTGATTTATTGACACTATGGTTCTAGTCCTTTATAATGAATGCAAAGACTATTGACATATGCCACATAACTTTTTGTTTGCAATAAGCTGAAAAATAGGTGCTATTCCCCACCAGATATTTTAGAACAATGACTTCATAACTTAATTTTCATAAATGAATATACTACAGTTAATCTCCACATCATGTACAACCACAAGAATGAGATTCTAATTAGAATAAGTTATATTCCATGTATGTATATGTCAAAATACACTCTACTGTCACATATATCTAAAAAGAATAAATAATTTTTTTTTGGTGCTGGGGATTGAACTCAGGGGTACTCGAACTCTGAGCCACTTCCTCAGCCCTATTTTGTGTTTTATGTAGAGACAGGGTCTCACTGAGTTGCTTAGCACCTCACCCTTGCTAAGGCTGGCTTTGAACTTGTGATTCTCCTGTCTCAGCCTCCTAAAGTGTTGGGATTATAGGCGTGCACCATTGTGCCTGGCTAAGAAGAAATAAAATTTAAAAAAAAAGAAAAACAGGGCCTAAAAAATCATTATTGTGCTTCTTTTCTTTATTCACCTCTTTACTATTTTCTAAAAGGAATCACAAAATTCACGGACTTAGGGTCCAAAGTTTGGAGCTTCAGGGACCTAAAACAGTGGTCTCTCTGCAACAGCACACTAGGTCTAAGCACCATTTCATACACCCCTACACTCAGCTAAGTTTTTAGGTAACTATAGATATGTGGTTCCTAACTGGGATGATTTTTGCCCCCACTTTCCCCCAGGAGATATGTGCCATGTCTGGAGACTCTTTTGGTTTACCACAATTGGGAGGCTGGCTATTGCTACTGGCATGTAGAGCATAGAGGCCAGGGATGCTGCTCAGCATCCCACAACAAGGAATTATCTAGCTCCAAATGCCAAGAGTGCTAAAGGTTCTCAGAGATCCATGTTCCAAACACTTATATGACTATTTATATATATATTCAGAACAGGAAAATCCATAGAGACAGAAAAGATTGGTGCTTGTCTAGGGTTAGGAAATGATGAAATGGTGACTGTTAATGGGTATGAAATCCAGGTGATGGAAACAGTCTGGAATTAGTTTATGGTGATGGATGCAAACTTTGTAAAGATACTAAAAGTATACCAAAAACTACTCAGTTGCACATTTTAAGCAGAGAAATTTCATGGCATGCAAATTATATATCAATAAAGTTATTAAAATTTTTTTCATAGATTTTTTCATTAGTTTTTAATTTCTTACTAAACAAGAACTAATATTATAGAGCATTTTTTAGTATTTCTAGGCTTGCCCAGAGAATAATCTCTAGCAACACTTTTTAAACACAACATTATATTTTATAGGAAAAACATTAACTATGTTGTTTACTTTTTAAATACATCAATGACCAGTTGTTCCCATAATGTTATCATTTGCTCTTGGTTCCTGAGTTATGTTTCACTCATCTGTGAGCAAGTAAGACAAAAGTGCCCAGGTTAGAGCAGAGCTGGAACTCAGAGTTCTTGCCTCTACTCTAGTCATTGATGTCATGTGAAGATGGCCAAATCATTTGACTACTTTGTTTCACCTTTCTCATTCTTGATACAAGTCTTAGCTTCCTGACAAACTCTCCTTTAGAAAGCCACGACAACAAAGATATTGACAGTACATGCTCAGTGACTCACCACTACTGATGGGACACAACTCACCCCCCCACACACATTTAGGGACTCTCTTTCCCCCAACCATCTGCACCACCATTTTTCTATGTGAAGTCCCCACTCGTGCTCAGATTCTATCCCTTTCTGCATTGTTGTTTCTTACAATGACAGCACTATGATGGATCAGACTATATCCAAATCCTTCACATCTCCAAAGCCCAGACATTACTCCACTTTTTCCCAAAGCCTCTGGTTCATGATAAATGATGACAATTTTTAGGCAAAAAAATTCTACATTTAATTGCTAAGAGCACAGAAACAACACAAAATGTTACCACTTTGATTTCATATCCTCCTGTGCCAGCAGCACTGGATTCCATTCAGTTCACCACATACCAAGCTACTTACAGATGGGTGCCTTTGTGATGGCCCTAGAGGCACTCAGCAAACTCCTGCCATCCTTCAAAGGTTTGCTTAAATGTGACTTCCCCATTGTAACATGAAACTCATCACTTCCAATCCCCCTTAGCTGCCTCTACTTTTTGACACTTCCATAGCCATATGTACCTTCTGACATATTCATTTGTCATATCTATTGTTCATAGTTGCTTTCTGTGAAATTGTGAGCAGGGATTTTTGTATGTTTTAATCACTGATGTAGTCAAAGAACCTAGAATTTGCCTGGAATGTGGAAGGTGATAAATAAATACTTAAGCATGTAAAATGCTAGAACAGTGCCTGGCAATTAATATTAATTTCTTCATCATCATAGTTGTCATCATCATTAGATTCATCATAGTGAGGCAACTCTCATACTATTATTCTGCACCAATGTTCTATATTTAGCTTCTGTGTCTATGTTTTACATAATTGTATAAAGACTATTAGCTTCTTGGGGGCTGAGAACATATCATATACATATTTTGGTATATGTATTTTTAAAAATTGAGATAAGATTTACAAAGCAAATTCACCACTTTACAGTGTATGATTGAGGGGCTTTTAGTATATTCACAATGTTGTGCAACCATCACTTTTTTCTAATTCCAGAATATTTCATCACTTCAAATAGAAATCCTATGCTAATTAGCAGCCATTCCCTATTTCCTCTTTCTCCAATCCCTGGGAACAAAGAATCTATCTCTACAGATTTGCTATTATGGGCATCTCCTAAAAGTAGAATCATAATATATATAAATGATATAAATGACTATATCTATATCTAAAATATAGATGACTATATCTTTTTTATGGCTGAGTAATATTCATATGAATATTATGGTATCTATATGTGTCCTAGGCTTGGATATTATAGATACTCACTATCTATTACTGTGAGTTAGGAATTCTGGAGATGTATAGAATGCTATTGAGAATAGACTTGGAATATGACTGTCACTTTGCTAAGGACCAAAATGATGATGCACCAAGCCAGATTTAAAAAAAAAGGCAATTTTATGATTCTAAACTTACCTTAGCATTATATTAGGAAAAAATGCTGTCCAGAATTTAAGCAAATATGCATCCACCATGCAGAATTCTTAAACAAGTAATTGTGTATATTTAATTTCATTTCAAGTAAAAATACCCAAAACAAAATATATATGAGTAGAACTAAGTTATCTTCTGGTCTTATCCGTGGTTTATTTCATTTCTCAGAAGTATATCAGTTTCAGATTTAGCCAGTACTTCAAGCTGACATACCTCACAATGTGATTTTTAAAATAGAGTTTGGAAATAATTCTTAACTTCTGTCACTGAATTTTGTATAGTTCAAGAAAGTGATGAAAAGCTACCAGCTGGAAAGCTGCTTGGTGCTCTGCCCCTCATAGAGGGGCCATTTGCAGAAACAATAGCCAGAATGGGCAGCAGGAATGACAACACAGTAGGAACTGCTGACATTGATGGCACTGAGGTCCTACTATGGATTTCTTTTTCCCTGTAGAATTAGAGATCATATGAAAATAGTATTCTGACATTTTACATTTGTGTAGGCAGTTCCATGAGAGAAAGATAAAAGGCATGTTACCAAAGCAGGTAATGATATAAGATTTTTTCTGTCCAAGAACTATAGAAGAAAACCTTATATATAAAATCATGATTGTGATAATTTTCAACCTTTTGACTGGTGAGTTATTTCCTTTGATTTATTGAATTTTTTTGCTCTCTTCCTCCAGAAATTACTAAAATCATTACTTTTAATGTTGGATCATATTTAAGAATCAAAATGCATACTGAATAATATCAGTAGCACTCTTTTACCAATACTTTCTCAGTTTTCAGGCATTATGGTAAGTGTACAAAGGAGTCAAGTGCACTAGTTAAGGTCAGTCATCATGGGTCAATGTTCCAACCACAATTCTGACTTAGGCTGTCCTCTGCCAGAGACTAAGATCTTTCCACCATATCATGTCGTTTTTACTTAGAAACTACTGATCTGTTTGTGTAGCTGTTGAACTCCAGTAGGAAAGTGCAATTTACTCTGGTTTATTTTGTCCAATAAACAGGAAAAAATGCTTGTTTTTACATTACTGTGCTACCTCTGTTAACATGGATGTAACATTTTCACTCCCGACAGTTGTCAGTTAATTATAACCCAAGCAGCACACTATCCATGTGCATATAATTTCCCTTATTGCAAGTTGCTCCACCAGATAGTTAGCAAATGCCTACAGACCTTTCAAATTACAAGCTGTATGAATTCTTCCTGTGAATGTTTATATTATTAAGATATTACCTACTTGCAATCCAAAAGGGCTTTCTCACTTTAAAAAAATATTGTGCTTTTTGTCTTGGATTTTATATTTGACTTTTATTTCCCCTAAGAAAGTATATTAAGTAAACCAAAGATCTATGGAAGATCTAGCCTTATCATTCCTCACTCTTGCTGAGCATGAATGAAAAAATATTATGACCCAAAGTTCTTGCATTTACCCTGAATTTATAGCATTCAAAGATTGTTTAAAAAATAAAATACAATCTTGGTTACTCAGATACTTTCAGGAATGATGTCTTAGATAACTATGGTTAATGTTTTGGTGAATATCTGTCCAAATGGATAGAAAAGGGAGGGAAGGAGAAAGGATTTTATAGAAGGGAGGCCTTTCTCATTCATCTAAGCTATTCAATGGCCCATATAAATCACTACAGGATTTTTTTTTGTCTATGAAGATTTCACATCAACTAAGAACATTTTCTATGTATCATGGATAATTTTTCTTCATCAATTAATTGCCCAATGCTCATTTTGTATGAGAGATTTTTTTCCAGGTACAAAAGAGCTCCCAAGGAGGTATAAGACACAATGCTTGACTTCCAAGGGTTGCAATATAGCCAAAGTCTGAAAGTTTATCAAAATTGATTAGTAGTGAAGTGCCTAAGTTCTGAAAAGGGTACAACTTCAACACCATCCTGATTTTTAAAAATCCTACAGAAAAACATTTTGACAAGTGAATATCTTCAGAAGGATGATTTAAAAGCCAACTTTGACTCCAGTTACATAGGAATACCTATTCTTGAAATTATTCCAGAATATTGGACAATCTGGGCCTGCCTTAATTGAAGACTCAAGAGTTGAGCTCCTATAGATTACAAGAAAGTCTTGTAGATCTCATAATACAGGACTTCTCCAAAGATATACTTCAAATGCTGCTAAGACCCAGGAAGTAAAATTCAATGCCATGAAAGTGAAATTCTTGCACTTTTCTCACAGGTGAGCCATATGAGCAGGTCCTGCTCTCCTAAAGCATTCCTTTATTTGCAGTGAACACATGCTTCTAACAAGCTTGGGCATACGGTTTTTCAACACACTGTAAATTAGAAACAGTAAATTAGAAGGGGAAAGGTTGCTAGCATAAGCATCCTGGGTCCAGCAAAATGTGATGGGCTGCATCCAAGGAAAAGAATAACAACTACAAAAAATGGCAAAAGAACTCAATTATAATTCATAAGGGTGTTTATACACTTATCATTTTGGAGAGGAGCTTTTAGAACAGTAAGAAATCCACCTATCATTTGTTCCCTATTGTAATACCAACAGTCTGGGATTCATAGGTGTTCAACACACACACACACACACACACACACACACACACACACACACACCCCAAAAGAATGCACAAGTAAATAAAGACACATTCTGGGACCATTTAATTGTATTTGTCTCAGAGACATTGCCACAGAAGAAAATATTTTATGCTTAAGAGTAATTTTTAAAAAAGAAAAGAAATATTTAACTTCAAAAAGCAAGAGAAATAAGAACACAAGCCCTCTGGAAATGTTATAGCTTATACATAACATGTAGTTGATCTTGTGAATCTGTGGTCTTTTATAAAGTCAGCTTATACATAAATGAAATAAATGCTTACAGGAAGATATCAATTAAAACTTTGTTTTTTCTCCAAAACTTCAGTAATTTTTGTATTTTATGATTTTGTTTTTTCTACATTTTATTAGCATATCATAACAACACATAATGGTGGGATACATTATATTTTATTATCATATATTAATTGTATATATTTGGGGTAAAATGTCATGCCTCAACACATGAATACAGCATGCACTAATCAAATCTGGGTAATTAGCATTTCCATCTCCTTATCATTTCTTCATGTTTGGAGGCTTTGTACTCCTCTCATCCAGATTTTCATAAAATATATAATAGTTTAATGTTAACTACAGTCATCCTCCTGTGCTGTGGAACTTCAGAACTTATTCTTCTTTGTAACTGTGCTTTGGTATGTGGCATCCAATCTTCCCTTATTATTCCTCTCCTCACCTTTCCTAGACTCTAGTAATCACTATTTTACATTCAGATCAACTTTTCAGTTTCCACATATGAGAGAGAACATGCATCATTTTCTTTCTATGGCTTATCTCCCTTAATATAATGTCCTCCAGTTCCATTCATTTTGCTGCAGATTTTATTCTTTATGGTTGAATAATATTTCATTGAGTACAAATACCACATTTTCTTTATCTACTCACCCATCAATGGGTACTGAGTCTAATTTCATATAGCTCTTGTAAATATTGCCTCAATAAACATTGTTATGGCTAGGTATCTCTTTGGTATGCTGATTTCATTTCTTTTGGAAATATACCCGGAAGTGGGATTGCTGGATCATATTGCAGATCTCTTTTTAGGTTTTGGGGGAACCTGCATACTGTTCTCTACAGTGTCTGAACATTGGGAATTTACATTCTCATTCCCACCAACAATGGGATGTCCCTGCCAGCCTTTGTTATTGGGGTTTGCCCACATGAGAAAGTGGAACTGGTGTGGGCAAAGGCAGGCTGCCATACTGAGAGAGACCAAGTTTCTTTTTGAAGTAGGGGAGCCAGGAAAATATTCCCTCTTATTTTTGTTTGTAAGGATCAAAATATATTTTAAGTGTGCTGTCTGGCATATGATATGTCCCTTGCCTTGTACTTATATTGTTAGGATAAGTTTTGCTACTATAATAACCTTGAGGTCATGATTACTTGGATGGCCAATAGGTTTCAGGATGGGGACAAGAACAAGGGACTTTGTTCCCTCATTTGGTGGACATTAGAGTGGTGATAAAGGAGTAGCCATAGGGAACAACAAAAATATCTTAAAGGACAGCAGCAGAGTGCTGATGATCATGAAATTATGATCCATTAGAGACATACTGGGGAGAGCTTTGGGTTTTTACCAGAATGGGGGTGTGAATCAATGTATCCTGACCTGGAAAGCCTGGAGAACCCTTGTGGCCATTGTGATTACACTAGAGAAACTCAACCATCTACCTTTTATTTTATTTTATTTTATTTTTTTTTGGAAAGAACAATGTTGTTTGCTAGAATGGTGAAATAGACAATGGTATATTACTTCTTTTTTTTAAATGTTTATTTTTTAGTTGTAGGTGACACAATATCTTTATTTTTTTATTTTTATGTGGTGCTGATGATCGAACCCAGTGCCTTATGCGCGCTAGGCGAGCACGCTACCACTGCACCATAATCCCAGCCCGGTATATTACTTCTTAAAACTAAATTTGAATATATCAGCATGTGCAGTCAACTAATTTGCTGACTTCAAAACAACCTGATGAAACTTTCCCCCTCCTAAACCTATTATTGCCTGTAATGAAAGACTCTATATGCACTAATCACAACATACAGCCTTAAGGTTGATCACAGCTTCTAAAAATTCATGATACGGGGATTTTTAGTTATACTCAACAAATTTTTCATTCAGAAACTTGATTGGTTGTTCTAGATGCCATGAATGATATATATTGGACTTGTTATTGGAAGAAATCTAAAGGATCAAGCATCCCTGAGTTTCAGACAGAAACTTACCAGAATACATTCAAAGGTATGTGGATTTTATTCATTATTTGGTATATTTTGTTGTGTCTTTTTCTGCATTTCATGTTTCAAAGATGCAAGTATATTCCACATTTATAATACTTTATGCCACCAATAGTTACCTCTTCAGTTGGACCATAATTAAATTAAGCCCTGATTAATTTGGATGAATCATTTTGCTTTCTAATGCAGTAAAATGTTTGTCTGTGTTTATTAAATTTTTAATTCCAGAATCCCAAAGCTCTTTTTGAGGCCATATTTTTCAATAAAATATTTATTTTAATTGCTTATCAATTAAGATAAAAATAATGTGCTCTTAGGCTGGAATCTACTTCTTCCAAAACATTTTATTTAATTACATAAAGTAGAACCATCAAAAGAATGTTTTTTTCATATTAACTCAACCACTAAAAACAGATTTAGGAGGTGGAAAACTTCAGTGTACTTTTCATAGTCAGCATTATCACATAAACATTAAGTTTTTCTTCTGACAATTTCCCGAGCCTGTCAATAATTTGTGTGACAAAACAATGTGAATATTTTAGGATAGCCTGACAGTGCAGTGTCAAACAAAAAGATGTTATTGACTGAAGATGGAATCTTTTAGGCAAAAATCCTTCAAAATTCAGTAAAGAATCACAGAATAGCAGCACTGCCTTCTCTTTTTTGTTCAACCACATCTTTTACTCCATCTCTAGAGTTCAAAGGTGGTATAAGAAGGTCTTGCCTGAAGTTCTATAGATGGGAACATCTGCAACTAAATCTCACTACCTTCTTAATCTATTTTGGAAAATTACTTAATAGTTTCTCAAGTAATGAGCCTTTATTTTTAACAGTAGCAATGTCCAGGTAAACTGTACAAAAATATTTCTGTGGCTTCTTGTTCTAAAAGTATAAAACATCGTGCACTTTGACAATTTACCAATCTTTTAGAGTCAACTCCATCCATCCTTTCACTCATTAATGTAAGTACCATTTAGCTTCTATGGCTCCACAGGCTGTGTAGGTATAGGAAAATGGTAAGCAAAATCATGTAATGATAGAATATTCATGTTCATATAACTTGTTAAGCTCTCAGCCCAATTTTAAAGCATATTTTTATAACTATTTGACTGTACAAAGTAATATGGGCTGAGAACTTGAAATTGCATATGAATGAAGTCACTTCACAAAAAATTGCCCCATCCTTTTTATTAGCAAAATACTAATGTAGATTATATGTGTTTTATGGAACATTAATTATGTCCACATTTGAGAAGAGATAAGAAAAGCAGGTTGTTGACTTAACATTTCAGAATCATCAAGAAATGGGGACTTGGATTTTGTTTGCCTGCCTCCTGGGAGCAGCCTTCGCTATGCCCGTGAGTAAAATACCTCTTGAATAAGACTAGAAATAAACATTTGTCCCATGGTTGGTAAATTTCAGGGTTTAAAACAGTGCAAGAACAGATATATTTAAATGTCTCTGTGTTGAATAAAACCTTAAGGAGTTGTTGTTTTCTTTTAAAGTATATTCTCAAACACCTCCACCAAAGATTCTGATTCAGTACAGCTGGGGTAGGGGCCCAGGATGCTGCATTTTAAGAAGTACTCCCAGGAGATTCTGATGAAACAGCTCATAAATATTACTGCCCATCTCTACATGGAGAAATCTTTTGAAGGGAATCTTGAAAGGTTTCCAAAGAAAACATTTCATCATCCTTAGGCAAATAATACAAAACTCTCTAAAACCAATTTCTCACAAGTTTTTCAATCTCTTCTTGCCCTCCAAATACCACTGCTGTTACCCTTCAATGGGTAAAATTTCTGTGTTAGGAATTCCATTCTTTGAACCATTTCCCTGCTCTCAGAGGCCTCACCCTTTTGGGCACATCTGCTAAGTAGGTGGTTTGGCTTTGGTATCCTGCCTATGCCCAAAACATATTGGTATATTTTATATTCAAATGTACCAAAGAGTAGGAAATCTGATCCACTCTGTAGACACAGGTACTTAAGGGCAGAGAGCTTAGGTCACATGCAGGCAATGCTTTTTGGTGGCATAAAGAGCAGTTGATACAACCAGAAGCCAATAAGCTTGCATACCTGCCTCCTCTCTTCCTTTCTCACCCATAAGACCAAGATTCTGTGTTCTGCCTTCCTAAGATGGGCCCCTGCATTACAAATTCAGCCCCTTTTCCTCTCCATAATTCAACACCTGCACTCCCAGAAGGCTTATATCAAGACAGTATAGGAAATGCAATTACCTGAATAAATTGACTCACACTCATGATGAGAGTGAATAAATCGTCTTATAAAATACAAACATTTAAAAAAATAGAATAGAGTCAACCCTTAATTAGTCCCATGTCTGAGAGAGTTTCTTCATCATGCTCTCTCCACTCTTCTGTATACCAGGGCCATCCACAATTCCATGAGGCAGGCATAAGTGACTTGACTCCCACTTCAGAAAGGACAGACAGTCCTGGTTTAGATAATTATTCAGGTTTCTTTTTATTTTGCACATTCAAATTTCTGCCATAAATATATTAATAGAATAATAAAAAGTATTGGCCTAAACTTCATAAATCAAGACTTTCATTATCCAGGGGAGGGACTCAGGATATTTCCACTTTATTACACCCATCTTGTTCTCACATTCATTAATAATTCCCACTTAGTTGTTCCTTTTGTTAAGGTGGATGTGTTATTTATTTCCTTTGCCTGCTAAGTATGAGGAATCCCTC
The DNA here is from genome assembly GCA_028644305.1 of Xerus rutilus. NCBI lineage: Eukaryota > Metazoa > Chordata > Mammalia > Rodentia > Sciuridae > Xerus > Xerus rutilus. Next base: position 115,872,890 of record CM053417.1, on the reverse strand, counting down.
TGTTACTTAAGCACTTAATAACCTGATATATAAGAAATGTTTTGTGAGATAATTCTTTTCTCCTTGGTATTTTTAAATTGTGTTACAGAAACATACTTCTTCCCAACATGGAGTGAGTTTCCTCAAAAAAAATATGTGGGTGGGATAGGATAGGATTCCTTGACAACATGGGGTGGATGGGCTACTCTGATCACTGGAGAATAAATGTATGCTGGCTTCTACTTCCAGGTCTCCCACTATAAGACTATAGCCCTGGAGAAAGACATTTAGTTGTTTGGGACCTCTTTAAAACAAGAAGGTTCCTCCTACACAGTATACATTTTGAAAGTAAAAGTAGATCTCAAATATATTCTGCACTATATAGATTTTTTTAAAAAGTATCTTCAGTCTCCCTTAATGTGAACAATATTGACTTAATCTGTTCCTTTCTCTTCTTCTCTTTTCCTCTCTCTCACTCTCTCCTCCCCACATCTCTTTCTTCCTCTCTCTCTTTTTTCTCTCTCTTTCTCTCTCCTCCTTTCTCCTTCCTATAAAAGCTACCACCTCATCCTGGGCACCCTGGTTATATCAACTTCAGCTATGAGGTAATTTTTCTATTTACTAATTTTGACCACTGTTTGAGTTAACAATGCGCTGAGCTCAATAAAGACTAGTGTGTTGATTCGTCAAAATGTTTCTCAAATGGTCTTACTTTTTCAGTTCCTTCTACTAGCTTCCCAGTTTAAGCCCTGGCAGATGGCCTCAAGCCTGCATTGTCCCAGCACCCTCCTATTTGGCCACTCAGACTCAGTATCTCCTCTTAAATATGGCTATAATTTTATTCACCATGAACTACCACTTAGGGAGATTCCATAGTAGAAAAGAAAGTGAACTCTACTTAAACATCCTTGTTTTATCCCATTTCATAAAATGTGGGGATTGGGTAAGATGTTATTTAAGATCCTTTCCAGCTCAAAAAATTAATGATTCTAGGATGTTCACACTCTATGTGTGTCTCTCATTGGCTTTACTGAAAGAGATCAGTGACTTAGTGATATCTACATGAGAGACTCTGCAGAGCAATGGAAAGCAAAAGAGTTCTGGAAATTGGGTAAGAATTTTCCCCAAGCCCATACTAACTACATAATCTTGGGTAAATAATTTTCTCTCTGAAAATGTTTTACTCATCTGCAGAATGGAAATAATGATAACCACATTTCAATATATTGTTTGGAGGAGAAATTAGATATGAAATGTGCTATGTCACATGTAACTTGACCAAGGTTAATACTAATAAAAGTAATAATAATTTTATTTATAATAATTTTATTTTAAAAATAAAAGTAATAATAATTTTTAATTTTACCAATTAAATGCCATACTACTAAATAAAGGAACCATAAATCTGAGTTTAGCCAAAAATATACTTTTCAGAAAGGGAAGAAATTCTTATTTGTCTCACAGGTTTAGGTTACAATCTGTGAGTCTGTTTACACACACAAGCTGAAGAAAAATGTTAGTAAGAATTTGAGGCAAGATTTTCTGATAAACCTTAAATGATTGACATATTTAAACCTATGTCTCAAGAATGAGAGACAGTGTTTCTACCTCCTTTTATTCCACTGTCATCAAATAAAAATAATTAAATTAATGTTATATCACATTATGAGGTCATAATTTTTGCTTGTTATGCTCTTGCTATAGAATTAAACACAATTACTACTTTTACAAATGCAGTCAAGCTACTGAACATCTTTAAGGATTCATGATCTTGTCCATAAAAATGGGGGTGATGATACAAGCCTCAGAACATGTGAGAAAACATGAAAAATGTGTGAGATGCATGTAACACAGTGCCTGACACATAGGAAGCACCAGACAAATGTTTACCTTCTTCTTTCTTTTGTAGAAATCACATTCTCAGGCTATCAATACTGACAGGACTGCATTAGTGAGTCTATATTTCATACTGCATTAGTGAGTTTACATGTTCGATGAAGCTAAATTAAATCAAATGTATTCTAATGTCTCTTTCTTTTAAGGTGCTTACCCCTTTGAAGTGGTACCAGAGCATGATTAGGCAGCCGGTATGTAGATATCTTATTCTTTATTCCCTTAAAATATTTAGGTATGCATTTAAATTCCATTATTAAGCAAAATATCATGTCTACTCCACATACAGACACTAATGAGAATTTTAGTTTGTAAAAGGTCATATCTGTGTACACAGTTGAAAATTCTTGCAAAGGAAAAATATGACTAAAATATTCATATGGTCATAATGACAAAGAAAACATTGCTACTTCTCCAGTTGGAAGTCAACTGAGCCAATGGTAAACCTGACTCTCTGTTTCTCACCAGTATCCTTCCTATGGTTACGAACCCATGGGTGGATGGCTGCACCACCAAATCATCCCTGTGCTGTCTCAACAGCATACCCCGAGTCACACCCTTCAGCCTCATCACCACATCCCAGTGGTGCCAGCTCAACAGCCCGTGGCCCCCCAGCAACCAATGATGCCAGGTCCTGGCCACCACTCCATGACTCCAACCCAACACCACCAGCCAAACCTCCCTCCATCTGCCCAGCAGCCCTTCCAGCAGCCCTTCCAGCCCCAATCCGTTCAGCCACAGCCTCACCAGCCCATCCAGCCCATCCAGCCCATCCAGCCCATCCAGCCCATCCAGCCCATCCAGCCCATCCAGCCCCAGCCACCTCTGCACTCCCTGCATCCCCTGCCACCACAGCCACATCTGCCTCCGATGTTCCCCATGCAGCTGCCCCCCATTCTTCCTGATTTGCCTCTGGAAGCTTGGCCAGCAACAGACAAGACCAAGCGGGAAGAAGTGGTGAGTATACACTGAATCCACTAAAAGACAAATCCTGGGAAAAATGGCACACCAGAATCGGCCCCGTAGTTCTAAATTCTCAAATAATTCAGGATGTAAAGCTGCAGTAACCACAAGCATGTTTTGTAACTTTATATTATAAATGGTTTTTCTATATGACTAGGTAACTAAGATCACATCTTTTATGGTAGGTTTAAATTCTGAAATTATGTAATTCCTATCAGAATATATAGTACTGAATCCCATTAATTTTGAGAGTAACAATAAAAGGAATATCAGTTTTTATATTTCAAAGGTTTGACTAGCTGGGATAGGCTAAAAGATAAAAAAGGGATAATTTTGGGGAGTCAGAAGGTGTCAATATTTGAACAAGCTACAAAAGGTAGATAGGAGCTCTCTTTAAAAACATAAAGGAAGGTTACTTGTCTAAAGTAGATGTCTAGCATGAATGAGGCTAAAATATATTGTTAGATTATTTTTCAGTGCTGGAACTCTACAGATTAAGTTTTTAGAAAGAAGTTGTCACAGTTTAGCACTATTCGTCCACTCTTCAGTGTCTTTCAAACAAATGGGAATAGTCAATAAAACAATCTTTATATCCATAAACCCTGTGAAATTATGTGATTCTATCATGTATATGTATCCAAATGTGACTCCAATTTATAAATGCAATTGATGGTTTACTACTAAGCAGCAGGAAGGAGTGAGGTGGAAATAACCTGGAAGGGAAGCCAGGGCACCTGGGTTCCTGTTCTGGCTTTGCCCTCAAAGAGGAGGTGGTATTGTACAAGTTACTTCAAATTTATGGGTGTTTTACCTTCTTTAAAATGGGAGAAAACAACTAAATCATATGATTTAAAGATATCTTTCCAAATATAAATGCCATAGTTTCCCAATAAACAAATATAATATGCCATACATGTCTTCACAATTGTGAGCATATTTATGGAGAAGAATAGGCAGAATTTTTGAAAATTGACCAGGATTGAATAATTTGGTGCCTATCATTAATTATTCTAAGTTAAAATATATTTTCTCTGTTTGCATAGAAAATACATTTATCTCTTTATTAATAATTAACATCATAGACTTTATAATGTGCTCATGCCTTGCCAAAGCTATTTATGGAAAGGTGATTTTAAAATCTTTAAAACTCAGTTTCTTCCTGTTTAAAATTAGAGTATAAATATGATAGTTTTTTAGAGTTGTTTTATGGAAATGAACTAAAGTGATGTGCTCAAAGCCTGGCAGGCAAGAAATACTTGATGAATGGTAGCAATTGTAATTTATAGGCTTTAAATGTTGTGAAGTTAGGGAGCTAATATCTAAAGACAATCAGATAAGAAAGAAACTTAAGGAATTATAGTTCAACTCAATGTTTGTACATTGTTTTGACATAACTGAAAACATGCATGTTATTGTAAATGATACTCAGTAGAAATGTTAGTAAATTATTTTAATTGTTCCTTTTGATATTTTTCCCCAGGATTAAAAAGATCAGAAAAATCACAGAACTGAAGTAGATTCTTCAGTTGCTTTTAGAAATGACACAAGAACTCAATGATTTGTGCCTACAATCACTTAGCAAATTGTGTTACTAAAAATAAGTATCATTAGTGGACAATAAAATGTTTTAAAAATCATTCATGTTTTTGTGTTGAATTAAATTTTCATGTCACTCCAGAGAAAATACTATAAATGAATATTCTTGAACAAGGTAGGAACTGCTTGTTTATCCCAATGAATTGACCATTTGGTAAGCAAATGAAGATTATCTCTTTTTAGCAAAACTATACTATCTCAAATTTTTTTAAACATGGAAGTTTATACATCAATAATAAGAATCAATAAAATGGAAAAATCATGAACATATACAGTCAATGAACCAGAATCAATGAAAGGAAGTTTAAAAAAAAACCTTTACAATGAAAAAGATAAACTCAAAAAAGGGTTTATATTATAAAACGAATTGGAACTTGGAACACTGGCTTCATACTTCACACCACATTAGCATAATCAAAATCTGGTCTTTTGATCTCATTTGACAGAAAAACTATTTTAATGAAATTAGTAGCATGTATAATAGTACAATGATTTTTTTAAATTATTAAAGTAATTAATCTAAGAAAAAATTAATAATGGAGCTTCAAGAAAAAATCCCAGTGACTTTATATACAAGCCATTTATTTCACTTCATAATTTTTTGGGTGTGCTAGGGATTGAATTCAGGGCCTTGTGCATGTGAGGCAAGCATTCTACTAACTGAGCTATGTCCTCAGCCCTCACTTCATAATCTTTAAGATGATAAATTGTATTCCAGATTCTTTAAAACATTAAGAGATGCATAAAATGGACTCAAAACAAGTTTTCTTTCCCACTCTTATTTATATTGACTCTATTTTTTCCTCCCACACCCACACAAAATTGTAAACAGTCTTCACAGGGTTTATATTACACAGCACCCACAGTAACTTTATTCCAGTATCTTTATGATTAAGGCTCATTAATCATTTTCTGGAATGAATAAATATAATTTACTGGGAGAGTGTTGATATTAAAATGAATAAGTTCATTTTAAATAAATTAGATTCAATGAAAATGTAAGAAAATTTTTAATTAATTAGCATGGAACAACTTTAATCAATTGAGTAAATATTAAGTATGCTCTAGGACAAGGCACTGTACCTTGTGCTGGTGAAAAAAGGAAGTTCCCATCATTATGGAATCGAGAATCTATCAAAGAGATAGCCCACCAACAATGACAAGAGAAGGCCTAATGGTATTAATGCTATGACAAATATACATTTAGAATACTTGGGCAAATATGGCAGCCATCACTAGCTAGGCATCTAACAGTGTTCCTCACTACTCCTTTCTTGTTGGCAGAGCTGGAATGAATCCCAGCATTTGACTTTCCACCAGCTTGGGAGTGATAAGCCCAATCTATTGTCCCAGGGATCAAATGTCCATTTCTCCATACCAAGTATGGCATCAATTATCATACATAGCTGTATTCCCCTTGCCATTGATTGGTTTAGGGATGGGTTGTGGTAGACCCTGACCACTGAATGAGGAAAAGGGAAAGTATCTTGAGAGAGGAGGAACTTCTGGGGAAAAGTTTTCCCTGCGATTGAAAAAAAACTATACAGATATGTGTTAGAAGAAAGTATTGTTTCATGATTGGATCTATTTGCTTAAGAATGTTATGTCTGGAATTGTGTCTGCCAATTTGTGACCAGGAGGGGAGAGTGGAAAGATGAAATGTCCCTGTGTTTTTAATGATATCATCGTGTTCTTGAATTAACCAACCCAAGGATCATCTATACTTATGTGTTTTGCCCTTCCAGTGAAGAGCAGGATCTTTGGAATTCAACAGAATCGCTACTTTTGAAAACTTGGTCAAATTAATTAACTCTGTGACTCTTCATAACCTCATTTATAAAAGCAAGAGTGATGGTACTTACTTCAGAGCATGCAAGAACACAAGAAAAGTGGGTACAATAGATGTAAGACAGTGCCTGACACACAGGAACACCAGACATATGCTTACCTTCTTTCTTTTGTAGAACTCAGGTTATCAATATTGACAGAACTACATTGGTGGGTCTATATTTCATACAGCATTGGTGAGATTCTGAACAAATCTAGAAGTCTATGTGCATTTTTTACATCACTCAAAAAGAAAAAAATAAGAGCTTCAATCTTAAAACTGGTCAACCTCAGATAGGATCGCATAAAGCAGGCTTTCACTTTCTGCACATTCTGCATCCAAAACATACCTTGGGGAGTGACCAGGATGTTCAAGATAATTTGAAAGATCAAGAGAAGGTCACCCCAGTATTAATTCAGCTATTTCTAAATTTAAAAATCATCCTGCAAAAAGTAGAATAGTTTTTTCTTTCTTCAGAAGTTAGTTAAAAATAATATACTTTTTGTGTGGTGTGTAGGGTACTGGGAACTGAATCCAGGGGTGCTTTACTACTGAGCTGCATCCTCAGCTCTTTTTTATTTTATTTTGAGATAGGGCCTTGCTAAAAGGCATCAAACTTGTGGTCCTCCTGCCTTATCCTCACATGTTGCTGAGATTATAGGTATTTGCCACTGTACCCAGCTGAATATGTTGTTTCTTGAGAGGTTACATAAAAGTGATATTATAAGAGTGATAAAGGAAAGAGAAATAACCAGATTATTAGCCATTAATATATGCATTGAACTAAAAATAATTTAGTTTTTCTGCAAAGTGTTCTATTCTGATATTTGCTTGAATTTGACAGAATAAAGAGAGATGAGTAGTTTTGCCCACAGATTGTGTAGGGATTTAAGATGAATAAATTCTCATGATATTAAAAACCACCACTCTCCAAAAGTACTATTTGTTGAATAAAGTTTTTTTATAAATTATTATAAAAAAACACCTGCAGTCAGGGAAAATATAAAGCAGTGTGTTTTGAGACACTTTGGGCATGGACCTTGGGCATCATGGACCTGGACTACAAGATCCCATGGACCCAGGACATGGAATATCCCATTTGTCCAAACACTGTACCAAACTCGACACTCCTAAAAGTGAAGTTAAACTTCACTCTGCTTGTGTCCATGTACCCACACATCAGAACAGCATCAGTGAGCATCCTCTTGTGGAAACTTGCTCACTAGTCCTCGTGGTCTGCAGTGCTCAAGTTGAAAGGTTTCCAAGGATATGTTGGGCATACATTTATTTCATGTAGCTATTTGTTTCTGCTATGATCTCCTCACTAGCTAACAAGCAACTTCAGGCAGATTTTAAACAATGCCTAAATATTGGTTGGTGTTCTTCATGTCTGTTCAATGAACCAACATTAGCATTAAAAATAAAGGAGAGTAGTAATATTAAAAAGAGGTAATAACAACACTGAAAATTTACTGGGCTTTTATATTCCAGGCATTATTCTAAGTACATGATGTGTATCAGCTCATTTACTTCTCACAACATTACAGAAGAAGCGTTGTCTCTATCTGCAGCTTACATATATAGAATTGTCTAAACTGAAAATTTTAATAAGAAATGAAATGTATTTTAACAGACACACACACACACTGTCCTATTTTTGTTGAGTACTATTTGAAAGGTAAACTAATTTGTCATCTGCCTCTAGGATTTTAATTAATACAACCTATATCTATTTCTAACAGAAAATGTGAATTCAACTCAATCAGAATCATGAAGCCAGTCTCCTGTCATTTCATTTTTCCTGCCCATTTGACCTCCTAAGGATGTATTGAGGAATTAATTGTAAATCAAATTCAAGAACACCTAGTCCAATAACTGCTCTGCAGTTACATGTGAAAAGTTACCTCTTGAGGTAAATTTTGGCAAACATCACAACACTAGGGCAGTGTTGTCATGGCAACCAGGGAAGGCTTATCTATCCCAGCTGTAGAGGTGTGCCTAAACATGAATGGTCTGCACACCTTCCCTGGTTCCAAAGATGAACTGAGAACAAATAAATGCAAGTCTGGTGCTCATAGGAACTGTAAGCTACTGTTTTTTCTCTCATTGATTAGTTCAAAGAAAGTTATAGTGTGAAATAATGACATCTTAATTGAAAACTCTGGTCCTGCCTCTCCTCAATCTTTCTATTCTATAGACCTAAGAAGACACACTCAACACACACACAAAGGCCTTTCAATTGATATTCTGAAATTCATTAAAATGACCAGAATAAAAAGGCTGCTAATCTATTCCTAGTATAACATTGAATCAGGACTACCTGGCTTGCATACTCTATTTACCTGGCCTGTATTTAATACCCAGATTAAAATATGTGAAAAGGTTTAAATATCTGAATAGCTTCCTGCATTGCAGCCTCCATGAATGTTAGCTATTAAGGCAACAGTCCAAACTGGCTCCTTCCACACAATCCTGACTAGAGAAGGAAATGTTTGCAAATTTGCACAGCTGCATGTAATAATAAATTCAGGCTCTGCAGGTTTACAAAATCCCATTTTCTGCCTGTGATGAGGAACTTGGCCTTATACTGGTTTCCACAGATGATTTTTTTAATCCTAAAATAGGTACAGTTTTAAAGTCTATTTCTTTTTACAGACAGCTGTCAATTTTAAAGTGCCTATTAAATATTGCTAAAGTTCACAGTTCCCATCAGCAGGATTTACAGAGACAATTGGAAAACAAAGAGATTTACTGTCTTTGTTTCTTTTGCTCCCATCCAGGTGGGAAGAAAATGTCCCCAATGAAAAGCAATAGGTACTGAGGAACTTGCAATTGCCACAACCTGCATTGATTTATTTGATGGTTGTTAATATTGTGAGTATTCAGAATCACAATATAAAGTCTTTCCTTATAAAATTCAATCACTCAGGCCTGGAGTTGGCTCAGTGGTAGAGCACTTGCCTGGCATGTGTGAGGCACTGGGTTTGATCCTCAGCACCACATAAAAATAAATAAATAAAATAAAGGTATAAAAATTTTTAAAAAATTGAATCACTCAAAAAGTTGCAAATTATCATAATATAAGAACAGAAACTTGTATTCAAAAACAACTTGCCTTATAACACACCAGATAATTTGCATTTGTTTGAATTATACACATGATGACGTGCACAGGATAGATAGGGGAATAGGTAAGCAAGTGAATTAAAGTGGCATGATCACATAGTTTAGGATAATAGATATCCAACCTGCAGAAAACCTGTTATTTCACCTTGTAGGTGTCAAAAAACAATTCACCAAATAAACTAATGTTTGTTAAATTAGGAAGAATTCAAAGAAACTTACTTATAGCTATAATACACCAGCAAGTATCTGAGCTTTGTTAATGTTCTGGTAATATTCTAAACTAATAATAAGAAATGTGAAATTTGAGATTTTTTTCTATGAAATTATAAAACACTACAATCACAGAAAAAGAAGAAAGTTTTATGTTTGCACTAAAGTCTGCCTTTATCCAATGCAAGCAGCAAAAACAAAGTTTTCTAAATCAAACAACCTGTCTTTACTGCATGCAAGAAAAGAAATAGACTGTATTTTGTGGTTCCATATCAGTATACATTGAAAGATCAAGCTCTCATAAAATCAATAGCATCTATGGAAATGCGTGCTCTTGTCACCATTTATCAGTCATTATATGGTATTAAATGACTGGAACCCAATGAGAGACATGGTAACAATGATGTTTACTCTCACTTCTGTCATGGAGTAGCCAGGTGACCCTGCCAAAGTCTGATCCAATCTGATGCTCCATTTCTTTATTTGTAGCACAAAATTGCTGGACCAGAAGGCCACAAAAGTGTATGCAACAGTAACATTACAAGCCAGTATGCATTTTAAAATAAAATTTCATCAAGTTCTAAATTCTGAGAAAATAGCCAAAATGAAAGGTGCAAAAGAACGGGTGGATCCTTACTAAGATTTCCTTTAAGAGTTCAATAAAAATATGAGTGTCTTGGCAATGATGCACTGAATTCCAGCCAGCTTGGCTTGAAGGTTCCAAACCTTCTCCTAAAGCAATAGGGAGAGATATCTTAACTGTTATCTGAACCCTGTGAACTTTGAAGTTGAAAGAGACTCAAGTGCTGTAGCTTACTGAATGGAGAGAATTCTTCCAATGCTATTGCATGCCTCCATCATCGCTGCTGTGTCCCTTTTCCCTAATGCTGTCCTGGGATCATTACCCTATGCAGCCTTTTGCATCCCTCTGCCCTGGTTCTGTCTAGCCTTTAGCAAGAGGAAATCTACATAGACTGAAATACACACACCATATCTTCTTACCTCTCCAGGGTCCTTACATCTTAGCAACAGCAGCAGCTCCAGGCAGAACTGACCCCCCATACTCCCTACACAGGGTCCCTATCCTGTGTGGGAACAGAGGAAGCAGGAGGCAGGGACACTGCTCAGAGCTGTAAGAGCCGTCTGGGCAGGCTCCCCGGCTGGAATGCACAGCAAGAGGCCCTGGGAGGGAGAAGGCCTTGGGTCACTCTGATCCTCTGAGTCAGACACCCTGGGGAGCTTTCAGCTCTGAAAGTCCTTCCTGGGCACACAAGACCTAAAACGCTCACTAGGGAGAATATATGAAGGTTAAAAAGTTAAGGTAAATGGTTACATAGACATACACCAGCTTACAGTAAATAGCAGAAATGAGATATGAATGCTGGAGGAAAAATCATTTAAATGAAAATATGCCTTAGATATCTGATAGGGGACTTGTATACAGAATACATAAAATCTCTTACAACTCAATAATAAAAATACAACTCAGTGAAAAACTGGACAAAGGATCTAAATAGATATTTCTCTGAAAAAGGTATACAAGTGGCTAATAAGCACATAAAAAGATGTTTGACATCATTAGCCATCAGAGAAATGCAAATCAAAATCACAGTGAGATACATACCACACACACAAAAAAATGGCTTTAAAAAAGTGCTGGTGAGGATGTGGAACCCTCATACATTGCTGGTGAGATTGCAAAATGCTTTGGAAAATAGTCTGGCGGTTTCTCAAAATGTTAAGCAGAGAGTTACCGTATAACTCAGTAATTCTACTCTTAGGTATACCCAAGAGAATGAAAAGCAAATGTTTGCACAAAAGTTTGCACATGAATTTTCATAGCAGCATTATTCATAATAGCCCCCAAAGTGGAAACAACCTTGGTGTTCATCTATTAATGAAGAGTAACAAAATGTGGCATATACATACAATGGAACATTATTTAGCCATAAGAAGGAATGAAGCTCTGATAATGCTACAATACTGGATGAACCTTGAAAATATTATGCTAGGTAAAAGAAGTCAGACACAAAAGATTATATATTATATGATTCCATTTATAGGAAATGTCTATAATAGGCAAATCTAGAGAGACAGATTAGTGGTTTCCAGGAATGTAAGGGGAATGAAGTACAGCGATGACTAAGGGGTGCAGCTTTCTTTTAGGAGTGATGAAATTGCTCTATAACTCTGTGAATATATCATTAAATTGTAAACTTCATATAGCTGAACTGTATGGTATGTGAATTTTTTTTTTTTGGTACTGGGGATTGAACTCAGGGGTACTCGACCACTGAGCCACATCCCCAGCCCTATTTTGTGTTTTATGTAGAGACAGGGTCTCACTGAGTTGCTTAGCCCCTCGCCATTGCTGAGGCTGGCTTTGAACTCACGATTCTCCTGTCTCAGCCTCCCAAAGTGCTGGGATTACAGACTTGCACCACTGCGCCCAGCTGGTATGTGAATTTTATCTTGATAAAGCTGCTAGTTTTAAAAATGAAATGCTTTCCTTATCTCCTTGAAATGACACAAAGATGCTGGGCTTTTCTGAGGTTACAATTACTCTTATGAATTCACCTATGAAGTATCTCAGGGGCTATGGTGAGAGCCAGCTCCAAGGATGGAGCTACAAGCACTGGTCCCTAGTATCTTGCCTGCCTCCCCGCCAGGCTTCTCAGTCATTGATGACAAGGATTCTGCTCTAGCTATATGATGCAGTTTTGCTCCTCCCTGACCCCTCCGTCCCCCAATACTGGCTCCCTTCTCATCATGCTCAAGGCTTCATTCATGAGAATCCTTTCAAACTTAACAGTTGCGTTTGTATCTTGTGGACTCACTATCTTCAATGCCAGTTAAGCACAGTGGACCGTCATAGCTCACTGAGTTTCTCCTAGCTGAAATTCAGTTGTTGTCCTCTGATTTGGAGGGGTGGATCTACTTTTTAAAAGCACATTTTTAAAATTAGGGTATTTCTTATAGGGACATTATGTATTTTTACTATTATAAACAAAAATGAAAATAGCAGAAGATGAAAATGAAGGAAGCAGTCCAATGAAGAGAATACTGCAGCGATCATCGGGGTAAAGGCAATCTGACAATCTTACATAAGTTTATCATTCAATAAGGAAATTACAGACTGACACATTTTAATTATTAATTTTCATTATTATTATTGCTTGTTTATCTCCATGTCCTTCACCTCTTCAAATGACTCTTGGGAATAAGGGGTTAATGTCCATGACCATTATTTTCTTAACAATAACAAGTCTATCTTGCCTTATGCTTAATGTCTTGTTTAATCAGTATATTCTGGTAATAGGACTAAAGTCTCAAAAGAAAGATTAGCTAAGTGGCCTAAATTGGTTACAATGCATAGCTTCTAGAATTTATCATACTATGGACCAACATGTAACTTCTACCTATTCTGGATTTGTCAAACATTTTCCAACCTATAAAGCCCCTGATATTATCATTATTTAAAAGTTGATGCCATTGCCAAGTGAAAGATGTCAATGGAAGTGTGAAGAAGTAGACTTCCCATGGAAGACAAAGGCTGCAAATCAATGTCCCTGACAGAGCTGTCTGTACTCATTCTGTACTGAAATGTCCATACAGACTTCTAAAATATGCTGGGGTGCTGTGGGTAATAGATGTCAAATAATAAAACTCTGAGGCACATGCTATGTTACTTTTTAAGGGAAAAAGTGGGGGTAAATCAAAGAGTCTAACAATTTTATTCACTGGCTTACATTCAGTGACTCAAAATTTGGCCACTACTCAGGTTTGCAAATTTCTACGGAAAATGAACTGTATTTGGCAAGCTCCATGAAATATGAGGCTGATAGTAAAAAAACTTTCATGCTTTCTCAAGACCTTATGCCACTAACTGTGTGAGACTGGAAACACTGTTGAAATGTCAATTTAAACACTGTAAATAAATACTCTGCTATATCCATACAAATTAATATAATTCTGTTGATTTCAAAGCATAACTTTAAAGTTTCCTTGAGTTTTGATTAGGAGATGTTTCACAGACAACACAAACCTCAGATTAAGCAAGTTAAGTAGGAACCTCATTCAGCAAGTTGAGTTCAGTAGGGTTCTGTTTCAAAGTCAGAAATGTTAATGGAATACTTTATTTTACACTATGGAGAACTGACTGGAAATTTAATTGACACTAAAATTCTTAGGAAGCAGGTCTTAAACTCAAAAAAGGATAAGACCAAAAGAGATAAAAATATTATTGTAACAGCCCGAGTCATTATATAAAAGAACACGGTGGTGAATTCCATTGCAAAGTTCATGACTCTCAAATATTATCTCCAAACCAGTCATCTCTGAGTTTTATGAAGTCAGCTATCCAACTGCTTTCTTGACCCTTCTACCTGGTATCTCAAGGTCATATCAAACTTCACTTATCTATTACTGAACTCTTCACTGTCTCTTCTGGCAAATGTCTTTGTACTCCAGCCTCCCACATCTTACAAAGTATTTATAAAGCATTTATCACAGTGCCTGGCATGCAGCACCCACTCAGTAAATGTTGTTGTTGATGACAATGATTAAGATGATTGATGATGAAAATTGATGATGATTTTTATCCACACAGTTGGTTGAGTCAAAAACCAAACAGTATTTCCTTATTCTTTTCTTGACCTCATGTCCCACATTTCATCTATTACCATGTTCTGTCAACTCTACCTCCAAAACAAATTAGGAATCTGACCACTCCTCCCATCTTCACTTTCATCACTGTACTTCTAGCCTTCATCATATTTCTCCTGAACAAATTTAGCAGCCTTCTAAGTGACCTAACCATCCACTCTTGCTCTTGTCCAATTTAATTGTTCATGAAGGAAATCAGAATAATGTTCTTAAAGAAAAATCCTTATTTTAAGGCATATACAGTGTGTATCATGTATTTATTAAGTCTGCTAGAACACCTTATGAGGTAGGTACTATTATTAGCTCCATTTTACAGGCGAGGAAGTGAGAAAAGAGAGGTTGGAACAAGCCCAAGATCACTCCTAAGACACAAAGCCAGAATTCACATCTGGACAGTCTGACTCCAAAGATGTATGTTCAATTGCTATACGAAGGATGATGCCATACTCACAATTTAAAAACTAACAAAAAACAAGCAAGGGAATACCATCAATAGGCTTCCATTGCACTTTGAATAAAACCTATCTATGTAAGATTCACTTAGAATAAAACTCATCCATGTAGGACTTCCCTAGGCTAAAGTGTCTGGCCAATTTCCTCAGTCTTTCCTTCCCTCATGCCCTTCTTTCCTCATGTTCTCCAAACACCTAGAGACAAGGCAAGCTAGGTCTTGTTTTGGGGTTTCTGCCTGCTGTTTCCTGTGCCTGAGCTGCTCTCCCCAGATATTTTCTCAGGGCTAGCTCTTCCATCTTTGGGTCTCTGTTTATATCTCATTGGCTCACAAAGGAGTTCCTGACCACCTCAAGTCAATGTTCTATGGCTTATTTTTTAAATTTGTTCTAGTTGTAGATGGACACAATAACCTTTATTTAGTTTTATGTGGTACTGAGGATGAAATCCAGTGCCTCACATGTGCTAGGCAAGTGCCCTACCACTGAGCTACAACCACAGCCCCTCTCTGGCTTTTTGATCTCCACACCCTGTTAGTTTTCTTCCTAGCACTTATCTCAATCTGTAATTGTTTTTATATGTTTGTACATTTGTATATTGATTGTCTTTTCTACTGGGCCAGAGACTTCACAATGATAAAGACTGTTTATCACTAATTTTGTTTTAGAATCTAGCATTGAGCTTTGCATATAGTAGGTACTGATAAATTTGACATATAATTGATGAAGACAAGAATGCTTTGGTGATAAAAAAAAATCCACTTAGATCTTAGGTCCTCCAAAGGAGGGTGCAGGATCAAATGTACAGTCAGCCAGGGGTGGTTTTTATCAAAAGTGAAGCCCTGAGGCTCTTCAGCTCTTTTAAGCAGTTACTTCTGAGGTCCATCACCTGTCTTCCCAGGAATTTTTACAATTTTGATTTTAACATGTTTGGCTGTAAATTTTAAGTAATCATTGTGCATGTTCAGGAATATTTGCTAAGAGAACAAAATGTGCATTAGAAATTGATTTCACATGTAATGAGTTTGACAATGAAATTGGCACAAAATGTGCCTTTAGATACATAAGTAAGCATTTACATAATTGCCTGGGGATTCAATAATTTCCTTTTCAGTTTACAGACATTTGTGCTGATCCTGGGTCCTGTAATCAAATCATGAGATGGAAGGAACGAAATGGATCAACTTAGATCCATTCCCAAATTGACCACAACAGGACTTCAGGGGCCCAGGAACCAGCATTTCAAGAAGCTCCCCAGAAAACTCTTATGCAAAATAAAATTTAAAAACCACTTTTCTCTTTATGTAGATGTATGTATGTTATTTATATATATGTGTGTGTGTGTGCATATATATTTAATACAATGGATAGCTAGTGTCTACTGTTTATGTTGAATTCTGAGAAATCCAAGATACTGTTTTAATGTTTCACATAAAAGGAAAACATAATATTAATCTACGTTAAGGTCACTATTTGTTCAGAAATGCAAATGATTAATGATGTTTTTTTGAAAGAAATCCTCACTGATAAATATCTTTGTTGATCTGCATGTAAACATGGGGAGAAATGGATAGGTATTTCTCACCTTAGAGGGGCAGCATGAACCATTTGGACAGAAGGAAAGAAAATCCAAATGATTGTCTTAGCCTGTAACTTGGCCATCCCTTAGGCTGTAAGTAGATAATATTAAGAAACTTAAAACTGAAGGCAGGCGGAGGCTTCCTAGCTTTTCAAAAGACAAAGTCGGCTGTTTATTCTCTTTTAGGGAAAGTTACCCAAGTTCCAGACTATGAAAGAAAAATTAAGTGAAAAACAAAACAAGGAAACAACCAACCATGTTTCTGATGTCAAGTAAATAAATGCGTTACTAAGACATGCCCCTATCCAAAGAGCAAAGGGAATCTTAAATAAGGATCTCACCAGGACTCACTTTGTCCCCATCTTGTCCATGTGTTTCCCTTATACTCTTTGATAGCTTTGGGACTTTCCCTGTGCACCACTAAAACCTATTTGTGATTTTTTCCTCCCTTGCCTGTTGTGATGTTTCTCTTCTCACTGCCCCTTCCATGCTCAGAAACCTTCCACAGCTCTCTAGTGCTTTTGCAAGTCAATTGTGACTTTTCTGCAGAAGATTGTAGGCTTTCCATGGTCTGACAACTACTCACCCTTCTCTTACCTTTCTTACCTTTTCTTACCTCCCAGTAAACTCTGCTTTCCAGTTAAACAGAATTGCTCACTCCCATATTTTGTGAACTCTCTGTCTAGGCTTTCTTAGTTTTCCAACTGGGGAGTTCCCTTTACTCATTTATTTCATGTAGAAGAGCTGCCTGTTATTAGTGCTCGCTTGTACCCACTATGCACTAGACTCCATTCCATTTTGCCCCCTCAAGAACATCACTACAGCTATTCTCTTACACTTCATCCATTTTCTCATTTCTCCTGGGCAGTCTCATCAGCATTAAAACATACTGTGATATATCCCACCATAAAAAGCTAAAGTTCTTCATCATACTTTTTCTTCATAGTCACCACCTTATTTCTCTCCTTTTTATGCAAAAATCCTTCAAAGGAGTATATATATACCCCACTTTCCATTTTCAGTGTTTCTGGACCCAAGTTTCTTGAACACACTTTAATCAGGCTTTTACCCACAACACTCATTAACCCTCCTCTCATTAAGGTTATCGATAACCACTACATTGCTCACTCTTCTGACTGATCCTTAGTCTTCACCTACTTGACCTACTAGCAGGGGAAGTACATAATATCTCCAAATCAGAACTCTTTTAATATTGGAGCAGGGAGTGGCAAGAAGGTGGGGAAAGTAGAGGTACTGGGGACTGAATTAGAACAAAATATATTACATGCTTTATAATTACATCAAAATGGATTCTTCTGCCATGTATCACTAAAAAGCACGAATCAGGAAAGAAAGAAAATGGGTGCTATTGATAGTTATGCATTATTTACAATCTTACCTGGCAAATAGAAGCTTACTTACTGCCCCCCCCCACCCATTAGAATCATCACACCTACTATCACATACTGTGATATACCCCATCATAAAAAACTGAAGTTCACAATCAATTGCTTTCTACTACTATCACAATCAATTGCTTTCTCCCCTGTAAAACATTGTCTTGATTTGGCTTTGTGAACACCACACTTTCTACTCCACTGGCCACTAATTCTCAGTCTTCTATACTGTTTCTTTCTATTATCTGAATGTAATGTAAGTGTTGGAATTCCTCATGGCTCTGTCCTTGTATTGCCTTTATTTTTCATCCTCAATAACTCTTTTTTTTTTTGGTACTGGAGATTGAACTCAGGGGCACTCAACCACTGAGCCACATCCCCAGCCCTATTTTGTGTTTTATGTAGAGACAGGGTCTCACTGAGTTGCTCAGCACCTCGCCATTGCTGAGGCTGGCTTTGAACTCGCGATTCTCCTGTCTCAGCCTCCCTAAGTGCTGGGATTACAGGCGTGCACCACTGCGCCCGGCTCTCAATCACTCTTTGATCTCATTCCTTTAAATGACATCTATGCATTGTTAGCTCCCTAATCTATATCTCCAACCAGCACATTTTTCTCCTAATCCCCTGGGTTCTTTAACTTCTCCCAACCAGCTACTCTCTGGTGTTCCTTATCTAAATCACGAGCATGTCAAACCCAGTGCTCAAAACTTTGGCTCCATATCACCAATGCCTCCATATCATACTATAGCCAATCAAACAGTAAATTCTATTGGATCTACCTTCAAGAAATGCCCAGATCTGACCTTTTCTCATTATTTCCACTGGTACTAATCTAGCCCAAGTGAATATCATATTTCATCCTGAATTAGTAATAAAATTGCTGAATGACTCAGTGTAGAGAAAGCTTCTATAAATCTCTCCTCTAAATGTCATCATTTCTCCTGGTTGAAGATGAATTTCTATGAGAACAATATTCTGTCATTGAGCTACTTCCAGCCATATTCTTTCTAGAAAGGTATTAATGCAAATTATATATATATATATATGCATACAGAAGAGCTATTTCAAATTCTACAGTAAGGAATACAATTGCTAAGTGTGTATTTATTCTTTTTTGGTTAATAGCATTCTTAGTGATGCCTGAATACCTCTCTCTTAGTACTATTACATGTTACATCATGGGCATTTATTGTTCTTGTTGACAATGTATAGAGTGGCCATTTACCATATATTTTTGGACTGAGTAAGCTGATCTTGGTAATACTACCTCCTCTGCTGATGACTGATTCCAAAACCCAGGACTAATGCCATAAGATTTCCCTTGATTCACTTGTGGTTAATAGCATATAAGGAAGTGGTGATTGTGAGCTTCTGGAAAATGTTTCCTTAAACATAAACAAGAGACATGGAAAGGGACACTATTCTTCCACTATGGCAGTGTTTCTGAATCTCAGTGCTATAGACTTTTTGGGTTTGATTGTTCTCTGTTATAGAGAGCTGGCCAGTGCATTGTAGGATGTTTAGCAGTATCCCTGACCTCTACCTAGTAGATGCCAACTGTGACAACCAAAAATGTCTCTAGACATTTTCCAGTTATTCCTTGGTAGTGGTGAGGAGAATCACCCCCAGTTGAGAAGAATTTCTGGTGCAGACATTTATATATTTATCACCAAACTGCCACAGGCTTTCTTTCTGCCAAACAAGAGAGAACACTGAGAGAAACATAATGTGAAAAGAAAAGGAGGGAAAAAATCCGAAGTCACTCGGATGTAACCTAGCATACTTGTGGATCTTCAGTGACATGAGTCTGTAAAATCCCTATTCCAGCTAATTTAAGTAGGTTTGCTATTACTATCAGCCAAGAACATCAAAGTGATCTGGGGTCTATACTCATAGCTCAGAGCACACTGCTTTATTCCAGGGTGTCCTACAGCTTAGAGAAATGACCCATGTCCCACCTTAGGGCAAGATTCCAAGGGGTGCAGTTTAACATGAAGGATGGCAAATAAAATGGCTTGTTTTCCTATTTGATAATGATTGCTCATATACCCTTATGGAATTCTACAATTCCATTGTAGAGTTTTAGAGCAGGAAGGAATTTTAGGGAAGGAGAACTAAGCTAAAACCAATATTTATGTTTATTTTCAAAAAAAAAAGGCCTCCAAAAGAAGATCAAGGCTTATGCCTCCAAATATTAGGAAAAGTGCTATTTTTCACTACAAAACACTTTCTGAGCATGACAAGTCACTATAATCTTGTGTAAAAGCAAAAGGAAACATTTTATTATAGCCACATACCTTTAAGTATTCCCTTCTCCTTAAATGGAAATTCTATGTGGTTTTAATGTCTAAATTAATTACCTTTTTATAGAAGACATCCTCATTTCCAAGGGCAGAGTTGTCATTGAATTTTGCCATCTAAAAATGTTGTTTTTATTTATTTATTTATTTGGTGGGGTTGAACTCAGGGGCATTTGGCCACTGAGCCACATCCCAGCCCTATTTTTTTGTTTTGTTTTGTTTTTAAATTTAGAGACAGAGTCTCACTGAGTTGCTTAGCACCTCACTTTTGTTGAGATTGGCTTTGAACTCACGATCCTCCTGCATCAGCCTCCTGAGCTGCTGGGATTACAGGCATGGACCACCATGCCCAGCCACAATATTGTTTTTAATGTGAAAACTGATTAAAAAAAATAGAGCTGACATAATTGGTGGGCTATAAAATTCACAGTATAGTGAGGAGGGGAAAATATAAAGATTACAACCCAATTTCCTTTATTGTCTTTACTGTTTCACATACATTACTTTGTATTATTTTTGATTATTATAAGAGCAATGCAAGACTATAGCTAAAAAATCCAGAAATAGATAATAAGCAAAATGATTAATTATCCACAATTCCAGAGTCAATTATTGGTTATATCTTAGTGAATATTCTCCCAAATATTGTCTTGCACATTTACATTTGCTTCCAGAATAGTATTATATGATTTTGCAATATAACATAATATACTGTATTTAAAACATCCCTTTTATCATATATTTAGTAGTTTATAATTCATCCCCATTGTAAGAAATGCTGAATATGAATCATTGGCCGAATAGGAATTAAACACGTCTAGATACAAAAATTTAAGGGGAAAACAAAAATATAAAGAAATTCCAAAAAAAATGGATCAAAGAGTAGGATATTATTGGCTTCAGAATCTTCTTTGCATTCACCTATAGATCCAATCACCAAAGTAACAAGACCAACCAATGGATAGAACCAGGACAGAGAGCAGCCCTAATTAGGGCAAAGAGGAGGGTGGCACAGACAAGTCTTACAGTGAAAGAAATTATTCCTTTGGCAGACTTGATAGGCAAACACTTTAGATGAACCCAATGGAGAAAAGTTCTACAAATGCACCCAAGTAGATTTTCTCAGTTTATGAGTCACAGAGCTATTGCCTAGAGAAAAGAACGGGCCTTACCCAATATTATAGTGAGTAAAAAGAAATAATTTGCTCCTCTACAAAAATCCTGAGGTGACATTTTAAAATATCCATATTTCTTTCTATATCTCAATTTGTATTCTTATCTGTATTTATACTTATACCCATACCCATAACTGTACCTGTATATCCATCCACTCAGAAATGGTAATAAAAGATGACTGTACTGCCAGGCGTGGTGGTGCACGCCTGTAATCCCAGCACTTTGGGAGGCTGAGAGAAGAGAATCACAAGTTCAAAGCCAGTCTCAGCAAAGGCGAGGTGCTAAGCAAATCAGTGAGATCCTGTCTCTATATACAACACAAAATAGGGCTAGGGATGTGGTTCAGTGGTCGAGTACCCCCGAGTTCTATCCCCAGTACCAAAGGAAATAAAAGGAATTCTTTGAAGATTTTGTTAAAACAAGTTACTGGGTCCCATTCCCTGAGTTCTGATTCAGTAGGTCTTCAAAAGAACCTGAGTATTTACATTTTTAATATATTCCAACATGATGAAGATGTTGCTGTTTCAGGAATTACACTTTGAGAGATACTGCTTACACATATACCTGTATATTTATCTTGTCATCTCTAATTATCAATCTCTGTTTCAATGAATATATGGTTACCCATACATACTTTAATTTTGATTCCTCTTCATCAACTGCTAAACCATATTCTATTGTGTCAAATACTACAGAAAACAGATATTATAATGCCTTCAAATTTTTCTTCTCTAAGTTTTTTTAATTTTTTTTTAGTTGTTGATGGATCTTTATTTTTTATTTATTTATATGTGGTGCTGAGGATCGAACCCAGTGCCTCACGCATGCTAGGCAAGCGCTCTACCACTGAGCCACCACCCCAGCCCCTCTTCTCTAAATTTAATAATAAAAACTACAAGATATAAAAATCTTGCCATGCATATTTTTCCCTCCAGGAGAATAGCTAAATTGTGGTACATCTTTTGCTTTTACTCGGTCTTCACTGCCATTTGCTTTTAAGTTGATGTATTTACATCTGAATGGTTCAGATTTATTTTCCAAACAGTGAGATGAAACAGGGACGACTCAAAGGCAGCTTCATTTTGAAATTGGCCAGGCTTTTGTAAACAAGCTCTTGACACAGCAATTTATAATTCTCTAAACAGCTGAGGGAAAAATATCACACAGAAAAGCAGATGTTATTCTCCTTCTTTTTGGGGGGTTTACAATCATTGTCTAGAGCACTGTATCCACCACATCACTTCAAGTAAATATTGACTTTGCTGGATTTCAACCATGTCACCCATATTGGAGATGTGGGTCATAGAACAAAGCTTCTCAGAGACAGCTCGGTGGCCTGCCTCCTCATGTTAGTTTGACAGTGCTTGATTTAAGGCTTGTGTTAGTTCATATTTGCAGTGTGCAATAGGGAACACAGTTCCACAGATGCCAACCTTAACCTAAATAAAACCTAGGCCTGCATCTCCTCAGGATCAAGTTAAAGAATATGGGCTCTGCTGTCTCAGACCTCAATGGATACCAATTAGAGGGAGACAAGGCATGTGCAGAAGGAGATATAATTTGTAATTTTAATGGATAAACATCTGAAAAAGAGGAGTCACTTTGGGCTGGTGCAGTTAGGAAAACTTCATATTCCATTTACTCAAATTTTGAGAAACAAAGGTTATTTCTCCAGAAAGCAAAATGTAGACAATGAACAAGGAGGAAATTTTAACACATGAGGTCAAAGCAAAGCCTGTCTGGAGCTAAGAGTTGTTATGTGACAAGAAAGGTAATAATCCACATGTATGATGAATTTTGCCACTGAAATGATTACAAATTATATCCACCTGCAACCAATCATGAATGGCTTTCAAAGAATCAGAACAGAAGACAGGGAAATAGGAAAAACATTGTGCCCTAATGAAGAAAGAGAAAATATATGTTTTGGCAAATTCAAACAAAACATCATTCCATCTTTACTACACATACAAACACACACAGAGACTTTATGGAATAATTCCAGTTTACATATATGTCCTCTTGTTTCCATTGAACATTCAAATACCCCTAAGAACAAACATTTTAGCAAGGAGTCACTGAATGAATGATACAATCAGCAAAAATTGAAATAAGGCTGCCACTAAAAAAGTCACAAAATAGAGAACTCATAGGCTGCTGTAATGAAGAACTGCATTTTAACATCCATGGTCAGATATGCACATAAGTTATATTAGATACACACAATATTCATTATTTTTCACAAATTGTGTCATAGGGGAATTTGCTAGAACCAATGCAATAGGATAAATGGTGACTGTTTCTGTTTTTAGATGCAATAATGTGGCCTGTAGTTCCAAGTTGTTTAAAAACTTGTTCAATTGGGAACAAATTTAATTGCAAAAGGGATTTTTATTTAAAACAGTCTAAAATACAGGAAAAGTGAACATTTTTCACAATTAGTATATTTTCTAAAATAGAGAATACTTTAGGTACAAAGAATAGTGTGATTAATCATAGTTCAAAGAAATTTTTCAATGAAATGAATGAATAAAAGGATACATTTAAATCTGTTGGTCCTTAGTTCCTATAATTTCAACAGATAACAACCCCCACACATGCATGCATGCCCACATGTATGCACATGAACACGCACATGCACACATTTTCAATTTAAATGTAATCCTATTAAAAACAAGCTTGGGCTAAAATAAGTTGTAATGGCCCATCACATTAAAAATGTAGAGTTCTGCTACAGCCATTATAGCAGTCTACACATTGTTCATAAAGAAAAGGTTATAAAAGCACAAAGTACAAAACAGTTATGCCAAACAAGTTTGCATTAAAACTGCAAAAAACATTTACCACAGGAATGGAGTATAACTTTTTACTCTCAACATTAATAAAAACTGACCATAAATATCCCAGTCACTGGTATCCTAGTGAGAAATCTTTGTGAAGGAACTGCAGTTAAAGTGACAACTCTGGAAAATGAGATAAGGGGCAAATTAAGATATTACATTTTCTTTTTGCTGCAATGAGACATACATGAGTAAGATCATTAATACACCACTGAAACATCAATGCCAACTTTACAGTTACAAAATGTCCCAGGTCTGAGGAACATCTGAAGAAAATTGATGAGGAATAAGGAAAATATTTCAGTGAATCATTTCTATAGCACAAAGTTTCTCAACTTTGGCATTCTGGGTGTTCCGGATAGGATCATTCTTGGTCATAGGGGTTGTCCTGTGCACTGAAGGATGTTTGGCATCATCTTTGGTCCCTATCCACTAGATGCCAGTAGCAAACCATCCCCTCCCAAATGTCATCAAAAAACATCTCCATACATTGGCAAATGTGTCCTGGAAGGCAAAATTCCTCCTAGTGAAAAATCTTGATAGCACAGTTACATTCACTTATTCGATCAATTGATATGGTAAATATTATAAAACTGGCCACAATATTATACCTGTACAGAACTCATTCTGTGAATTTTGCCAAAGAGTTGTGTACAATTGTTCATATTTAAGCATAACAGATTGACAAATCTGGAGTGACTGCATAATTTTCCCATGTACATAAATGAAAACAACACAGTGAATCATATGATCATGTGCATCCATAAGAATGGGATTCTAACTAGAATGAGATATATTCCATGCTTGTATAGTTGTATGAAAATGGATTCTGCTGTCATGTATAACTAAAAAGAACCAACAAATACATAGTGTGAATCATGCCCTCCAATTTTTTAACCACTACTAAAATGCTTCTCATGATCTTATGAAAATTTCCAAGGATTCTTCATGTAGAATTTGTGACTTGGAGCTTAAAACAACAAGCTATCACTGATTTACATGACTTTGCTTATATTTTAAATGAAGGAAAACAATTTGCTTCTATTATTTAAATATAATCTTTGAATAGTTTTGTTGAACATAGTATACCCTGAAATTCTGAACAGTTTAGTATCACTTTTTAGAAATATCTTAGATAGCCAGGCGCGATGGCTCATGCGTGTAATCCCAGCAGGTTGGGAAGCTGAGGCAGGAGGATTGTGAATTGAAAGCTAGCCTCAGTTGCTAGGCCCTAACAACTCAGATCCTTTATCTAAATAAAATATAAAAAAAGGGCTGGGGATGTGGCTCAGTGGTTAAGCATCTCTGGATTCAATCCTTGGTACTAAACAAACAAACAAACAAAAAAATGAAAGAAAGAAGAAATATCTTAGACAAATATTTATAGTTTGTACTATTATTGAGGAAACAACTGGGAAAATTTTCTCTCAGGGAGAACTAGCAATAACATTGAATATTACAGAAAAACTAAACAAAAATAACAATTTAAAGTGACATTTTGGCCCTTAATGTTTATTGTAGTAGAACTTGCTAGTAAAATGAGTAAAGAGAAAGTATAAGCAACACAAAGGTGGTTGTCTGCACTTCCAATTTTTAAATCTGTAATAATAATATTCCACATAAGGAAAATAGACCAATTTTCTCTGCTAAGACTATTTAAAAATATGTAACTACATTGTTTAATGATAATAAAGTTGGAGATCAAAATGCTTATGAATAACTATTAAAATTATAATGCATTCACTGACAATACAGAATAATTTACTCAATTTTAGCAAGAAATGTTGGAAAATTTAAAAAATAATTATTATGTCAAGTGAGAGCAACATGCCTACTTCAATAATGAAGAACGAAATATGAAAGCTATTATTATTTTTTCATTTCTTTTTTAATTTTCTAATGAAGATGATTCATTTATCATTAAATGTAATCATATTATCATATCACCAAAAGACATTTCATATAATTAAATGCACAAATCAGAAAAAACATCTTTGTTTGTCTGTAGATACAAATTATTGGTTAAGAAAATATTGTTACTGCTATTCACATTCCTACACAGATAAACATCTGAAACCTAAGTTTTGGCTTCTGGAATTATTTGATATTTTTTATTCAAATTATAATGATCTAAAATATACCTCATTTGAAAGAGCAAAACATACTAGACCAAAGTTCTTTTTTCTTTAGTAGTTATGCCTTTTTTGCTAGATTAGTGGTTCTCAACTGGGGGTAATTTTATACCCCATGGGGCATTTATGGATGCCTGGAGACATTTTGTTGCCACAACTTGGGGTAGAGGGTACTACTGGCACCTAGTGTATGGAGACCAAGGGACACTGCTAAACAGCCTGCAATGCAGAGGGCAAAAAAGAATAATGTGACCCAAATGTCAGTAGTGCTGAGGCTGAGAAACCCTCCCTAGGTAAAGGGTGTTTCCCAGGTTAACCTGGGCAACAAGGCAACAAGCACCTAATTCAAAGTCGTGCAATGAGAATCCTTATTTGGAAAGCATGTGATATTTTACCAAAAGGATTTTTCTTCTTCCATGACGAGCAAAATTTAAAGTTATCCCTATTGTTATTGCTGGCACCTCATGGACTAGCAAACACAATGAAAGACTGAAGCAGAGTTGTGCTTTGATACTGAATCAAAGTAATGTCTTCACTGTAAAGCAGGAAACATTTGAAATGATAAAAAAAACCATCATAAAAAATCAATACAGCTAAAGCTTGAGCAATGAGTTTGAATAACTCTCTTCCCTAATCCTCAGATCTCAAACACATGATATTCTGTATTGCTTAGGAGTCACTATTAAAATCAAACTTTTAACAGCATTAAGTAAACATCTTCATTTTCCATGAAACTAAGCAATGGCATGGTAATATGATTGCTTACAGCTACAAATGCCTCATCACGAACTAAACACTCATTAAACTTTTACTTAAATTTCTTTTCAATGGCTTATAATGTCATTTTTAAATAAAAAATTCAAACTATTTCATCAAATATGGCTATGGTGGATCACTTAAATAATGTGATATATTTGACACAAATAATCTACTGATGAAATGAAAAGTACATATTAGGTAAAATAAAAAATCCTGCATTCCTAAATAGAAATTACTTTGTAATTTTACATTAGGGACTGCACAGTGTAAGTTGTTCATGTTTTACCCCACCCAAAGGAAAGAAAAATAGAATATTTCATGCTAAGAAGGAAGAAAAATATTTCCTGTGTATATAATATCCCTGAGTGTCAATGATATTGTTTACATTACTCGTTATCAACATTTCAGGAGAGAGCTGTCAAGTTTATGAATGGGGTACTAGAGAGAAACTGAGGTACAAAAAAGACATCTGATGGGGCTGAGATTATGGCGCAGTGGTAGCGTGCTCACCTAGCATGCATAAGGCACTGGGTTCGATCCTCAGCACCACATAAAAATAAAATAAAGATATTCTGTCACCTACAACTAAAAAATAAACATTTAAAAAAAAGGACATCTGATATTCATTACTGCTAAGAAATAAAATATTGTTCATACGTTCCATTGCAAAGACTTGAAAGGTTAAAAAAAAGCTCCTTTTAAATTTCAAAGAGTCCAGGACAAAACATATCAATCACTCACCTTTAGTACGAATCATTAAAGGTGATTCTTAGGTCCTAAGACCAAACTGAATTCAGTCCTTTAAAGACTGTAAGAGATTTGATGTTTCTGGGTGTTTTACAAACTACCAAATAATTTTGGAATACTGAATACCTCTGGGAAGTGCATGCCAAGTGAATATTGTAACCCAGGGGGCTGCTGTTAATGGTATTTATGTAAAGGCATTTGGATACCAAAACATATGCATGAATCACCACTTCACCTAAACACAGATACTGTGGGTTCATGTCTACTAAGTATCCGGAGTGGAGGCACTGGGGTAAAAACATATGAATAGTTGGGTCTGAGCCTGACTTCACAATGGTTTCTAGGAAGTTTGTGTTGAAAACAACCTGCTTTTGGATGTAATCT
Source organism: Xerus rutilus (assembly GCA_028644305.1). Classification (NCBI taxonomy): domain Eukaryota; kingdom Metazoa; phylum Chordata; class Mammalia; order Rodentia; family Sciuridae; genus Xerus; species Xerus rutilus. Next base: position 115,844,867 of record CM053417.1, on the reverse strand, counting down.
TATGCTACAGAGAAAAATAGACTGTGTTTATTAACACAAAGACCTGATCTTCAATTACAACAGTCTTGGTGACCACAGACTTTGCCCCAAATCTTTGATTAATCTAGTCCATCACAAGGAACTTTACAGGGTTTGACAGGTTAAAGGCATCAACACAGCCCTTGCTAATTTAGTGAGTACGTGGCTTGCTTCTCTTTACATACATTAATGTGGTACCTTTTCACACAACATTTAATGATAGTTTATACTGAACCCCTTACATTACAAAAAAATTACTTTCACTTTATAAATGCTGTTCTTTTGGTTTAGCTTAGTGTTCATTGTTCTCATTTTACTGAAGGAAAATAAAAAGGTGTCTAAAGTAATTTTGGAACTTTGTATATTCATCCCCAAACACTTTAACATCATTATCGTTTTTGGTAGATACATGTACAGTATAGGAACATGTCCCAGTGACTTAGTGGACCAGAGTAGGACTGGATATGGTAGAGAGCACTTGTAGAATCATGCAGAAGTTGTGCTGGGAAAGCCAGTTTCAGATTCTAACCCAAATGCAATACTTATCTAATTGATTGGGAGCAAGTTATGTACTTGGCTCACTTGTAAAATGGGGATAAATTCCTCAATCTAGAAGAATTTTAAGAGGGCTGATTAAGATTCAATGTGGGGGCTGGATCTATAGCTCAGTGGCAGAATGCTTGCCTAACATGTGTGAGGCACTGGGTTCAATCCTCAGCACCACATAAAAGTAAATAAATAAAATAAAGGTCTAAAAAATACAATAACATTAAAAATATTTAAAAAGATTTAATGTGACTGCATGACAAGTTCTTAGAAACCAAAACCTATTAGTTAAATTAATATAATTTATGTCCACCACTAGTCTTTTCTGCCAAGTCTCAGAGTGCTCTACCATATTAATCAAAATCTAAAAGACACCCACCAACTCTGCTAAGGGTGAATGACATGAAGGTCACTATCCTTGTAGCACTTCTAGACTCTCTTCATAGTTGTTAAGTATTTCTGGGGTAATCTTTACTTCTATAGCTTGGTTTATGATATTTCATTCCTTCACCACTAAAAACTTCGCATAAAACTTTAGTCTAGAATTATTTTAGCGTCCCAAAGTTGCTAAAAGGCACCTGAGACCTTGGTGTACAAAAATTCTAATTTCAATTTATTTTTCAACACATTCAATCTGAAGAATATTAACCCACATAGCTAGATTGTACTTCAGACCAAATAATTGAATGCTACAATTAAAATTTCCTAGGGTAACAAAATAGAAAATTCTGTGAAAGACAATCAATTTGATAATCACTGAAGTATTCTGGCAACTCATTATAAGAGGCAAGTGTTAGAAATGAAATTTTCCTCTAAATGGCAGCCTTACTATCTTGGTCATTCTACTAATCCCATTATACCTACACAAGAAAAGATCCTAAACTTTAATATGTGATGAACTTCAGGGAGGCTGAGAAGCCTGGGCAATGTTGGCACCAGGGTTATGAGATCATTATAGGAAATTCCTGGAGCTGGTGATAAAATGATTCATTGGCTCTCTGTAAGATGGTAAAGATTTTATGGATTGACAGTGGAGTAGTTATTTTTCAATATTTTCTCATCGTCTTGGTATATTCCATAATTTAACATTATTAAAAACAATGATTTGTTTATCCCAGAGCAATGCATAAGAGACAAATTAGAACATTTCCAGCCAATTTCCCCTCATCTATCTAAAATTAAGAAATAAATGAAAGTTGTTTTAATAAGTGAATTAACTTAGTAATTAAATAATCCAACTAGCTAACCCTTACCTCTGTTAATCAACTTTCTTCTAAAAAGTTATTAAAGAATTGCATCTCCTTGAGCCTGCCTGTAATCCCAGAGGCTTGGGAGGCTGAGGCAGGAGGATCACAAGTTCAAAGCTAGCCTCAGCAACTGAGCAAGGCCCTGAGCAACTCAGTGAGAGTCTGCCTCTAAATAAAATACCAGAAAAAGGGTTAGGGATATGTCTCAGTAGTTTTGTGCCCCTGAGTTCAATCCTCAGCACTGGAAAGTAATATAAAAAACTGCATCTCTGTCAGATTTATTCCATTGTCAAAGTATTCACAAGCAGATCCTGGCCATCATTTCATAATAACAACAACCTCAACTACAACCCCACCAAAAAAACTGACAATTACTAAGCACATTAAAAAACAGCTATTGTTCTAAGCACATACAAGTGTGTTCCATCATGCTGGTTAAACTTGGGAGGAGGGGGAGAAATAACAATCCAAGAGTACAAAGCTTCAGTTAGAAAGGAGTATTTAGTTTGAGACTTTTTTTGTACAGTGTGGTAAATAAGGCTAATGATTGAGTACCGTACATTTCTAATTCATTAAGAGAACAAATTGCAAATGTTCTCATCAAAAAAGTTTAAACATTTGGTTTGATGTTGATGAGCTTGATTTTATCATTCCATGTTGTATTCAAAATCATACCATCACTTTGTGCACTGTAAGTATATGTAACAATAATTTTTCAATATATAATAAAAACTCCTATGAGAGCCCTATATTTCTCAAGAGTTAGTGAGATGCATGTGGGTCTTAGAACTCTTAACCATCTTGACATCTCTGAAGAGGATGGCCTCACATTGAAAATGAGATGAAACACACCCATATAGACATTTTAAAGCTAAGTTATATGAATTAAATTCATATAATATAAAACCAAACTTTTTAAAATGTACAATTCAGTGGCATTTAGTTCATTCACAATATTATATAACTACCACTTTTATCTAGTTCCAAAACATTTTTATCACCTCAAAAAGGAGCCTAGTTCCCATTACATGGTGTTTCCCCATTGTCTCTGTATCCCATTCATTGCAACCACTAACCCACACTTTCTCTACAAAGTTGCCTAATCTACATGTCTCTAATAAATGGAAATACATGTGACTGTCCATGGGTGGCTTCTTGATCTTATCATTACGTCTTCAGGGACCATCCATGTTGTATCATGTAACAGTACCTAATTCCTTTTTTATGGCCACATCATCATACATTGTATAGATATGCCACATTTTGTTTAGCCATTCTTCTGCAGATGGACATTTGGGAGGATTTCCCTTTTGGACTTGTGAGTAGCACTGCTATGATTATTCACATAGAAGCATTTTTTTGGAATACCTATTTCAGGGTTTTTTAAAAACACATAATTAGGAGGAGAACTGCTTCCTTTTAATGAACATATATATGGTGTGGAGTTGCTGGGTAATATGGTATTTTATGCTTCAGTTGTGTGTTGCTGAGGATGAGACCAAGGGCCTCACACATGGTAGGCAAGTGCTCTACTACTGAGCTACATCCCCAGTCCTACCTTTTGAGGAAGCCCTCATAGGCTATTTTACATGGACCCATGTGATAGACTGGTCTCCCTACCTGAAACCTCTGTTTCTCTAATCCCTGCTATTTACTGCTAAGAGGGTGATCTTAGTGTAAACAGCAGAACTCTGTTAGATTCTCAAACAGAATTCTCTTGATAGTAGTATCCTGCTTTAAAACCTGCAATATATGAGGACCACTGGCAACTCCTTGGAGCTCTCTACAGTCCTCATGGACTAGGCCCAACCTCACTCTCAGAATACGTCCCATTTTCCTTAGACTCTTCCTTCCTCTCCTCTTTTCCATCCCTCTGCTCCACTGCCCTAGTCTCCAATCTTAGAACATAAACTCTCTTTCAGGAATGTGACCTGAATAAATATACCAGTTAGCTGCAATTTCCTCCCATCTCTTGACACTTTGCTTCTCCTGGAGATCCACTCAGAAGCCATCTATCTCTTCCAGACCAGCTTCCCTGAAACCTGTCCTTTCCCTGGTTGAAGATATGTAATTCTCCTCCTGCTCTGTCCTAGACATTTTATCTGGACCTTTGTCAAGACATCTGCCTCCAAAGGCCTTTCATCCTAATTACTTGTGTATAAGTCTCACCTGCCTCACCCATTAACTTCCTTGATGGCCAAAGTCACATTGTGTTTGCATCACCTGTCATGATGCTTTGAACACAGTCACCATTCAAAGAAAATTTTCTGAAAGTACTGAATGAAAGAGTGAGTCTGTCAATAATATCAGCACGTTGGCCAGAAGCACCCCCTCTGCCTTCTGGTTAGCTTCATCAATCAGGTCTGCCTTTGGGGTTTGGCTGATTAAATATTAATTGCTTGATCAGAAAGACTGATGTCTGGAAGTGAATTATAAAAGGACTTTGCACTAGTAGTTTAGCTTTTTTGTGTCTCAGCTCCCTCATCTGCGAACTACAAAGTAGGTAGGTTTGCTTTGATGATAAAAAATGTATAGGGCTGGGGTTGTAGCTCAGTGGTAGAGCACTTGCCTTGCACATGTGAGGTACTGGGTTTGATCCTCAGTACCACATAAAAATAAAATAAAGGTATTATGTCCATGTACAACTAAAAAGTTATAAAAATAATAAAAAACAAATGTATAGCCAGTGTGGTGGCACATGCCTATAATCCCAGTGGCTGAAGAGGCTAAGGTAGGAGGATCACACGTTTATAGCTAGCCTCAGCAACTTAGTGAGAATCTAAGCAACTTAGCAAGATCCCTTCTCTAAATAAAAAATACAAAAGGGCTGGGTATGTAGCTCAGTCGTTAAGTACTCCCGGGTTCAATCCCTCCTATCCCCCCCAAAAAATGTCTATATGAATAGTGCCCGGCTCATGTTCAGCATTTAAAGGAATTTGTTAAATAAGTAAAAGAAATAAGCAACTGCTTGTGCTAAATGAGTAAATATGTAGTAAGATAGGCAGAAGAAACACATGGCTCTGCTTACTACAAAGTCAACACATTTAATCAGACCCACTAACTAAAGGCTCCATGTGAATTCAAATGCTATATGTCGGTTACTGGTTTACTATGTGTTATTCTTTCGCTGTATTAGCTTTGGCAATCTGAGACCAGGTTAAAGAGGTTCTTTCAGTCTAATCCTGGCATCTCACTTCACCCTGTTACCATGAGTAAAATAACTGATAACTATTTGTTGATTGGACTTCCCTGGGCCACTGGAACTGATTACAGAGAAATCATACCCATAAATTGTTATGCTTATTTTCAAACCAACTGTGAAGCTATGTGTAAACAACTAACAAAATGAGCATATTGCTCAATCAATGAGAACAAAATACCTAAGCACAAGAAAATTTTCATATAATATGTTTAGTTTCCTCCCTTGAATCTACTCATTTTGGTTCTTTTATTGGATTTTAAAGGTTTATCGAGGGTGTTGTTCAAGAACTAGACCCCCTGCTCACATTCATGGACCCTTTTAATGCTGCTCTTATTTTTGTAAACAAGGCTCTCTTAGATCTATTTCCTAGAAATATACCTTCTCTGAATAAACTCAAAATGTCCAATTCCTTTTTGTACCTTCCACTCAGAGCCTCCCCACATTTAGTTTGCTCCTTGTATTTAGTGCTGTGTCTTAGATTTGCATATATGTTCACCTTCATTTGCAATTTTTTTTATCTGATGCAAACACAAAGCAAGAACAGGAAATGCTCTAAAGGGTACATGCATTCCCTCATTCACAGTGCAGGGGCACTGGGGGTAGAGTTGGGGGTGCACTGATAGCAGAAAGCCTACCCATTGATATCCCCAGTGATACTAGAGGACTCCTTCATCCCTATTCCTGGTAGGGTGAATACCAAGAATACCAAAGCACCTCTCTTCCAACATTAATTCTGATGGCTTGACCCAATTACATTGGTGTTGATAAAGTGCATTTTTAAACTAAACTTTTATTTTGAAATAATTATAGATTCATATTTAGCTGAAAGAAATAATACAGAGACATCTCCTGTATGCTTCACAAGGCTTCCCCCAGTGGAGCATTTCAGACAACTGTAATATAAATTCACAACCAGGAAAATGACATTGATAAAACCCAGTTTCTTACTCAGAATTCACCAGTTACATGTACTTACGTGTGTTTGAATGCATGCATTGGTGTATAGTTAGTTCTATGTAATTTTATCTCATGTATAGATTTGTGTGACTACCATAACAGTCAAGATATGGAACACTTTCACTGCCACAAGGATCTGCCATGCAACTGCTTTATTGCTACTGTCATGTACTTCTCAACTCCTCCGTCTTATTTGGTTTGGCAATCATGAATCTGTTTTCCACTTTTGTAATTGTTTTCATTTGAAGAATAATATATAAATGGAATCATTAAGCATATACCTTTTTTTAACAGACTTAATTCACAGAACATAGTGACCTTGAGAGCCAGCCAAGTTCTTGAGCATATTAATAGTTCATTTCTTTTGATTGCTGAATAGTATTCTATGGTATGGTTATACTATCGCTTGTTTAACCAGAAATACAATCTTGATTCAATGCAAATTATTCACTGCATGAATGCTATAGTAAATAATATGACTTGACAAGGAATTACACAAATGACTGTGTTTTTATTATAAGACCTCCATGGTGGATGAAAAATGAAATGGATTTTCTGTATATTTTAGATTAAAATTTGCATGAGTGTTTTACACAGCTAAATATTTCACCCTGGACTGTGTTAATTCTGAATTATTCAAATAATGCCTAAATTTTTAAATTTAATTTAGCACACAGAGAGTTCCTCTGTGTGAAGAAAATGCTGGTAATTTAACACAGTAATCATAATTATTAGAACTCAGGCTTCTGGCCCTTTTCTCCTTTGGAATTTATAGGAGCTGATAAAAGTTCAAACATACTGTATTTCTGGCAAAGGACCTTCATGCTTTGTCTGCATTTTACAGCTTCCTTTGCACCTGGGAGCAGCTATTTTAGGACTGTCTAGACAATCACCCCAGCTTTAAAGGTCTTTTCCTTTCTATTAACATAGTCATTGAGCATGGAAGGTAATAAATAGATGATGCTGGCACACTCTCATCTAAGATATTATTCTAATAAAAACAGGAACAAGAATGATTTTGTTCTGGCACACAAAATTGGTTTACTGTGGAGCCCTAGACGTCTACGAACTGGTCAAGCTTCAAACCAAGAGGAAGCTCTTCTACTATCCACACCTCTGTAAATGTACTAGCAGAATCATACTTCTTGCTTGAACTGTATACAATGGTTACTAGTTGACCATTTCAGATACAAAAAAATGGAAATGCCAAATGATTCAACCCAAGAGACTTGCCAAGCTATGTGTGGGTGGTCTGGTTCTATTTTCCTGCTCCAGTTTCCAAGCAGCATTCATTTGGGCTCTAGTGATAACCCAGAATGCAGATTCTGTAGGCCACTTTTGCCACTACAGGGGACTAATGTAACCAAGCATGATCCCGGGACATTTCTTATATACTTGTCCTAGGTAATTCCTATAAGTCAGGAAGATCCTAAGGAGACATGCACAGAGGTATTATACTTTTTCCCTCACAGTCCTTTCTTTCAAGAAGTGAGAGACATCTTTAAAGCTCTCCATGGAACTCCTAGAGTACACCTGTCCCCAGGCTTTTTAATGGGTCCTGAGGGTGCCTTCTGATCTTTAGCCCTCCTAGGAATTTTCCTACTGGTACCCTTTGATGGTCAAAGGAAAACAAATGCACCAGGAGTATACATATTGTGTATATGTGTTTGTATACACACATATATATATAATGTATAATATAGTATATAATTACATTACATAAAATACACATTATATGTACATTTTACATTTTATGTTGTATTATATACTGTATGTAGTTTATAATTTATTTGCTTCCTATGAGTTACTGTTATTGTATTTATTTTTCAGTAAAATAAGATATATCTACTTACTAGTTTTCTAACATATCTCTACCATCACATTCAAGAGATTTCTCTACCTCTCTGTTTATCCCATTTTTTCCCACTGCTGTTATATGTACATGAATTAGCTTGGGGAACTAACATCCAAAGCATTTCTCCTGATTATCAACTGGAGTTTCAGAAACAAGAGCAGCCCAAGAAAGTTGAAGGAGAGTCATACTAATTCCACTCACAGTGGAGAACTTGGGAGTGGGGATGGGAATAGGAAAGACAGTAGAATGAACTGGACATAACTTTCCTATGTTCATATATGAATAAATTACCAGCGTAACTCCACATCATGTACAACCACAAGAATGGGAAGCTATACTCCATGTATGTATGATATGCCTGTACTAGGCCCTGAGCAGTGGGGCTACAAAGTCAATGAATACTCAGTCTCTAAGTATATTACAATTCTGTCAAGGAATAAACTACAAAATCAAGCAGAGAAACAAATAAAAAAATGTGAATTCAAGTTCTAGGGGACTGGAATTAATTGCTTCACCTTCTCTATTTTTTCCCTTGAAAACCAGTTAATAGTAGTTCCAATCTTACTTTTGCTTGGACTTAGCATTTAATAAGATAATTACTGAGAATTTTACATCGGATAGAGTGTGATTGGTAAACTTAAAACACTACACATGCAGGCTATTACATTTAGTGTGGATTCACTGTATGCATATACTACTCTACTCCATTTCATAAGCAATCTTAATCTTTTAGTGTATTATTATTTTCTTCCTTTTTGATGGGCAAATTAGGCTAAAAGAAGCTAATCTCACCACTACCACAGACTCCTCAAAACTGAGTGGAGAATAAGAATTAAGTCTCAAACTGAAGGCAAATTTCTCCAGAGTCATCAGCAATTCCTCACTTCCCAATTTCTTACTTTCTGATTTTTCACTTCCCAGTCACTCTTTAACACAACTCAATCTGTTTTCTGCTTCCACTATTCAGATAAGACTGGTTTGGTTAAAATCACCAATGACACCATTTTGTAAAGGAGAACAAAGATTGTTTAGTTTTTATTCTACCTGACTCCTCAGTAGCACTAAACCCACCTGACCATTCACCCTGCCATATTAAGTTCCATTTCCCTGCCTTGCCCTAGGCTCCGCTTCACTCTTTTTTTAAAATATTTTTTTTGTTGTAGATGGATGCAATATCTTTACTTTATTTATTTATTTTTATGTGGTGCTGAGGATCGAACCCAGTGACTCATGCATGCGAGGCAAGCACTCTACCACAGAGCCCCAGCCCTCCACTTCACTCTTTTGCTTTCACTAGCCACTAGCTCTAGGGTCTTTGCTGCTGCCTCTCCTCCTTTAAAGTTCTAGATGAAGGTGCTCCTCATAGTCCCATTCTGGACCAACATCTTTTAGTCATTTCTTCTGAAGATATGCCTGGTTGGGGTTTGTGAACCTTCTGAATTACATGGGACAGAAACGAAGCTTGGCGAGGGAAGGAACTTTTGTGTATTGATTGCTAAATTCCTAGCACCCAGGAGAGTCTCAGGCACACTCTGTGTATTCAAGAAATATTCATTGAAATGAGTAAGTTTCCTGACATGATTATAAAAATGCATGCTCCTGGGATGTACTCCTAGATTTTTAAATGGGAATCACTGCTCATCTGAGAACCAGAACCTTGGCCTTCTGCACACAGACTTTCATCCATGTTTTTTCCCAGCCCAATACCCTCTCCTCTTTCTTTAGTCTTTAATGTTCAAGGAATCATTTCCTGACTCCCCACCTCCACCTAGACTAAGACCAATCCCCCTATTAAGCCCTCTCATGGAACCCACTCCTTTGTGCACCTTATGCCATTCTAATTTTACACATGCCTGACTGTTTAATGAAGCCCCATCTCTACTGCTAGCCTGCAACTGGTCAGGTAGGCATGTGCTCACCATCTCTATCATGGACTCAATAGTGGACTCTCAATAAATATCATTGAATTAATTGTCAATATTAATTAGCTAGGTTAATATTAGTGCTAACATATAAACATTAATAAGCATATTTACATTTTGTAAATGTTACAATGAGTAATTAAAAGTCAAAGCTCTGCTCTGAAAAAACGCATATATAGCATATACATATGTATAGATCATATATGTGTGTGTATATATATAACGTGTATCTCCCTGTCTAGGATCTTCATATCTCCATATGAATGTCTATTGGGTTTCTCTATCTCAACCTTTCCCCATATCCTACTTCTTGATGTCTCCCCATTCAATCTTGTTCCTTCCTTGACATTTTATTCACATCACTAAATGTTATTATCCACCCAGTTGTCAGGCAAAAACCTTGGAGCCACATTTGATTCCTCATTTTCCTTCACTAGTTCTCTGTCCTATATCAAATCAAACACTTAGTCTTGTGCTTCTAGTTCTAAAATCAATTTCAAACCCATCACTTCTCCATCTCCACAGCTGCTGCCTGCAATTAATCCTCTGTAAACAGTCAGCTAAATGATCACCAAGGCCTGAAAATTCTCCTTGGTCCATTCTTGCTTTCTTGCAATTGATTTTTTCCACACTGCCATGGATTGAAAATGGATAGTGCCCCCAAAGGCCCATGTGCAAAAGACATGGTCCCTAGGATTGCAGTATTGGGAGGTGATGTACACCTTTAAGAGGTGGGGCCTTGTGGGAGGTACTTAAGTCATTGGGGACATGCCCTCAAAGGGAATTGTAAGACCTCAATCTCTCTCCCTGCTCAATTCCAGATGTAAGCAGTTTGCTCTGCCACACACTCCCACCATGCAAATGGAGCCACCCAATCATGGGCTCAAAACCCTAGAAATATGAGCCAAAACAAACCCCTCTCTACTTCATAAGTAGTCTATGTCGGTATTTCAGTATAGTGATGCAAAGCTTACTAACACATACACAGAACTAAAACATCAATCAATTCATCCAAATTAAAGAGCTATCCCACTTCAATGGCTTCCTGCTGCAAATAATGAAGTAATCTACCTTAGCTATGCTCTGCCTATCTATCCCCACACCTTATGCCATTGTTCCCCTCTCAGTAGATTTCTATATCCATTTTACACACGCTGTTCCCTCCATCAGGAATGACTGTCCCATGTGCCCCCACCACTGTGTTCACTTCACATATCTGGCTCTTTCTCATCTTTCAGTCTTCAGATTAATTAACACCTCAGAGCAGCCATCACTAACATCATATAAATAGATTTCACATTCTGATATCTGTTATCACAGGAATAAATAAGCAGCATTTACTACAATTGGAAATTCCTGATTTACTATTGTTTATTATCTTGTTTCTAGATGAAAAATCTCATGTGACTCTTGTTCAACATTTCATCTTCAGCACCTAAACAGAGCCCAGCACATAGTAGATTATCAATAAATGGCTCTTTCATGGAGAAAAAAAAATTAGTATACTTCCAGAAGGTCAATAGTTGCCAGAGACCTAAGGATAAAGGAAGAAATTGACTATTAAAGGAAGCCTGAGGAATTGGGGCATTATGATAGACTGCAGTGGTGATGGTTAACTGCATTATGTATTTGTCAAAAGTCATAGAAATGTACCCCCTCAAAAACTGAATTTTATTCTATCTAAATTAAAAAATAAATCAATAAAATTATTCTGATTCTAGAGTCCATGTTAATCCAAAACAAATCTATAAATCTAAGGTTCACAGGTTTGGAGCACTTGCTTTTTCTGGGGGGTCAGTTAACTTCCTGTGTTCATGGTCAACTACTGACTCAAATCATACTTCCCCATTTCTCATTTATCAGTTTAAAGAAAGGAAACAGGAAACAAAATAAAGATGTGAAAGATAAACAATATAAGAAAAGACACAGTGGTAAAATAATATTTAAAATCATCATGTGATAAAATGTCAGCATTTCTTTGTGACATTTGGCTCTGTTTATATTGGATCACCCCAGTGGTGCAGTGGCTGTGGGTTGATTTCATAATGGTGCCTCCCACATAGACACCCACGGTTGACCTCTGCTTTATGCAGTTGATAATGACTAAACTTCACATATTATGCTGGCAAAACCTCCCCCTTCCCTAGAGGGCTGTTACTCGCAGGGAATTATAGTTTCACAGCCGAACAATGTTTGTCTCTCAGAATGTATCCTGATCGACTTTCATTAGAACAAAGTTATATGAGCTGATAAAGTGTGGTATTTTGCCAAAGTATTATTTATCATACGCCACTGAGAAACCTCATCCTATAAGGAAAGAAGGTTGCAGAGATATTAATAGATTCTTTAGATATAAGTTGTATTCTCTAAAGTAAGCACATGACATAAAAATTTCATCTTATGACCTTTCCCCTACCCACCCCCACTATAGACTTTCATCCATTAGAACATGTTGATGGATATACAGTTTCAAAATGAAATATTTGGATATTTGACTCTGATTTAGGGAAAGGGAAATGGTGAGCTAATTTCCTCTTTTATCAAGCTGAATCACTGAGTTCACTCTGTTGCTATGCACGCATAAGTAATGCCATAGCAACCTCCTGGGTTTGCTCTTAAACACACAACAGCAGAATGATGCTATTAGGCACATTTTTTATCCTTAGATTTTTATTTGTTCTCTTAGCAGTTTGAATTTTATATCATATTTCACAGTACAGGACTCTTTTTGTTCTCTTTTAGGAGTCTCATTGCTGACTACCACATATGTCAATACCAGTGCAACAGAATCTTGGAAAGTTCTTAGAAAACTGTCTAATAGTTTTCCTTTTTCATCTCAATCTCTAGCTCACAATTGAAATTATGCACACTGGACAGCATAGTCTAGATTTTTTTGCAAGGATCCTAAATTTAAATGGGACTGAAATATATGATTTCAAATTCATGAAATATAAACATATATGGGCTTCTCATTTATCTATTGCCTTAGTCTCTTTTCTGTTGCTATAACAAAATACCTGAGACAGGGTGATTCATGAAAAATAGAAGTTTATTTGTCTCATGAGTCTTGAGACTGGGAAATTCAAGAGCATGGCACTGGCATCTGCTCAGCATTTGTTGGCTTTCTTTCTGCAACATAATATGGTGGAGGGCATAACATGGTGAGATAAAGTTTGTTAGTTTTATCTTTCTCTTCTTATAAACTCACTAATGCCATCATGGGAGTTCAACCTCCAAATACCCTTATTATATGAATGTGGGGATTCATGTGGGGAAGCATATGAATGTGGCCAGCATATCATTGTTTCTACAAGTTCTTGTTATAGAGCATAACTGATAGATACTCTTGAATTATGCTACTTTGGGGATTATCGAGTCTTTCACTTACAAAATATGCTGAAATAATTTTAGTTTAGGAAAAGTCCATCTAAACTGATCCTTAACATCTTTATTATCTTTCTGCATTTTCACCACCAATGTGTGCTCTTTTTTGCTAGTGGATGGCCAAAAATGAGGAAAGTGACTCTATAGAAGTGCCTTTTACAAAATGCCACCTCAGTCATTGCTGTCTAGTAAGTGTCTTTGGTGAACAGAATACATGAATAAATGCCTTGTTCTTGAAATGCCTGAAATGGGTTTAAGATTCCATATTTAATTGTTATGCAGCTACCTCTGCCAATAATTCACTTAATTAAAGAATTAATATTTCTTATTTTGAAGAGAAGCAAAACATTTCACTGAAGTTTTAGATATCCCATCCATCCTTCCACAATCATATGTTAATATATTCAAAGCTAACGGAGATTTGGCCAAATCATTTTTTACTTAAGTATCTATAATTTGAAGGCTATATATCAAGGACCTTAGAAACTATCAACTTTCTGGGCTGGGATTGTAGCTCAGTGGTAGAGCGCTTGCCTCGCATGCGTGAGGCACTGGGTTTGATCCTCAGCACCACATAAAAATAAATAAAGATATTATATCCATCTACAACTAAAAATATTTTAAAAAAAGAAACTATCAACTTACCTATTGAATTGAAAATGTGTCAGTGAACTGGCATGCTTTCATTTCTGATCACATGGGGAATTGCACATTCTTAACATCGGAATTGTTCTCTTAAAATTTTTTATCTGTTCTTTTTGGTTATACATGACAGTAGAATGTATTTTTTGTGGTGCTGGGGATTGAACCCAGGGCCTTGTGCATACAAGGGAAGCACAACTGAGCCATATCCCTAGCCCAATAGAATGTATTTTGTTATATTATACATAAATGGAGTTTAATTTCCCATTCTTGTGGTTGTACATGATGTGGAGTTACACTGGTAGTGGATTCATATATAAACATAGGAAAGTTATGTCCAATTCATTCTACTGTCTTTCCTATTCCCATCCACACTCCCAAGTTTACTACAGCTAGCTTTTGTTGTTCTTAGAAGTGGGAGCAAAAGATTCAATTCCATAGGACTATCCTGACAATAAATATGTGTCTAGAAGGCCCTTTGTGCTTCTTTTTTTTTTTTTTTTTTTTGGTACCGGGGATTGAACTCATGGGGATTCGACCCCTGAGCCACATCCCCAGCCCTATCTTTTTGTGTTTTATGTAGAGACAGGGTCTCACTGAGTTGCTTAGTGCCTCGCCATTGCTGAGGCTGGCTTTGAACTCGCGATTCTCCTGTCTCAGCCTCCCTAAGTGCTGGGATTACAAGCGTGAGCCACCACGCCCGGCTCCCTTTGTGCTTCTTGATGAATCATATTTTATTTGTTGTAAATATACAACTAAAAGACCCTTTGTACTTCTTGAATCAAATTTTAAGTTATTTGGGAACTATGATGAAATGATTTTTGCATTTTTAGGAATAACATGTAACTTTCACACATGGTCTCTGGTGTTAATATTCATTTGAAAAGCTAATATAGAAATATGATTTCCATTAGTGATTCTCACTCCAAGCTGACTGGTGGTATATTCAGAATGGGGCCAGGAGTCAAGTGTTTTTAACAGTCTCTTCAAAGGCTTCTGATGCAGCTCAAGTTTGAGAAGCACTGCTTCATGGATACACAGTTTTTATTTGGAATTATGTATACATTTAAGTTGAAAAAGAGCTTTTCTTTCTCTTGATGCTGTGTTTTTGTTGTCATTGATGCTATTTGTTTGCTGGTTTTGTGTTACTTTTGGTATTCTGACAAAATTAATGGAAAACATTTAATATGAGGAAGTCTGCCTATCATGATAACTAAATCACACAAGATTTATGACACAAGATTACATGGTTCCTGATAAACCAAAAAGTCATTGTAATATTTTAGTGTTGAAAAACAACCTATATCAAATTTACTTCAATATCAGCCATAATAAGAGTAATTTGAATTGAGAGTCAGAGAGACTTTAGTCAGGCATTTATAGGTCCAATTAGGGTTGCTCAACATCATCATTATTGATCTTTGGGACCAGATAATTCTGTGATGATGGAGGTGCTACAGGATGTTTAGCAGCATCCCTGACTTCCACCTACTATATACCAGTAGCTCTCCTACTCCAGTTGTGACAATCAAAATGTCCCATTGTTAAATGTCTTTCGGTGGACAGATTTACTCAAGTTGAGAAATGCACAGTTAAATGATTTGGACTGGAACCCTCAGGGGTACTCAACCTTAGTAGCACAATATAATTAATTAAAATACTGATGCCCGTGATTGTGTCCTGTGGGTAGGTCAACATTGTACTTTTTCAAAGCTCACTAGGTAGTGTTAAAGTGCATCAAAGATGACAAAAATTGTATTGACATTGTGCTGCCTTAATTTTATTACCTGGAGATGGGTATAACCATCCCTTCTAATCACCACAAAGAATCAGATGAGAGAACACTTGTGAAAACAATTTCACAGAAAAGTAATAACTATGTTAAAGGCAATAGAGAAAAATAATGCATTTTAAAAGTTTCCATGGAAATGAACAGTTGTATTTAGCTTTTTATTGCAAATTAGAATAATTTATATTCACTCTAAGACACATACCCCATTGCCAATAGGGAGAAAATATGGGGCATTTTCAAAGTCCCTTTTGGGTATAAACTCATTTAGTCCTTGATGGACAGAACATACAAATCAAATCAGTCATGTTATGTACCAAGGATGCTCTAAATATATAAAATAAAATCAATTTCTATTTTTTGGCTCTCAGCAACTCATTTTAAAAAGTGGGAAAGAATTCAGATTCCTCTGAAAATAGATTCTTAATAAATTACTGGAAGAGAAGAAATCATGTATCAAAGTCTGATGAAGGCTACAATGATGTCTGTAATCTTTCTTTTAAAAGACATAAGTACCTGAAGCAAACAATAGCAAATTTTAATACATATTAAATCTGGGTGACAAATATATATATTTTTATATTTTTTAATATTTTCCTTGTTTGAAATATTGGTTTAAAACTAAGAGAGAATGTTAAAATAAGCTTAAACACAAGAAAATATTCCAAAGGAAAGAAGAAAGTATGACCGTATTGGTGAAAGGTGAATATGGAGATCCTACCAAAATGAAGAGGCTAGCTGGGTGCAATCAGGCTTTATCTCTCAGTGTCATCTTCATTTTAAATTGTGGGTTTATGTAGGGAGAGGACATTAGGTTATTTATCTATTTATTTTTATTTATTTATTATAATTTGTTATACATGATAGCAGAATACATTTCAATTCATTGTACACATATGGAGCACAATTTTTCATTCCTCTGGTTTTACACAAAATAGAGTCACACCATTCATGTCTTCATACATGTACCTAGGGTAGTGATGTCCATCTCATTCCATCATCTTTCCTACCTCCATGCCCCCCTCCTCTCCCCTTCCTCCCCTTTGCCCTATCTAAAGTTGGACATTAGGTCTTTGACATTCAAGAGCAGTTCAAAATTACCCCTCATTAAAGGAAATCTTTATAGTTTAATTTTTTCATGTTATATGAGCTTTAAAATGAAGCAACTTGTCATAAAATATTTGCTTTTGCATTTTTAATAAATTACAAAAGTGTAATTCCCGCATTTCTCTCTAATATAAACCAATACAGTGGACTGAAATTGACCAAACAATCTATATACATCTACATACATATATGCATATACCACCATGAATTTCACATACATATATGTATGTCTATATATATATATAAAGCCAATATGGTGGCAAATGAGACATTTTATACAAAAAGTGGTATGAAAAGACAGTTTTTCAGGCACATCTTTTAAAAGAACCAATGTGCCTGAAGTACTATACTTGCATGGGAACTGTGTACAGATAAGTAAGCCAAATACTTATTTTCCTGGAGTAGGAGTTGGCCAATTCCAGACCACAGTGTGTTTCTGTGAAAACAGTAATAGGTTAACACAGCTCAGTTCAATTGTTCACTTATTCTCTATGGCCACTTTTGGCTACAGCATCAGTTGTGACAAAACCTGAATAACCCCCAAAGCCTAAAATATTTACTATCTGGCCCATTATAAAAAAGTTCCCCAAATCTTGTACTTGTATATTAACACAGGAAAGTTTTCAAGAGAAACCTAATAATAATGACTTTTTGTACTCTGGACATATTTATACTACATGTTAATTTAAATACAAAATTATAAAGATCCAATATTAATTATCATCTTTTCTTTTTATAAAAACTGGTATGAACTACAAAGAAACCTAATAGGGGATGCATTAATGATTAACAATTCAGTATATTATTTAAAAATCACTGTTTCAGACCTTTAACCTGACCTTTTTCCTAGAATAAAACCATTTTATTTTTATGACTATTTGCACTTGAATAACAATAATATAGGTACAAATAATTATGGAAATTTATTTATCAAGAACTTTTTCCCTTTTAAAGGAAAAATAGAAGTTGTAGTTGTATTAATGAGAGAAATATAAAAGTAATAATTTCTAACAGTCCTTTCAAAATAATTACCTACAAGGAGTAAAGATGATATTTATGTTTTAAAATTAATAATAGCCTATTTTTAGTTTATTTCATATGTCTGTGTTTTCTAATATTTTGGAAATTTAAGAAAAGGAGATGCTTACATAGCCATACAAAATTTTATTGTTTCCAGCAGCCTCATAAACTGAAAATGAGACCTTACTGATATTCTTTACTTTGTTTCTCCTCAAAATGACCCTAAGATAGGAATACAGTAAGAAGTAAAACAAAGAGAGTGCAGAGCTATGGTTGTCAAGACAACCATAGTCATATTTCCTTTGAAGTATGGTGGAGTAGCCATCACAGTTCAATTCAAGTTCATGTTTCCTCAGGAAGTTTATATATGCTCAACATCTTTACTATATATAGCAACATTATTCCAATCAAGCAGATGATATTAGGGATGTAGAACAGGAATTGAAATGACCATGGTAATTACATTATGGAAGAGATGTGAGAACAACATTTGCTCACATGTCGAATGTTGAAGATGACATTTCTTTCCACTCCATTTCATTCAGCAAGCATTTGAGGCACTATGCTGGCTATTACCATTAATGGGAACATGAACTCCACCCAGAGGAAGGTAACAAACACATAGTAAGTGAACTGTAATCCCTTGGTAGACCCCGTGCACTTAGAAAACTATATAACAAATTCTACAGAATGTCTGGTATGCACACTCTACAAATTATCATTTTGTGGGTAAAATGGCAAATGTTTATGAACATTAGTTAGTTTTCACAGTGAAGAGAACACTTTTCCCTCACAATTTTGAAGAAACTATTATTCATTTATATCTCATTTTAAAAAGTAATTTTTGTTTTCTCCAGCAGATGGTCAAGTTCTTGGACGTCGGGCAGGAGAGGTTGCCATACTGGACTCTAAATGATTTTTGTTCATACTTTTCAACTCAGCCATCCTGAATTCGGAAAGCCTACAAAGATGGTTGAATGTTTGAAAGTTCACATGCATTTTCCCATAGAAACAGTGACACATAGTGGTTTTGTTTCCCAGGCCAGCTCATGTGACCTCATTTAACCCCTAACACACTTTAAGCATAAATATAAATGGAAACCCCATTCTCATCCTTCTGAGACCCGGGAAAAGAGAGGAGACTCCATATAATATGACAGGGGAATATAGGAGAATAAGCATTGGGCTGGAGTCCGAGGTCACTGTCTCTGTATTTATTCCTTCTGTATGCCTCCAGGCCAGGGACCATGTCCTGGGAGATCCCTGCTGTGTTCTCTGGATCCAGCTCAGTAGCCTGGCCTACTGTAGGAACTCAAGACATCATTTGCTGAATCAACAAATAACGAGCATGCAATTCTGGGGTTGCCCTTTCAACATTTCTGAGACTCAGTCTCCTCCTCTGTGAATGAGATATTTGAGAAGAATAGACCAAGTTCTTTGCTTGTTTTGTTCTCTAATCATATTGCCCTGAGACCTGTGGATAAATCCTGTTATTCCTTTCTTTAATTTTGCTTTGTATAATAGGGATAACAATAGGTTTCAAAGGGCTGGATGGGAAGATATCACAAAAATAGAGATAGAGTTAGGATAAATTTTCTACCCCTGATGAGGGACTAGAAAATTAGATTTTTGTAAAAGAACTTACCGAAAATATAGATACCAGCATTTTTCACTGAAATGGCAATGTGATAAGAAGCATTCCCAAATTTCACCCTCTCAGTGGTGTTCTTTTGGAGTAACCCTCATCCCCGTCTTCCTGGTGTTTCCCTTTCCTGCCTACTTTTAAAATCCTTTTAAAAAATCTCTAGTACATTTATCACCATCTCATTTGCTTTATTTTTTACTGTCTATGTATTGGCCATCTCCTGACTGTCTAGAAAGTACCACCAGGGCAAATATTTGTGTCTGCTTTGTTTATAGCTGTATCTCTAAAACCTAGAACAGAATCTGTACATAGTAGGCCGCCAATGTATACTTATAAAATAAATGAATGAATGACTCATTAAGATAAAAAGGACTACTCTTCTTCAGATCCAAATAAAACAGACATTTCAAAGTATGTATTTGCCAAAGAAAAAAAGGAGGCATTCACTAAATACAAATTTTAGAGAGTTATTAAATCCAACAGGAAGAGAAGGATCATTTTTGTCAGAAACACTAACGGAGGGAGACTCAATAAACTAGATGACTACCTAACAAATTCAGTAACCCGAGTAGTTGCTTCAGTAGAAATGCTCTTTACATATTAGAAATCAACAAACATAAAGAAGGAATGCTGCAAGCATCTTAGGCTCTACTCAGGCCTCAGCAATGCCTGGTACAATGGGAAATATCTGAGCCAGGTGCCTCCTGGCCTTCAGAATCAGTGGGTATTCATTCAGATTCTTGAACTGCATCATAATGCCTGTTTATTTTGAGCTGTGAAGACAGCATTCCAAGGTTCAGTTTCTTTTTCATTTATAAAACTGGAATTTGGTTTCCTGTTTTGCAAGATAGTTGAAATAGATGAAATAAAATGATGTAAAGAAACTCAGGAAATGGAAGACTTTCAATAATTGATGGTCATTCTTACTATTGACCTTGTAGCTCTTCTCTCACCTGCAGTAGCTTTGTCAAAGTAACTTAAACCCTCTGGTTCTAACTACCCTTCCTTCAAAATGAACAAATTGTATGGGAAGGATCCCAAATGGACCACTGAAATTCCTGTACAATCAGTTTTATTCACTAGATTAGGTCATTATGAAGGTGTGTGAAATAATGAGGTCTTTTAGAAAGAACCTAGAATTAGCTATAGATGCTTGTTAAGTATTGTGGATTGTCTATGTCACATTGTGTTATAGTTCTACTGTTGATCCTAAAATATAATTTTTCCTTAAAAATATTCTAGGAGAAAAGTTAATTTTCCATGTCTTGTCAATTCAAACACCAGAGAGTTTTTCAGTGTTTGGGGGATGGTTGGACTGAAGAGGCCCAGTATGTTAAAGATGAATGCATTTCATTGCCAAAATCTTCCATTTGTGTATATAACTATGTCCCCAAATAGAATCCTAGAAAAGAGAAGTGTGGTTTATAAATATCAAGATACCTAAAAATCCAGCAGGGTTTCATATGTATTTCAGTTGATTTACATTTTAAATTTGTTATTCACTTACAAATTCCCACATTTCTATTGACCAAAACAGGGTGAATTTGACAATTTGTAAATTATGAAAAAGGAGGAAAATTAAGTTATTAAACAAATTATTTTCCTTTTGTATCATATGCAACTCATAAGATATTTAATGCAGCATTTACAGTACAGAAAAAATTTACTTGGGCTTAGTAGAAAATAATTTACTGGCTACTATCTAACATATTCTGTACATCGTTTTTTAAAATTATCATTAAATGGGAAGCTGAGACAGGAGAATTGCAAGTTCAAAGTCAGCCTCAGCAATGGCAAGGCACTAAGCAACTCAGTGAGACCCTGTCTCTACAGAAAATACAAAGTAGGTCTGGGGATATGGGTCAGTGGTTGAGTACTTGTGAATTCAATCATCAGTACCAAACATATGTATGTCATTCAAAGAGCTCCAAGAGGAGAAAAAGCTCTTAATTCTAATACTTCCTACAAAAAATAGTCTAAAATATTGCCAAATACATTAGTGAAAAAAATATCCACAGATGCAATTTTAAGTTCTAAAATCATATCTTGGTGTGAATAACACACCTGTCCTTTGGCTCATATTCATATCATGTGCACACACACATTCACACACACTACTTCTCCCATTTCCTCCTCCTTTAACTAGAGAATGGAACATTTTACCACAACCATGCATGTCCTTTTTATCTACATAAAAATAATGACTTTAAATCATTAAGGAAGCATAAGAGCATAATCACAGAGAATAGAAAAAATGAATAAAATTTTAAAATAAAAGTAAACCTTAAGTTATAATGCATTTTTTTGCCTGGATAAACTATAGTTAAATAAATATTCATATCAAATAATTAAATACAGGTGACCTAGAAAGACCCAACTTACAAATATCCTGTACATGGGAACAGCTGACTCAAGTCAACCAGATCAGGAACAGGGCAGGATCTCCACAGAATTGAAGGCAAGAAGGATTCCCCTAAGATTCACCTTGGTCTCTTCCTACTAGATACTGGTGTTGGTCGTGACTAGAGTGGAACAGGGAAATGGGAAGTCATGGTCCTCGTGCCATTGCAGTACTCTCTGCCCATTTCTTACCAAGGAATCCATTTCCCATAAATGTTACATGGAGTGCCCTGGTTCCCAGGCCGGCCCATCAGAAGTCCACCGGGCCACAGTGCAGCTGGAACTGTGCTATTAATACTAGGCTGACTTCCCACTTGGAAGCCAACTCTACCTCTGACAGTGCTCATCAGCTCTGTTATGGTTAAATGGATTTGTGGGCGGTCCTGGGAGCTTGCCAGTTAGAACATCCTTTCTGTGGGAAAATTCCTGCTGAGGCCCAAACAACTCACTGTCAAACATGGTTGTAGGCCACAAGCTGGAGAAAGCCTCAGGCATTGACAAATCAATCCTTGCCTTTCCCCTCTGGAAATATTACAGTAAATTCTGGCACAGTTTAAGGTGAGTGAGTCTAAAACTCAGCACAATTCCTTCTCCATGGCAAATAATGGGTACATTTTCCTGATGTAATTAATACATAAGCTGATTGGCCCCTCCTTAACACATGTGCATGCACACATATACACACACACTCTATCATATGATGTTCCAGGCAAATATGTTTTCATCTATATAGAAATGTCTGTCTTTTCTTGGTTAAGATCAATCATGGCCTAGGCTCTACCTGTGTGCTTTAACTGTAGTACTTTCTACTTACTCATGCACATCCACAACTTGCCCTCCTCAAGCTTAAAAGACAACTGTAGGAAAACCAGCTAAAGCATGGCGATGCTCAGCCATGGGGCAGGAAGTGAAAAAACTGTAAGTAAGATTAACCTGGGATCTCAGTAACATAATGATCAAATCAAGAGACTTATTATATAACACTACTCTTAAATAATTGGAACTTACGTGTACAAAGGATATTGTTCTCACCAGTAGCAAAGAGGTACTTTGGTACAAGCTGCTGAACTACACATTCAAATGGTTTACACACACACACACACACACACATACACACACACACAGTTAATGATGAAGCAGAGGAGATACATTACAGATTGTAATTACATTAGCAGATTGTAATCTGCTAGGAGATGAAGTATATTCACTGTCTAGGAGCCTTAAAAATACTACAGCTAACCAGTCCAAATAAAGCAATGACTATGCTAAAGCAGGTATATCTAGTATGACTTCAATTTGTTCAGTAAAAGGAGGTAAAGTACTTCCATATTTACTTAAAAATAGCTCAAGAAACACTAGATATCAGAGTATAGAATGAATGATACTTCAGTTTTGATGTTATGTCCTTTTACTTAATCATCCCCAAGGATAAAATATCCCAGCACCCATGGGGAATGTGAAATGAAGTAAGAGAAGATTTAGATTGATTTCTTAAAGTAAGTTCCTGAGAACAATCCTTCAATTGGGCATATTACATATATATGTGTGTATGTGTGTGTGTGTGTGTGTGTGTGTGTATTTTCATCATAAACTCCAGTCATGTCAACCCCATTTTACTTAAAACAAAGGGCCCAACTGAATTAGTGATGTCATAAAAAAATAACTTCTAGGTAAATATTTTTTTTCCATTCAGGAACACATAATTACTCAGTTTAAAAGTCGGAAGAAATTCATTAGATAATAAGAGAAAATTATGTATAATTAACAAATTAATCTAGAAAATGGCACTTAAATTAAGATTAAAGGTAACCAGTCTTGCTCATAAGTTTTGTTAATATAACCCCTAAAATGTTATTTAAATTGTAATACAAGGTTTGTTGAAATATTGTCAATACCAAACTTTTTATCACCATATTTCAATGCATTCAAAATTCCTAACTAGCATGCTCATTATTAAAAATTGCAATTCTGTTTTGTTTTTGCTTCACATTTAAAAATATATTCCCTCCATTGTCTTCTAGGATGTTCTTTCAGAGATCTTGTAGACTTCACATTTGTCTCCTTCCTCTGGCTTCGTGCAGGATCAATAAAATTATTTCATCAAATCCACCAACCACAAACATTTTATCATTCAATCACATGGATAAAAATCCCCTTTATAAATTGTATATGAAAATATATTTAAATTATAACAAAGGTATTGTTTCCTTCCCATACCTCACTTTGAAAACCTTTTTTAAGAAGAAAAATAAAAGCATATAAATTAGAAGTAGAAAATTTTCCAGCAAGTTCATTCCTCTACTGGTTTGCTTTTTTGAGATGACTGCTGAGTTCTACAAATAGCTAATGAATCCAGCCACCCTTGAAATCAAGTGCTGTACCTTATCTTCTAATGGAGCCACATTATGTTAAGGGAAGTGAAACTTGCAGGGTCAGCACCTGGATGGTGTTGACAAGGAAACCTATATGCATGTTGTCTTATGGGTTGTTTTTCAGATTGGCACATGCTGGGCAAATGCACGCCATTTCAACACTTAACTCAGGCAAATATTAGCAAGGCAATTTTTTCTCATGTTACTTCTCACAGTCAAATTATAACTTTGAAGTGTTCTGCTATGATCACTTTTGCCCATATGAATATAACATTTACTTTTGAACAGAAGATTCCCACTAATGTAGAAATAACTGCAGAACATTTGTATCTTTTAATTATTTTATTGGTGCATTATAATTATACATAATAGTGGGATTTGTTAAGCCATATTTATACAAGGACAAAACATAATTTGATCAAAATCTCATTGCACAGGACCCTTCTTTTTCCTCCCTTCCTGATCATTTGTATCTTAGAGGGAATTAATGAAGCAATAAACGTGTACAGTTGGAGTATCATCTCACAGATATGTGTGAATTTCCTTAATAATATCAATGACAAATTGTTGACTAAGCTTAGCTTATAAAGATAAGTCTACCAAACTTCTTTTTAGACAACCTGATTTGGA
Organism: Xerus rutilus; assembly: GCA_028644305.1. Lineage (NCBI taxonomy): Eukaryota > Metazoa > Chordata > Mammalia > Rodentia > Sciuridae > Xerus > Xerus rutilus. The sequence continues at coordinate 115,820,131 of CM053417.1, read as the reverse complement.
ATTTCTCTTCCACTCATAATTAGCCATTGACCTTGGAAAAGTTAACATCATTAGCAGTCTCAATCAGTTCCCTATCCAAAGTTATTTTCCCTTCTGTTCTCCTTCCAGAGTTCTAATGTTTGGTTATTCAGTCTTCCTCTGTGACCAAGAGTAGATGACCTATTCTGGCTCCAAAGATAGATCCTCAATATTTTTGGTCCATTATGGTTATACCATTCCATTTTCCAGAGATGTTTTTCTAATGGAAATGTATATCAGATGAAGGTTGGTTGCATAACATTTAGAAAAAGAACAAAAATAAGAGTAATGGTGGTTTTAAATGAGATGCAAGTGAAATTCTCTGTTGGGGAGAAGGAGGCTTCCATGAGCTTACTTTTCCACCATCTTGCTTTTTTAGTTCCAACCCTGCCACTCAAGATCCATACACTATTATCTTCAGTCAACAGGAAGCTCTCAGCCATAATTAGCTATAAGGGAGGCAGCAAAAGGTAGACAAGGAGAGTGAAGGAATAAGGGGAAGCCACTAGCAGTCACTGCCACAGCCTGTGACCCAATTACAGCCAATGAAATATGAAGAAGTTTCTGGACTTCTTTTGCTAGGAAGGAGAAATAGGAAGGGATGGTGTGTACTTCTTCCTCTTGTCACTGTCACAGATTAATTTGGTATCTGCAACTGATAAACCCTCTTACTACCAGCCTACGAGTGAAGCTAACAACACACAGATCAGGACAGAACCTACTGCAAAATAGACCTGCCACTCCAACATTCTGTATGTGGATATTCTGCCACATTGGACTTCTTGTTGTATTTGATTGCAATTTCATTGTTTAGTTACGTGGCCAAATTTTTCTAGAGGCTTGAAGGAGCAAACAGTTATTGCTCTCATCACTATTATAAAAATATATCTTGATTACTGCCTTAGGAATATTAAGTAATGTATATGGCTACAGTGATGTGTTACTGACACCCAGCCCCTAATAGGAAAACACAACTAATTAAAAATTCATTACATATGTGATGCTTGCAATCATTACAAGGTAATTATTCATTTACCTTTTGTACTGTCACTATAAATGACTGCAGAAAATCATATTGCATTTATTCATTCAGGTATTCAAACATTTTTTACAAATAACAACATAATGGCTTTCAACTGCTGATCACACCATTCACTGGCACTGTGATCCAGGGCAAACAATTCAGTTTGGGATAATCAAATTTTTTGTGCACATTACAAAGGAGGACGGAATACTGTCTGTTTTGGTACAGTTCAAGAAGCTGCCATAACAGAATAATATTGACTTGGGTACTTAAACAACAGACATTTATTACTCATAGTCCTGAAGGATAGAAGTTTGAAATAAGGGAGCAAGCATAGTTTGGTTCTGGTGAGGGCCCTTCTCATGCTTTGCAGGTGGCTGCTTTTTCTCTGTATCCTCACATGACAGAGGAAGAGTAAAGTTTGACTGTTTCTTCTAACAATACTAATCCCATCGTGGTCCCACCCCTAGGACTTCATCTAAACCTAACTGCCTCCCAAAGGCCTTGCTTCCAAATAACCATCACAACTGTGGTAGGACTTCAACATGAAAATTTTTGTGGGGAACACAAATATTCAATCCTTAACACCATCGGTTTTTAGGAGTATGTGAAGGTCACAAGTATGTAAATGACATAATGGCAGATACATAATAGTTACTCAATAACTGGAATTTATTACATTGTGAGTAGCTACTGAGGTGACAAAGACAGTGAGTAGACATGGTTTAAATTTTCCTTCCTCCACTCATTCACACATACATACATATTCTTCCTAGTTACAGAAGGCACTGAAGGCAGCTAGTAGGCAAATATGAAGATTAAAATAATGTTTTAAGTTAGAGAATAAAAGGTCTATGGGTAGTCAAACAGAAAGCAGAAATAAAGAGACAGCGAATAACACAAATGAACAGAAACCATGAGAGACAGGAAAGGAAATAAAAGGTGTTTGAGAGTAGACTAGAGAGAAGTAGGTAAAGTTGTGGGGATTGATTTAGTAAGTTAGAGAAGTGGAGTCTACAGTCTGGTAAATGCCTAGCATTGCTAAAGAGTTACATTTTGCAGTGATAAGTTCTTTTTGAGTCTTGAAGTCAGTGACATTCCAGTTTTTGCAAGGGCTAAGATATTTTTCTCCTCTCACGTTCTTTCGCCTGGAACTTTACAATGAATCTCTCATGCTTGAAATAATTAAGTATGTCTCTTTTTCTTGCCACAGGAGAGAACCTAAAACAGAGTGGAAGTGAAACCACAGAATTGATGACAGGGGGAAAGGAATGTATCTACAGTGAGTAGAGAGGACACCTAAGATGGAAATATGTTTAAGGAGCAGATGAGGGATAAGATGCTTCTAAAGGAGATCAACACATATCACTCAGAAAGGTGAAAGGAGAAATAAAAAGAAAGGAGTTGTAGGACAAGGAGGAAAAGAGATTGTCAGGAAAAACTAGAGTTGGATTCAAAGGCTACAGAGGTTAAATATCATAAGGATTTGTCCTTCTGAATTTGGTAATGAGGTCTCCTGTAATCTTGGAAAAAGGAAACTCAACAGAGTGATAGGGTGGAAGCCAGTCAGTAGAGGGTTAAGGAGTAGATAGAGATGAGTATGTGAACTATTATTAAGAGAAATTTAGCTGTAAAAGACAGTTGGCTTTCAGGTGAATTTTGCTCAAGGAAAGATATAATTGAGTGTGTACGAGTACAGTTGAAGCTAGGAGAGAGTGAGGTGACACTATTTGCAGTGATTCTAAAGAAGCAAGACTGCATGGGATTTTGACAGAAGGAGATAATTTTACCTCTCAAATGGGAGGAAATGAATTATGTGTTGCTCATTTTTTATTCATTTCTGATAAATGCTTCATCACAAGGACAAATTGACCCAGTACTTTCATATGGAGCAAGTAATCACAAAGGAATATTTTGTTTTAAATGAGCATGTTTTAACCTCACAAATATGCATCAACAATGTGGTCATCTATAACTTGCCAAGTATTGTTATTTGCTCATATCACCAGAGCACCAATGGGACTGAGCTTCTGGAAGTGACAGAGCTGTACTTGTAGATGGTTAATGAATCACCCAGGAAGATTGAAATATCAGGATGTTATCTCCAGACCGTGGAGCTTCCAGGCATCTGCCCTATCAGGCAGGCACATCTGCTTCTCTAGATGAAGGAAACAAAGCGAGAATAGAAGGGTCGGTTGGCAAAGCCACAAGGTCAAACCTTGCCCTCTCCTTCCTGGTTTCCTGCACTGACCTGGAACTATCTATGTGAACTGCCTTGGAGCAATTCTGCACTGTGCAAAAAGAACCAAAACAGGAACTACTACAATACATTCCTCTTTCAGAAACTCTCAAATGCCATCTGATTCATTGACTCATCCCACAGATTTTAACACACCTCCTACTATGTGTTAGAGTCTGTTTTGGGCATTAGAGAAAGTGTGGTGGTCATAAAATAATTCCCTGTGTAGTACATATTGCCATCGGTCTTGCATGAGGACTAATTATTAATAACGATTCTTACTGTTTATCTAAACGGATGCATCTGTAAATCTCGCTAAGCATATTGCATTACTGTTTACAAAGGGTGAGGTTGCTGTTTATTTTTCAGCATGGAAGATGCACACGTTGTACTTTTCATTTACGAGGTACAGCTCAGGGTCTACAAAGCCCTAGGATAAATACTTCATTCTAAAAACCACAAAGGATGATGAACTCCAAAGCTTACATGTGTTCTAATTTTCATCATGCCCATTTGGCCTAGGGTTCCATATCTGTTGGAAGATCCAAGTGCCATATTAGGAAGGGCAAGTTTATTTTGTTATTATCTAAAATAGCATATTATCCCCCCTTCAATACTAACTTCCCAACTTGCCTTAGTTACCATATTTGAATTCATCTTCTGTGGATTTTTGAAAATTTGTTTTAAAATATGTAAATTTAAAAATATTAGATTACATCACTTCTGAATATACAAGATACAAACAGAAATGAGATGCTTGCAATTTATGACTTCCATGTTGTTAACTTTTACTCTGTCATAGTGTTTCCTAACACAGGTTGAACATTGCTAATTGGAAAATCTAAAGTCCAAATGCTCTAAAACTTTAAACTTTTTGCTTGTGACACATTTAGAGCCTTTTGGATTTCATATTCTCTGATGAGGAATGCTCAATTGGTAATTTCTTTGCAAATATTCCAAGATCAGAAACACTTTGAAATCTGAAGCACTTCTTGTCAAGGTAGGATACACTTAACCCATATTGCTATTGTCAAATTTAAAGGGTATAATCTGGTCCTGTTAAGATCTATTGCATCTTGTCTACCTCAATATTCCTGTAGCTTATAAAATACCAGACAAAAGAAAAACAACTGACAAAATATTTGTGGAATAAAATAACTTAATAAACAAGTAATTGATACCTTTTGTGTTGTAGGTTTTCAATTTCCCATCTCTTTGTTTTCAGTTTTTACAGACTGAAGCAACCTGGTATTTTGGTAGACTCACACCAAGTAAGATTTAGGTGCTATAATGGAGATGACCATGGCACAGCTTGATTAATACCATTCCAGTTTATAACTAATATCTCAGGGTAATTATTACTGGTAACTATTTCCCTTTCAAAAGTGTTCCCATTTGAATGTCCCTGCAATCACTCCTCACTCAGGCTCCCCTAAGCCCCTCTGTAATGTTCTATATGTGGATTTCAGGAGCAGATGAAAATTTTCTTGTATAGAGGCCATGATGGCAGTTTCTGTTTGTTTTGTTTCCTAGTATCCTTCCAGATGAAAAAGTTTTTTCATGAGCCTTTAGACTTCTGGGTTGAGGTTGTCTAAGAAAAGTCTAGGACTGTGCTTTTCAAATTTTAATGTGCTTATGTATCACCTGAACTTGTGAAAAACCCATTTTCTATTCAGTGGGTCTGGAATGAGGATACTGATTTTATTGGTCTTAGGATCAATCATTGAGTAGTAAGAGTCTACAAATTTTCTTAGTTAGCTGTGATTTAAATTTCAGACATTATGATACAGTATCACTTAGTACTCAAGAGCGTACATACTCTTTGGATGTCACTGCATCAAAGTCAAATCTTGCCTTCATCACATACAGTTTGTGTTACCTTTAACAAGCTATTAGTCTCTCTAATGCTCATTTTTCTTACATATGAGATAGAAAGAATGAAATCTATCTCAGATGAATGGTGTAAGGAATAAATGAGATAATAAATATAAAATAGTACTGTTCTCACCCATTGCAAATATTCAACAATGATGGTAGTTGAATTTGTCATAATCACAATCATCAAAGCTTAACTTCAAAGCGTACTTATTTAGATAACATCAGAGAATAACGAGTAGAGTCATATTTTGAAGAGTACCTTAAAAATGGCATTTAAGTATGCAAAATCATCAAGTTTTAAGTACATGTAGAAATTTCAGAGAGATTCACAAGAAAGGCTTTTGGTTGAACATTGCTGATGAATTTTAGCTCATAAATGTTTAATTATTACTTAATTAACCTCTGAGGCAAGGCTGCCTCTCTTAACTTTGCATGTGTCAGTAGTGGCAATTAGAAGCAACTCAACTGTATGTATTATTCTAAAACCCAGCATTACCAGCAGAAGAAACAGGGTGAATATTTTAAAAAATAGGGATAATAAACTCTTCAAACTACGTTTTGTTGTAAACTTTGTGTCCTCTTATTCCTAACTGGGTATCAGGTAGCAGAATTCCAAGTATTTCAGTTTCACTTTCTTTTCGTTAGCATTTAGAAGTCACATTACCTAAACCTTTGTAGTGACTTATAAAAAGTAATAAGATTGAGATAGTATTTTGTAAACAATAACTTCCTAGTTAAATCTCTCGGGTCAAAATCATTGTTATAGTTATTAAAACTATTATCCTCTTCCTAATCTTTAAAGTCCTCTCCAGTTATAAACAAGCATTTCTCTTTCCTCTGATGTCAGTCCTAATGTAGGACTTGTGTTCTCTCTCTGGGTACAGTCAATAATAGTAAGGGAACAGTGAGATCAAAGACTTGCATAATTTCCTTACTAGAAAATTAATCACTATTTGGTAATTATAAAACTGGATGTTGGATTTGAAGTGACAATGTACTATATGTTCATCTCATAATTTAAAGCTCATTGGAGACTATAATTTTCCATTTACAGATTCTTTGACTAATATATTGAACACCAGCTTGGGCCATAGCACATGTGGTATGAAGAACATAAAAAAATAACTCTCCCAAATGAGAGGACATAACTACCAGGACATGTGTCTTAAGGCCCATCACAATCTACAGACCAGTAATTCCACCCTGAGTAACTATACTTGGCATCTAGAAGGCAGGTCATTTGCAAAGTATGCCTATACTAGAACATTTGTTTGAAACACACATCAGCCAAACTGTCACAATGACTGAGAAAGAGGGACTGTCTACTGAGAAAATAGGTGGGATTATTTTTATTTTTTCTACCAGGTTTGCACTTGACACTGACAGATCTCATTTGGTGGATAAATCTCAAAATTTCTTAGAAGACCTCCAGGCAGACAGGGAAAGAATTTTCAAGCACATTTCCATTATATGATGGGAGTACTGTCTGTTTTCTAGAGAATAGGCAGGCAGGACATAGGCAGTATTAAAATTAACTTTCAAGTGTTTCTCTCACCAAATTGATTCTAAAAGCATAAAACTATTTATCCTCTAAGCCAGGGGTCAAGCAACTACAACCTAGACTAAGAGCCAGACCAAATTCAGCCCACCTCCCTTTACTGTGAATAAAATTGTACTGGAACCAGTTACACACATTCGTTTATGTATTATCTATATACGTCTGTTTTTGTGCTCAAATGACACAGTTGTGACAGAGACTACATCGTCAATAAAGCCTAAAAATATTTTATCTGGTCTCAAGTAACTAAAATATTATTATTTTACCAAAAAAAATCCCACCAAAACAAAACAATCCCTCTAATTAAGCTTGTCTTGATACTTAATTGATTTATTTCGAATTCATAGATATCTTTAACAATTTAAAATTATACTCAATAATAAGGGCAAGAAGCAGCTAGCATTAAAATGCTTTTACTAGAATTTTCTCTCTATATATTTATATCACTTTGGTATGTGGTTAATCATTAACAAATTAATGAATTAGTATTTATAAGAAAGATGCCTAGTTTTATCTATTGGAATTTAAGTGGGAAAAGACAGATAATGAGAAAACATAGATATTCAATACTTCTAATTTCTACAAGCACATCACAAAATAGTAGTACTTGAGCTTAAGTTCATGAACATGTGACATAATAATTAGGAATAGATGAGTTGATCCAAAAACTTTGCTGTGCCATTGGGAATGACTGAGTAAAAGTGTATCATCATCTTAATTTAGATTTCATGTACATCATTAAATTTAAACAGTGCACATGTGTGATTATTTGAGAACCTGAAGCCAATAAGGCAAAATTATATTTAAATTGAGAAGAGGGTTATCCTTTTGTCCTGCTTTAGTTGATTTTAAGATGTAATTATTTACATTTAATAAAACAAAAGTGGAAACAAAACCGTCTGTTATGAATAGTTTTGCAATTTATACCCAAGCCACTTTCCAAATATAGAACCTCCTCTTTTCAAAGGCCTTTAAGTATGTGCTATAGTTTTATTACTAAATTATCTACATATGTCATTATAATCAGAAAATTCAACAAAATTATATTTTCTTCAGTAAGTACATACTGAATGTCTGTTTATCAGTTGTTCCCACATACCAATACATAAAACTAGACGTTTTTTCCCACTATAAATATTTTTTGATTAATGAGTCAGTGATTAACTGCATATTAATAAAGAATGACTGCATTTTCTAAAAATCTTCATGTGTACTTTAGAATATTGATCTCAGAGTCTTCATTCTATGTGCATCTTAAATAATAGTTAAGAGATTATTAATAACTTATTGGGATAATGCTTTAGAATTCTAATGATACTGAAGATTAATAAAAGCCTTTGGAAATTCAAACACCAAGACAATTACTATTCTTTATTCCTTCCTTCTTTATTGTATACAAAAATTACTCAAGGAATGTTAATCATATGTAAATCTTGAAAGAAAATTTATTCATACAAACTCATAAACATGAAACTAAAGGTTTTAATAATTCTGAATTTTTAGTATGAGCATTTTTCTAATGTTTTTCAGTTCATGTTACTATATATACTTAAATTGGATGCTAAAAATCTGCCCTTCAGTATTGAACTTTAAATGAGTTGTGATTGCCAATCCTTAAATCCAGGATACACAGATGTCAGTAGGTAATATAACATCACAACAAATTACTGCTTAGGAAGTAAAATATAAAATAGGAGCTCTTGTTTTCTCTACTCTGGAAAAACAAAACAAAATAGAACCATCACTAGACTGCTGAAGTTTGTAATAAAGTTAAAGAGAGATGGAGAAACAAAAGCAAATCAGGGCTGGGTTTGTAGCTCAGTGGTAGAGCACTTGCCTAGCATGTGTGAGGCACTGGATTCAATCCTCAGCACCACATAGAAATAAATAAATTAAAAGAAAGTATTGTGTCCATCTACAACTAAAACATTTTTTTAAAAAAAGAAAAAAAATTTGTAGCAATATATATCCAGATGTTTTAAGCACATGAGCTAAAATTTGACCTAGCTCTAACTTTTTTATACCTTTATTTGTTTATTTTTTATGTGGTACTGAAGTTCAAACCCAGTGTGTCACACATGCTAGGCAAGCATTCTACCACTGAAACACAACCCCAGTCCCTCTCCTAATTTTTGAAAGTAAAATCATTGATTCTGTGGACTTAGAAAAGAGAAGTCCTTCATTTCAAGCATATAAGCAACATAAAGGAATTGTGTCTTCACTTTTTTTCTTTTTATTTCCTATTTATTTATTTATTTATTTATTTATTTATTTATTTATCTTTTGGTGCCAGACACTGAACTCAGGGGCACTTAACCACTTAGCCACATCCCCCAGCCCTTGTGTTTTTATTTAGAGACAGGGTTTCACTGAGTTGCTTAGGGCCTGGCTAAGTTGCTGAGGCTGGCTTTGAACTTGCAGTCCTCCTGCTGCAGCCTCCTGAGCTGCTGGGATTATAGGCATGCACCACTGTGTCCAGCCTGTGTCTTCACTTTGAAAAACTATTAAAATATAAAACAGTGTGACATTCTGAAAGGCACACTTTTGAGATAAAAGTTAAGCAAAACACAGATGAAGCTTAACAAGTGTTTTTCCCTTGGGCTTCACTGGACTACAATTGAACAAATGAACTCCTAGGTAACACAGGCAGAGGTGGCATTAGTAAGGTGAATTTAAATTGTGATTTATTTCCTTTGAAGGGTACTAAAAACTAAAATATGGTATTTGTAACAAAATTTCTCTTCTATTTTCAAAATTTGGCCAAATGGGATTTAGTTAATTGGTGTTCTACACATTTCTTGTTATTGAGCCCAAGTACTTATCAATCTTTGGGGTATACAACATAAAATAAGAGACTCAAGACCACTATTCAATGGACATTATCTAAAGATACAAACACAAGCCTGAGGAGACATCTCTATAACTACATTAGCTGAGGCAAAGACTGGAGTTTCAAGAGGGGCCCTTCCTCCTTGACAGAAACACTGTCATCTACAGACCCTCTCCATGGTAGTAGGTATGGGTGGTCCCAAGAGAGAGGGGCTTTACAAATCAAAATAATATCCAGAAAGGCTGTAGATTAGTTGACCAGTTATAAGGGAGCCACAATTTGGACTTATTTATTTATTAGTGGTGCTATGGACGGAACCCAGTGCCTCTCACACAGTAGCACATGCTAGGAAAATGCCTTACCTCTGAGCCCCAACCTTGACCCCAACCCTATAATTTGGATCTTAAGGAGGCCTTAAATAGCCAATCTTTCCCAAGTAGGCTCTAGACTGGATACTCAATCTTTGTGGTTCTTGGGGCAGCTCAAACAACAGGAGTGGGTGGCTACAAAAGAAGACCTCTAAGGAAAATTAATGAGGGCAGAATAGATGTTAAGTATTTCCAGCATCAAAAGCATTTCTATTGGATAATGCTGTATAGCTACATGGTATAAAATTGTAAGTGATAACTTTTTGTAATTTCCTTTTCAAATCAATCTGCAACCATTTCATCTCTTAATTCTCCAGAAGTGGGCAATCCAATAATACCTCCTTTGGAGCTACTATTTCAATGGATGGTCTAATCTTTGCTTATTCAAGTTGTAATACCAAATAAATCTGAAAGAATATGTCTTCCTTGGAATGTGCTAATTTCTAGTTACTCGTGGCTATGTATAAGAACTCAAACTAAAACCTGTTCTTAACATTAACAGACAAAAGTGCTTTGTCTGACTATCTAAAATTGACTTCCCACACAGGAACTTAAGTGATAGCAAGCTGTTAACAATGCGTGACTCATCCTTTAAATATCAGCTGCCCCCTTAAGTCCCAGCTTTGATTAAATGTCACTTTCTGAAAAGGCTTTCCCAACCATCATTCTATCCACTTATTTATTATCATCTGACATATTACATATTTATTGCTTTGCCTAACTCCACTATTTTACGGTGTACTCTCTTTAAAGGAAGTGTTTAACTCTTTCATTACTCTTTTTATAATTTCCTTTTCAAAATCAATCTGCAACCATTTCATCTCTTAATTCTCCAGAAGTGGGCAATCCAATACCTCCTTTGGAGCTACTATTTCAATGGATGGTCACTGATGCAGCAATAATGCCTAAAACAGTATCTCTGTTTTGTGAATTTTATATATGTTCAGTAAAAACTTATAGAATGAATTTATGAATAGGGAACTTGAAAAAACAGATACAAAATCCTGTGCATGTTATATTTCTTTGGAGATAAGGAAAAACAGTAGAATGAATTGGACATATCCTTTCTATGTTCATATATGAATACACCCCCAGTGAAACTCCATATCATGTTCAACCACATGAATGGGATCCTAATTAGAATAAGCTATATCCATGTATGCATAATATGACAAAATACACTTTAGTTTCATGAATATCTACAAAGAACAAATAAAAAATTAAAATGTATAATTTAGATCTTATTCTGAATAGATTAGGTCTGAAGCCTAAAAATACAAGAACCTGATTTATACATATATAATGCCATCTCATTAACAATAAACTTATTCTCTGCAATATCCATACATGAAAATTCAGCAACAATGTCCATAAATGAAAATTGTGACAAAACACTCACTTTATTAGAACCATAAAATAAACATACACTGAAGCAGCAATGATATGGTATGTTTATATTTTAAAGGCTTCTTTGCTGTTATTATTGTTGTTGGGTCTGAGAATTTGCAACAAACTGAATTTCATTCATATTAGATAATTTACACCACTGCAATTTTTTCTTACCCTTGAAATTGAGCATACCTATGTATTTATATTATGTGATCAATGACTATGCGCCTTTTATCTTTTAAGGTTTCCCTAGGAGATTTTAGCGGGAGCTCCAGCCAGCTCAACCTTGGCTATGGAACAGGGGCGCTCTCAGGCAGACCCATATAAGCGTGGGCTGTTATTCTCAGCACCAGTGGCTTTTCTCTGCTATGTCTGCTTCCCCAGATCCCCTGATTGCCAAAATATTAACTGCACAGTCAGGGCTGAAGGAGCCACAAAAGTTAAACAATGTGTGTGTAAGGAGATAAGAATTCTGGAAGAGAGCAAGGGTTAGAAGAGGAAGCTGGAGAAGGACAGAAAAAAGAGATTGGGTCAATGCTGGTTAAAAATAGAGCTCAAGTAGGCTCAAAAGAAAGTGATAAGCAAATTAAATTAGAGAGAAAAGAGTAGGACAATAAAAGAAGTTCAAAACAGCCCTAAATTGCCAAATAAGTATGAAATACAAAGAAAAGGCTAAGGAGGAAAAGTTGTAATAATGAAGAACAAAGAGAAATGTTTAGCAAAGAATAAAAAGAAGGTTAAAAAAAAGGTAAACAGTGACAATAGCATGAAAAGAGAAAATCAACAGAGGATATAAATACACAAGAGAGAATAAAAGGATGATCATGCGCATACCCTCCCAGTGAGGTGCCGGTTGCAAATGCAACTAAATGTATGGACCTTGGGGAGAAAGTATCCTGGATTATCCAAGTGAGACCAATCTAATCCCCTGGGGTTTTAAAAGTAAGAATCTTTCCCAGCGGGAGTCTGTCAAAGACAGATAGAAGAAAGGCAGAAAGGCCCAGAGAGATGCAGCCCAATGCTGAGAACACAAAAAGTCTCTTATTGGTATATAAGCTTTTTGCTCAGAGATAATACTGATAGAATTCAGCCTCGGGATTTCTTCAGTTTTTGTCACTGGATGAGAATTCACCTGCAAAATATCAACTCCACATAAATCCCTTGGAAAACAATCTCTTATTGTGTTTTCAAGATTGTTTCAATATTAAAGTGACTCTTTTCCTAAGAAAAAGCCACTCTTAACCTTACCTCTCTCTATCTTTATACCATTTCTTTTCCCGCTCTTTCAAACACACTCACCAAATGAACAAAACATTGTTTTCTAGAGTTAGTATTTGCATGCAAACTGTTTTATTCTTTAATGATCAATCATGTTCTTGTCAATAAAATGAGATTAAAAATAATGTAGTATGTGCAATTTTATCTATCACTCAACTAGCTGAATAGAAAGAGAATTTATAGCCAAGGCAGTCTGTTTCATGATAAAGTGTCATTTTTTTCCACTGATTCACATTTCGAAAAATATGGCCAAAATGTTAATTTCTTTTTTGTTAAAATCAAAAATCCTATTATAGCATTGAGGCACATTAAATCTTTGGTAAAATAAAAAGACAGTGCCTCTCCCTTTCTAGATTAAATATATGACATAGTAAAAAATAAAGTAAGACTACAGATGATAAAAAATTCTTAAAGAATGATATAGTTAATGTGTTAGTGAAAGGATAATATTGTTGCTAAAGTTTATTACCATTATTATTACCAAACTCAGTAGAATGAATCAGGAATGAAAACAGGAGTTTCCAAATCAAGATGGCACACTGGACACATGCATCTACTTCCCTTCTTTCATAAGAATGAACTGCAATGACAGAAAAGACATTTCAAAAAGAGTGCTACCAGAGGACTGGGAATTACAAGAAGATAAAATATGGGATATATTTGAAAATGAAACCACAGTACAAAAACCCATGACGTAAACCACGAGAGATGTACAGTTTTTTTTTTTTTCACAAAGGATATTTGGAGAAGGTTTCAATGATGCAGCCAACCAGTTCCAAGAACAGAAATGGACCATGAAGTAATTTTAGGGGTAATGAAAGAATTGCATTCAGAAGAGCAGGGCCAGTTGGATCATCTCCCTCCCCTGTGTATATAAAGTATTTGGCAGTAGCAGCTTTGCTCCTGAGATTTTTTTTGTTGCCCCTTATCTGTAAGTGTAAGCAGTGTAGCCTTAAATTGAAAGATATAGAAATGAAATAACTGTGAACAAAAAATTGAAGAAAGCTGAAAAGAAACTGAGAGAAAACACAGCAGACACTGGGCCTAGCTCTTTTAAATGATACACTGTTTAGCGTCTCAGACTTAACTCACATGGAAGGTAAGAGCATCAGGATATTTACACACACTTCTACATAGTTCTTGGTTTAGGTTTGCTTCTGCAGGGTGCAGAAGGCAAAGCGGGCTCTAGCAGTAAAAGAAGCCATCAAACAAAGGAACACAGGTGCTGGGGCTGTTGTTCAGGTGGGCACTAAAGTTAAGGTGGAAGGAATACTGTGGGGCACCAACAGAATCTGCAACAAGCTTTAGCAAAAGGCTTGTGACGTCAACACAGCAGAGACTCTTGCCACAGATGGACCTGAGCTTCAAACATCATTATTTTTATCACTAATTAGCTACTGGCTTGGCAAATCACTTAACTCTCTGATCTGCCATTTCCTCATCTAGAAAACAAAGCTAAGTAAACCCAACTCCAAGTCATATAGGAATAGTAAATTAGATGATGCATTTGAGTATTGTAACACAATGACTAGCACTTAATTAAAATCACTTATGTCACAGCTCTTATTATAACCACATCCCCCTTTCTGCCTGTTTCCACCTTCACATGTTACACTCATTCACCCTCCTTTTAATTAAATTCACCTGGAAACCCCAAATCCATGTTATCTCCCATTCCTTGTCTTGCTTTAGCTTCAACCCTCATTGCTAAAATCATGTTGAGGAAAAATATTACAAATACCAGAAATCCTTAAGACAAGAAGAACTGGTCAGAGAATTAAAAGTATGTTGAAGCATGCCTTTTGTTTTGAAGGTTCCAGAAAGTGAGGATGAAAAATGAATCAAAGGCTTCCTTTTATGTCACTTTCTAGATAGTGTGATTTCTGTAAATCCTTAAATTTCCCTGATATAAGTTGTTGCTAAAATGCCTGCCTTTCCCATCTCCCAAAGCAGGAATACTTACTGTGAATGTTATAGAAGTAGAGTCTATAAACACTACAGTCCTGGTCCAAGGTAAAATCTTGCTATTAATCACTATGTCTACATTATTCATTGGCCTATAGGTTCACTGACTTATACTTTTGATTAATTAATGGAATAAAATATTTACAGTCAACTGAAATAATGAAACCATAACTAAGATGCATTCATTTGATTTCCTAACATTAAGAAATTATCGATGTTGATTCTTAAACTTAGCTGTTTTAAGTTGTAATATTCAGAAACACCATAGCTTTACCATAGATCAATAGTCATTGCTAAGGAATTAGCATTGCTTTTTCCTGTCTTTTAAACTACACAAATGCATGGCTGATCTCTAGTGAATTACTTGAGGATTGAAGGGAAACCATGCCCTTTAAAAAATAGTCACTGATTCTTTGTAGAAAAACAAAAAGTCTTTTTATCTTTTGAATAAATTCAAGTTTCTATGGATTATCTTTCTTAAAATATGTCCCCTGTGAATACCAATGACTGAAAACCATGGCCCTTATCACAGCACTCATGATAAATTTCTGTGTACATGATGTGCAGCCTTTGAACATATAAGAAGTTAAAAACCTCACAGAATTCTATTTCATTGCCGTGATACCCCCACCAACTCCATTCAAAGTGTTGTTTTCACACTGGAAGAATGACCTAAGACAGATAAGAGCTCTTAAGAATATTCCACATTTATCTTTATTCTGTCACTTGGGTTCCCTAGCATTGTCTCTTGGGTATTGTCACATTTGGCATAGGAAAAGATAAAGTATTCCAGAAACTAGAGTCTACTGGAACCCTTCAAAGATGACAGGAAAAATTCTGCAAACAAATTAGGCTTTGAGAGCATGGAATTCTATGAACTCAAATCAGAAATAAAAATGTGTCCTCAAATTTAATAAAATCCTTTAACAACAAATGGCAATATTTATATCTTCAAATACTTAAAAACTGTGCCGGGCGCAGTGGCTCAAGCCTGTAATCCGAGCACTTAGGGAGGCTGAGACAGGAGAATCACGAGTTCAAAGCCAGCCTCAGCAACGGCGAGGTGCTAAGCAACTCAGTGAGACCCTGTCTCTACATAAAACACAAAATAGGGCTGGGGATGTAGCTCAGTGGCCAAGTGCCCCTGAGTTCAATCTTCAGTACCAAAAAAAAAAAAAAATACTTTAAAACTGTGACAGAAATACCTCCATTTATTAATTTGTCTGTTGTTTAGTGGCTTGAACTATCTGGAACGTAATCTTCAATCCTGAAATAATCCTAAGACTTTCTCATGAACTTTCTTCTCAAGATAGGGAAGTTCTGAGACCCTCTCTGGCCACAGTTGATGGGCTTCATATTGTGTTTATAACTAAGGTTACTTAATGAGCTTGGTTATCTGGTTTCCTGTGGAAGCCATAAATTCTGTCTTCAGTTAGAGACAAGCAGTAGAAACATGTGAGATTGACTGTGATGGATGAGGGAAGAAAAGAAAGTCAGCCTGAAGGGAATTTGAGTAGGCAAATGTTTCTACATACTTCTAGGCTTTCTGGAGGCCTCTCTATCACAACAGAGTTTGCACAGTGGAGACTCAGCTGCATTGAGAAAAGAAACCAACATTTCTGAGGCTTTTGGGTTTAGAATCTAGGGAAGCATGTCCTAGCTCCTGCATCCTTGCACTTACCCAGAAAAAATTCTACCCCATAATCTTTAGGGCTCAGAGACCAGGCTCATCCCCAGAAGGTATTCCTGTCAGAGGTGAGAAATATGTAGATTAGTCTTAGCTGTAGCCAGTCCTGGGGTGAATGTGCAATTTGTATCTCTTAAATTGGTACTTTTAGATTTTATGCTAATAATTTTCAGGAAGATGAAGGATAGAACTTCAATCATCAAGAAAACTTGTGTATCCATTTCCTGGGCTTCCATAGAACTGACTAATATTGGATGATGATTCTAGATTAAATTCACCAGTGATACTCCTAGCTCCAAATTCTCAGCCTACAAGATAGTTCAGCCTTTTATTTTTTCTGCATAGCACCATACAGAGAGGTGATAGGAGTGAGCTGGTGAATGAATTGCTTAAACTCTTATTGAATTTATACATATATGTTAGTCTATGGGCTCACTGACTTATATTACTGATAACAGAATAAACACTAGGAAATATTCTGCCATCAAAATAATGAAATCATAACTAAGATGGATGAGTTTGAATTCCTCATACTAAGAAATTATTGGTGCTATTCCTAAACTTGCTTTTTTTAAAAAATGTGGTTTCTGAGTATCCTAATGAGTCTAGGTCCCAGTAGATCAGGCAATTTGTCTACCACCTTGATGATTTTAATGCAGTCAACTTTATGTAGAATAATCTAGAAGAACACTTTTTTCCCTAACAAGAATATAGATGGCAAAGGAAATCAGGTAAGTTATAAAATCCCTTTGTGTTGTATGAAAGTTCAGCCTTCTGAAGTCAAAGGAATCCATCAATACATAATGACTCTAGGGCATTTGTTTGAAAATTTCAAAATATCTTTTTTTTAATGCTCAAGCAGTGTTTTTTAAGACATTTGTCAAGGAAAGGTATGGCGTTACATTACAAGCTACCTGAACTCAGACATTCTGTCTGGCATTTTTATCTTTACAATGAATCCTTGTCCATAATGTGTGCCCCATAAATATCACATAAAATTCCAAGTAACAAGCAGTTTCTGAATAAAGACCCAGATAAAAATAACTATTCCACTGGCTCCCCAGAATACATTTTTAATCAGAAAACTGCACAAATATAATAACCTATTTGGGAGCTGTCAATAAAGCAGAAACTTAACGTAATTTGCAATTTAACTTTCTGTGACTCTATCCTTTCCAAAAAGGGGTTTATATTGAATTCAAGCATTCAACTTTAATTTTGGAGAATCAAACTGCAAACCAAACCCATATGTATAGTCACATTTTTTGAGCTTGAAATAAATCTCTAAGTCTTCCTACTTAGGTAGAGAAAACAAGAGAAAAAGAGCCTTCCTTGATTTTCAGCTGGGCGTGGTTCCTGGATTTGTAACTGCACTGATTTCCCCATGAGTCATACTTGTTCCTAGTATACGCCAGACTTTCCTCTTTTGGATGCCCAAAGAGAAACTTCTATTCGACAATGGAACACTGGAAAGAGATGAGGAAACCATACAATTGTGTCCAGCTCAATCAAACACAGAACTGCCTGGTGGTTTAGAGCAGAGATTCTCCCACTTGAGTATGCAAGAAGGACCCAAGGGGCTTTGAAGTCAATATCTTCCAAATTCTCTTTACCATATAAGGGTAAGTTTCTGTCTGTTAAGTTAGAGAAATTAGAGTATGTATATTATATTTAGAATTCTAGTCTTTACTCAGTTTAAAGGCAATAACAAAAAAAAACCCTAAAATTTATTTCTATGGTCATAAGAATTAAAAACTAGTTCCATGACTAATATGCTGAATATATTGATATGGTCCTGAAATAATCTTGATTTAAGACATAGATGTTTCAGTTTCTCTCTGAAGCAACTTGTTATGCCAATTTCTCAAATCTCTTCCATCCCAACGGCCATAGCAGATAATAATCAGTTGTTTTCCAGAGAACAAAAGCAACCAGAGAGGTTGAGAAATTTCGCAAGAAACTGGCTAAAAGGTTAAGGCAGCATTTATCCATTATCTTTTATCAATACCCTCCCATAAAGAGCATTATTGTTAGTTTTTCATTTTGCCACCAGGGGGAGTACAGAACTCTCTCACACAGTCCCCAGAATTTGTCAGAAGTGAGACACAAAGCCTGGATGACCAGAGTTAAACAAACCTTTTAGTTACTTCCTAACAAGATAAAAATATCAGCTGGCGTGAACTCAGGAGCAAAGGCTGTATGAGCCACTTCTGTATACAAGGTTCTTTAAAGTTATAAAAACAAACACTGTAGTAACAACTATTTTTGATCCTGGAAGACAGGAGATGACAAAGTTAACTGCGTCTATGTGTTCTTTCTTTCTTCACATTTAAGATGAAGCATTAGGAATAAGACAAGTAAAAATTAATGTTATATAAGATAGAAGTCTGAAATTTAGAGACAAGAAAAGTACACAGTCAGGGACCAATAGATTTATTATGAGGAGGATAGGAAAGGGTGATTTGACAGTATAGAGAGAAATGTCCCTTTGGCTCTCCATAGCTTCCTTAAATCAACTATTAAACAATGACAATGATAATGAGATTGGTGGTGGTGAGAGTGGCAGTGATGGTAATTTGTAGTTGGTCTGGACAGTAATGATGGTAATAATGATGGAAATTTTAGCTTAATCAAAACCTACTACCATATGTCAGTTCCTGGACTAAGCGATTTATATTATTAGCTAATTAAAAAATTAAAGCCAGGTGTGGTGACACATGCTTGTAATCCCAGCAGTTTGGGAGGCTGAGACAGGAGGATTGCAAGTTCAAAGCCAGCCTCAGCAATGGCGAGTCACTAAGCAACTCAGTAAGAACCTGTCTCTACATAAAAGGGCTGGGGATGTGGCTCAGTGGTTGGCTGAGTACCCCTGAGTTCAATCCCAGTACCAAAAAAACAAAAAACAAAAACAAAAAACAAAAAATTAACTCCAAGAGGAAAGTATGAAGCCTTTCTTCGTTTACATATTAAAATTTTAAAGTTAGAGAAAACTTAGGTATTCTGATCCTTCTCAAAAATATCTTTCAAAGCCAACAGAGAGGCTCTGATAAATAAGTAAATAGAGAGCTGTAAAGGAGGATATTGTTAATGAAATATTAAGTGAATGATTGTTATATAGAAACTGCTTTTGTGTTCAGATAAAATTTCATAGAGCTGGCTGAATTTGTAGCTCAATAGGAACACTTGCCTAGCATCTATGAGGGTCTGGGTTCAATCATGAGTGTCAAAAAATTTCATAGTATATTTCTGAAAACTGGCTCTTTATCTGATGATCTATTGGCCCATTTCCTTTAATGTCCAGATCAAATAAGGCAAGACTATATATACTATATGAATTATGTCATATACTCAGAAATTGTTCTTATTACAATTTCACTCTTTATAATTTTTTCTGTAGCCACAAATTATTTACAGTGAGCACATATCTGGTTTTAGGTAAAGCCCCAAGTAATACAGATTTGTCATATCAGAACAAAAGATGTAGATTGCAGGGTATACCCAGAGTAATTATCACCTGCATTTGTGAGTCTGAAACATAGTATGTGTGTTTATTAAATTGTTTTTTAAATCACTGAAGAGTCACTGAGATGTCACTCAAACAAGTCAAAGTATAAATGAGACCAACAACAACAACAACAAAATGAAAATATATCTATAATGAAAGTCAAAACAAATGAGGCCAAATCAGCTTATATTGACATCAAAATTCACTTGGATTTTTCGTTAGAAGTGAACCTAAATGCAGAGGTCAGTGTGCCATCTCTAGTCACATTATTAGCAACAATCATTTTTTGGTATCTGGATATGTAAACTACACATTTTTCATTAGATATTTCATTTCCTTTTAGCTAACACCACTCTGAGACCTGAGTGAAAGCCTCTTCTAAGTAAATGACATCAATCAGATTGGCATTTGCCAGAACATCCCAAAGTCAAAAAGGTATATATTTTTTAGAGCCTAGGTTGGCTATCTTTAAGTTAGCAAATGAAGGAGTCCTGAAGAATCAGGACTAGGAGTTCCACAAAAAACATTATGCTTCATGGTTCCTTGTGAGAATAATCTGGAAACTCTCGAAAGGATTTTATTTTTTATTTAAATTGACTTGATGAAACTCAAGATCCCAAATGAAGGGATTTCTTTGAATAATAATGATTTGCATACTAACTTCTAAAACTGAATTCCATAATTAATATTTATGGCTAAAATGTAATCTAAAAGCTTGCAAAATGGGCTGCCTGCTAAGATATATCACCTTCTCTCCTCCATCACCTTCTCTACAAAAGACCCCAGAGAGTATAAAGCTACTGAAAAATAACATTTACATGAGTTTTATTTTTGAGCCTTGGCCTGTGGTCCTTGCCATTAGTTGCTATGCTGTTTGGATCCCAATTTCTGATGTGTACTCAGAATCTGTAAAGTTAGGTACAAATTATCAGTCAATGTGATGACTGAGAGGGTGGTTCTGATCGTGTACCTCTCTAAAAATTGCAACAAAACAGCTACTTCCTCTCATTTCAAAGTAAAATCATTCCACTTTTTGAAGAAAATGCAGTTGGCTATGGCTTATGAAGAAACAGGCTAAGGGGTGATGGCACTTTAGAAAACACAAGGATTGGAGAATGAAGAAATTATCAAACTATAAAAGAAAATATAATTTTGAGCCTGGAAAAGAGAATGGGGCATTTCTTCCTGAATTTAAGCATAAAGTAGAAAATACATGAAGTTTATTCACATAGTTTTCCTGATTCACAGTTGAAATTTGCAGAGTAATTAATTGAAGAAATGATGGAATTGTAATGCTTAAAAAAGTACAAAGAACATTCTAATACACATTTGTAGAAAAGAGATAAATAAAAATATTGATGGAATGAACAAAAAGATGATAAAAAATGAGAGAACTAAGATTTCAATTTCCAACAAAATTATGGGTCCAAGGTCTATCCACTTTCAGTACTTATGTAAAACAACCTGATGCGCATGCACCTCTCACAGCCAAGATTTTAGTCTCTAAATAAAATATTCCCCACTAAAAAGAACCCATAATCCTTTGAGAGTAATGGATTCCATGTCTGGTGGCAGGAAGTATCAAGTCTGAAACACTTTGTTGTTACAAGAAAGCCCAAATGCTTTCAAGTATGGTGCTAACTGGACAATTGGTCCAGCTTAAATAAACGCTCACTGATATAGTTATAATTTAAGTATCAGAAAGAAAACAGTAGGGCTGAGGCTGTAGCTCAGTGGTAGTGTGCTTGCCCTGGGTTTGATCCCTAGCACCACATTAAAAATGAGTTAAAAGCTGTTTAAATATGTTAAAAAATAAATGTGTTAAAAAGAAAATAATTATGTGAAGAGCTACGAGAACACAATGATATTCAAAACCCACATAAGACATGATATTCTCAAGAAAGTTGTGCATATCATCTCAAAATTTTGCATATGTACAAACCCAAGAACATGCTTGTCAAACTCAATTTCTGCTGAAATTGGTCAAAGTGCACAGTACAATGTAACAATGTATTTCAAACTGGGTAGCAGTTGTAAAACAGTGGTTCTCATCCCTGGTTGCACATGAAAATCACTTGGGAAGGTTGTAAAAATACTGGGATGTATCCCTAAACCAATAAAATTGGAATATACATTGAAATATTATTCAGTCACAAAAAGAATTAAATTCTGTCATTTGAGGCAACATGGAGGGAACTAGAGATCATTATGTTTAGTGAAATAAACCAGCAACAAAAACAAGTACTGAATAATTTCACTCAATGTTGAATCTAAAAATAGCTGATCTCATAGAAGTTGAGAGTATAATAATGGTAAACCAGAGGCTGAGGAGAGTAGGGAGGAGGGAAGGATGGGGACATGTTGATCAATGTGCATGCACTAAGTTACAATTAGATAGCAACAAGAAGTTCTGGTGTGTGATTGCACAGTAGGTTGACTATACATAACAATAATGTACTGTACATTTCAAAAAGCTAGAAGAAATGACTTTGAAAGTTTTTACCATGAATATATGATAAATGTTTGAGGAGATATGTATGGTTAACTTGATTTAAACATTAAGCAACATGTATATATATGTATCAAAGCATTACACTGTACTCTATTAATATTTACATTTTTATGTTTCTATATATTATTTAAAAGTAAATTTTTAAAATAAAAATAAAGTAAAATCAGAATGCCTAGAGATGGAATTTGGGACCTGGAATGTTTTAGAAATTGTCCAGACCATTCTAGTGAGGGTTGAGAACCACTGATCTAGATTATAGGGTGACCAGCCATCCTAGAGACTTTCCTGGTTTTAGCACTGAAAGTCCCATGTCCCAGCAAATCCTTCAGTCCTGGAAAAACAAGGATGATTGGTAGCTCTCTCTGATCAGTTGACAAAAAATTGTCACAGAAATGTTCAGTGAAAGTTATATAAGAAAATACCATTCAAGGATTGGCTCTAGGTAACTATAATTCTCCAAACTGCAAAAAAAGATCAAGAATTAGAAAGGTCAAGGCTTAGAAAGGTCAAGGACTACTACAGAAATGACTATATCCCAACAGCCCTGTTAAAGTTGAAGAACTGGGTTGGCAAAACCTAGTTCATGGTGTCTTGGTCCAAAATATTTTACTAGAAACTCCAAATTTATAACTTCAAAGACACATTCTCAACCAATAACTCTGTGCTCACAGCTTCTATTTTCTTAACATGACTCAGTAACTTTGCAATTCTGAGAAGTATACTGAGACTAATTCTAAGACTAAGGCTAATGCTAATTCTGGTGCTGGCACTAATAATAATGGTAGTTCTAATATAACCACTGTTAAGAATACTCATGCTGCTACTAGTACCAACACTAACACAGATGCCAGTACTAATACTAATAAAATAAATGAAGCTAATGAGCAAATTAATCAAACTTTTGTACTAACACTATTGAGCTGAATATAATATCTTCTGGAGTCAGTCTATTAGGATATTCAAGTTTTGTTTTTCTTTGAGGATTTTGAGTTGTTTCAGAGAATTTGACATATTAAACTTATGATTTTAATTAAAAGACTTGAGATGGGCTGGAATTGTAGCTCAGTGGTAAAGCCCTTCCCTAGCATTTGTAAGGCAGTGGGTTCAATTCTCAGCACTGCATATAAATAAATAAACGTCCATTGACAACTAAAAAACTATTTTTAAAAAGACTTAAAATTTCGTGATTTAAGTTTGTAACCACTGATTAAATATTTGAGAAAATCTTATGTATTAAATCTAGAATTTCAGACTTTGTAAGAAACATTTAGATACTCAAGTGTTAAATTTGAATGTCTGGCTGGTATTTAAAGGCTCAAGAGAATTGGGGTGTTTTTCATTTGTTTGTCTACGTTAATGCAAAATTGATAAGATTTAAAAGTAAATGAGATGTGTAAATTGAGCTGACAGGCTGAAGAACAGGTGTTTTTAAAAATATACATTGATATACTGAACAATCCACAAAATAAGAATCAATGGCAATATTGTTGTACAAGTGAACAGAAAAAAGTTCAGGCTTTTAAAAATGCAGGTGGTGTGTTATTTCCAGAAAAGGTGTGGATTTATGATCTCAGAGGAGACAAGAAGAAATAAAAGAGGATTTCTGGAAAATTAGAATATGGAAAAGAACAAAGCAGGTACAGTGATCCTTAAGTCTGAATGAAGAGGCCAAAAGGGGCCTATGCATGTATTGTGCTGTGAGAAGCTCCACTGCTAAATTTCTGAGATGAATCCAAAAGGTATTTTTGCAATGATTCAGATCTCAACCAGCATTGAGAGAATGTGACACAGTTTTAGCAAAGAGGCAATTTACAATTTATTTTGGAAGAACTACCTGAAGAAATAAGATGAAAGCTACTGGTGAGATTTAACAGAAATACTCTCAAAAAAGCCAAGAATAAAGCTATGGAGATTTTATGTGGAGGTACAAAGAGTGCAAGACCAGGGAGCTTAGGGAGAGGCTGGCTAGGCAGTTAGAGGGCAGGTGAGCCTATCTTGTGGCAAGGGGAGAGGTGAATCCAGACGTGACGAGATGACTGACGCCTGGGATGGTTTGCCTCACCCAGAGCCACTGGCCATAATAGGAACCTGAGAGCCCTACAGACATGAGGTATCATATTTAAATGCTCAGGTGGGGCAAACAGGGTCCGAAGACCATACATTTAATAACACACAAATCAAATTCACTGGTCACAAGTTAAAACTAACAATGGGTGGGGATCAACAAAGCAAACAGATCAGAGTCAAGAAAGTAAAACATACTCTCCCAGCATCTTGAAATATACTTAAGAATTCACAAAATGTGAACATGTCATCTAAAGATAAAAAATGAATAAGTGAGAGCACAAAGAAAAGAAAGAAAATTAATCTACAAATAGCAGTAAGGAAAAAATTGAGGCATGTGTTGATGAGAATTGGGGATAGTGATCTCCTGGCAGAAGAATTAAAGCCAGCATTCTATAGAGATATGTGCATACTGATGTTTATAGCAGCAAAATTTAAAATAGACAAATATGACCATTCTATGCATCCAGTATATTTTCTCTTATATGTGGAAGCAAGAGAGAAAAGAGGGATCTCATGCAAATAGAAGGGAAACCAGTAGGCTAGAGGAAGGGGATGAGGGGGAGGGACGAGGGCAGGTACAAGCGAATTAAACTGACTAAATTATGTTACATGCATGTACAAATAAGCCACAATGAAACCCATTATTCTGTATAACTATTATGCACCAATAAAAGGGATATACCTATTTAAAAACAAAGGTTTTTTTTTTTTTTCCTCCAGGTGGAATGAGGTTAGCAGTTAAAACCAAGGCAGCAGTCAAAAGAAGGTCATGGATTAAGTGGACTAGATTCAGGCAGCATTTTCCTCACAAGTACAGGTCTGAACAAAGGAAAAAATACTTGGAAAAGTTATTTGGTCAAAATAATGATAATAATAAGAAAGGTTAGTCAAAATTCAGCAGTGTGTTGCAGATATGAAGAAAGCAGGCCACTGGTAAACCTGGAGAAGTGATCAGTAAAGGATAAAGGCAGCAAAGCCACATAAATCTCCATAAGTAGGTGTCCTGATTGCACTCTGGAATCACCTGGTGAGATCTACAAATAGCTACGCCCCACCCTGGGTAACTGAAAAGGGCCCTCTGGGGTTTGGTGCTTGAGCATGAGGTTACTCACACTCCCAGATGACTCTGATATCTGGCAGGGTTGTGACCCACTGATATGCAGATCCAGAGTGAAAATGTGAAGCCCCATGCCACCAAATTATCAGAACCAAACATCCACTTGCACCTAAGCACTCTAATAATTGCATACAAAGTCATTTCCTTATTTTAACTTAGCAGATAAATGGCACAATTTTTCACTTGACTTAAGGAGCTTTAGAGTTAAGAAGAAAGACAGTTTTAACTAAACTCACAAAAGGAAATGGGAAAATATGTTTATGTGGCTAGTGAAACAATTATTTTTAAATATTTGGAACCATCCTTAAACAGAAATCTAATGTACCAATGCTCTTCATACTGACAGCAATGCACCCAGTTATAAAATAAAAAATGAGTAACAGGCCAGGCATGGTGGCACATGCCTGTAATCCCAGCACTTTGGGAGGGTGAGGCAGGAGAATCCTGAGTTCAAAGCCAGCCTCAGCAATGGGGAGGCACTAAGCAACTCAGTGAGACCCTGTCTCTAAATAAAACACAAAATAGGGCTGGAGGTGTGGCTCAGTGGTCGAGCACCCCTGAATTCAATCCCTGGTACCAAAAAAAAAATGAGTAATCATGAGAATAGTGTCTTATTTAGAACATGAAATATCTACAGATTTCCATTTCCATCTCTGCTGTATATCAGTGGTTCTCAACTGGGGGCAATTCTGTCCCCTCAGGGAACATTTGGAAATGTCTCATACATTTTTTCATAGTCATAACTGGGGGCTTGTTACTGGCGCCTAGTGGGCAGAGTCTGGGGACACTGCTAAGCATCTTACAACACACACGACATACCTCAAAACAAAGAATTATCCAGCTTGAAATATCAATGGTGCCAAGGCTGAGAAATCCTGCTCTAGACAATATGGTTAATGTTTCTGCAAATAATAACTAATACTCCATGCCTTTCAACTGAAACACAAATAAAATAAGTTTAAACATGTAGAATTTATATGCCAAATTAAAGAAAAATGAAAAAGCCTCTCACAGAAAATAAAACCACTAATAAAATTATGTTGTGGGTTTACCACAATGACAAATCAAGGTCTGGAGAATTAGAACCTTGGCCTACCAGTATGCTCAAGGGAAAACTACTGCATTTCAAATGTAATTCAATTATGGGAATTGAACCTACACTCAGACTAATTGAGAATTTTGTTTAAATGAAGACTTCTAAAGATCATGCTTTATCATCAATATTTAATAAATGATGCTTAAGTCAAGTATTCAAGTTGAATATTACAAGCTCCTCAAATCATATATTTGTAGGAAAAAATAAAGCTTTTATAACTATACAAGTACATTCATTTTTCCAAACCACTTAATTTACTCATTTTTTGGAAATTAAAACAGAAGTGAGATATCAATGTTTTTCAGAATTGCAATGCATATAAACAGTAAGAAATAATATAACCCCCAAACATGAGAGAGTGTGTGTGGCTAGAGTAGAGGAAGAGTCTTATGTGGCTTAGAAAGACAACAAAAACTTATCTTTTGTCTCCTGTCCTTGGTCTGTGAGAGATGTTAAATGTTAAATATTAAGTAGAAGACTAGTTTAGAGAAATACTGAAAATTTATCATTATTTATTATAATCCAGAAAGCATGGAAATATGACTGGGAGCTATGAAACAGACAATTTAAGCAATTGATGAAGCCTATTTCCACGTGCTTTATACTTATAAGTGTTTGAGGGTCTGTGATTAAGAACAACCAAGCTAGTTGTCAAGAAACTTGGCTATACATTCTGATCAATTGGGGATCAAGGGCTTAAAAAAAAAACAATATCTAGGCTTCTTCCCAGACCAAATAAATCAGAATTTCTAGGAGTGGGCCTAAAATTGCATGTGGATTGTTATGGGATCATTCTAAAATATAGATTCTGATTGAGTAGGTCTGAAATCTGCCTGGGGTTCTGCATTTTTGATGCCAATAATTCTTTCTAAGGGCGACACTTGGAATAATGAGGTATCAAAAACTTTCTGGATGATTCTAATGTGCAGTCAGCATTGAAAACATCAATGGCTGAGCCCTTAGGCTTTGGTTAGAAGCTATGTGGGCACAGAAATAAAATAAATATAAAGAAGCGTTACTCAAATAAGAATCACAATCAGTCATGCAGTCCACATATCTTCAGCTTAAATTTCACAAGAAAAAGAAAAGGTCAGATTTTTGTAAAGAAAAGAAGTTCCAATGTGGACCAATATGGCATAGTTACTCCTCTGGAAGGTAGCCCATTTACTGCTGATCTATCACTGCAGGCAACATTCCTCAGCCTTATAATTTATTGTTTCCTCTTCTAGAAGATTTCTGTCAGCAGAGTTCTGTATGGGTGGCTCCTTTTGGTCCTTTAGGCCTCTTTCCAATTTAAAACTCCCTATATCGCCCTAGCACTCTCATTTTTTTTAATCCTGGATTTTCCATCAGGTATTACCACTAGTTAACTAACTAATAACAGTGATTAGTGAGCTTGAAGAAACTGACAACTATTTCAAGCCCTGCTGAAACATGAATGAAGTTCAACTATGGGTCTGCATAGGGTCATTGGAGAAGAGAAATATGAAGGGGGTGAATAATAACAAATGGGGGAGTCATTGCATTTACCAATTAATCTTATATGAATCATCTCATTTGCTACGTAGGAAAAACTTGGGAAGTACAGTGGGGATTATCCCCATTCTCAAGACCAGAAAACTGAATTTTTTGAAATGCCACAAAGGATATAAGTAATAGAAGTATGAATGGAAGGCAGACCTCTGGATTCAAAGTCTACAGTCTCTCAACTTCTCCTACTTGCCTTCTTTATTTTTTGAATATACTCTTAAAAAACCAGGATCAATCTTAAGAATAGGCATACAATTGAACTTGACATTCAAAGATTTTAAAAGTATGCCTTAATAAATGAACCCAACAGTACTTACTTGTAAGTGAAGGACTGAAATCAATCTTATACATTCAAACTTAAAATAAAGGAGAAATACTATAGTGTATCTTTTTTCTTTCTTAGGCTGCCCCTTAGAAAAAAATCAAAATATAATGAATGAGAAGAAACATTTTTAAAACTACTTATTTAGGATTCACAGTGATCTGAGCAAGCATCCATCTGTGGTTAATATGGAAACATCCTACTGATCTAGATACCAGACTTCTAAAAACCTCAATTTTCTAAAATCAGAAAAAAAGATATCTGAACAACAATCAAGATTGGTGACATAATTTTGGGGGCCCTAAGCAAAATGAACATATGCAAGAACTCTGGCCAAAAAGGATTAAGAATTTGAAGAAGGTGGTGGCAGAATGTTAGGCATGTTGTCCTCCTGAGCATGGGTCCTTATATAACTGCACAGGTCAAGTGCCAATAAAGTTGGCCATGGCAACCACAAAATGTCTGGAACAAGGCCATGTGATTTTATTGAAGAATTTTATTCTACAAAAACTCCCCTCTTATTTGACTTTCTTCTATTAGCATACTTAATGAATTTGTCTTATGGACAATCAGAATTTACATAAGAGAAATGAGTGAAGACTTTCAGAAGGAAGATGCCTCCTTTGGAAGGGAAAACTGAAGAAAGGAACACTAAAAAGTAGACTCAGCTTTATGAATTATTCTAATGAGGCCAGAAAAGAGTAACTTTTTTCCAGTGTACTCTGATTGCAAAGACAGCAGCATATGATATATTTTAGAAAATATTTATCAAAAGAGTATGGACTCAATGAGGTGGTAGCATATTGATACAATATTTTAACAACAGGTTTTCTGAGGGAAAGCCCTGATTTGCAGCATTTGTCCATTTCTGTGGTAAAATACTCCTGTTGTGGCCTATCTCAAAGTATCAAGGTAAGGAAATGGACTGCAGAGTTGGGAAGAGATTTACGTAATTGGTTCTCCAGGCAGTTAAAGCCACTCTAGCATGCTGCTGAAATGGGGAAAACTTTAGATACTACAGGCAGTGAAAATACAAGGCAGGCCTGAGGCCCAGGAGGAGAATAAAATTCAGTTCCATTCCCTTATAAAACATCTTGTTTCAAGGTTTAGCAAAGAGAGAAAGTAACTGTTGCTATGTGCTAAAATAGGGCATTAATTCCAGTGGCAAAATCATCTTGGATAATCACAAATTGACTATATAACTTTTCCCTTATCATTTGCCTTCCAAAAATAATTATCTCTGAATGATTTCACAGTTAAAGATTGTATGTTTAAAGATCAAAAAATCATAAAAACAACTGAAAACTATGCCAGTGATATGGGTTTTTTAAAAAGGTAGTGTTTGTTTTTTAAAAAGGAGGGCATGGTGAAGTAAAAATATTTCCTCTTTTCTGTTCTAATGGTTTAACCTATGAATCACCCTGCAGGAGTACTATCACACCAGACACATGGAACTCTTACTTTTTCTATCAAAATCATAAGACTTCATTATTGATTTACATTGCTTTCAATAGAAAGAAGGGCAAATGGGATTTTCAAATGTAAACATTGCAAATTCTAGAAAGACTAACCCAAATGACAGCTCCCACCTCAGGAAAATTTTAAAATCTCTAAAAAATCAAGCAGTCAACCAAACTCTAGCTCTACACAGGGTGCAATACAAGATATTACCAGGATATTCTATAAGGTGTCAGCCATCTTGCTAACCCAGTATGCCCAAATTTCCAAAACTCTTCTACAATTATCCTTCTTTTAACTAGACACAAGAAAAAAGTCCAGAATGATATCCTCCTCTTACTATAGCAATTCTCTCCTCTAAAATGGGCAAGTGTTAAAATTATTTTTTTTCTACTACATGAAAACTAAATTCAATCCATTTTTTTTCAAAATTGTTTACTGAGTACTTACTACATCCTGGTCTATTATGGGACTCATAATTTTGTTATTCTTGTCAGGTACCAGTACAAATTCTAACACAGTACTTGGAAGACAAGGCAATATACTGAGCACATAGTAGCCTGATTAAAAATAAATTCTGTAATGGATGCCAAGGTGAGAGACACTGTAGTATGCAAAGGGAGCCCCATACAACTGTGATTATGTTCACTATATCTGTTTAATGTAAACTCAGTCTTTAAAAAAATATGCCAGCTAGGTGTAGTGTTATATGCCTGTAATCCCAGCAACTTGGAGGCTGGGCAGGAGGACTGCAAGTTTGAGGTCACCCTCAGCACCTTAACGAGACCCAAAGCCACCCTGTCCCAAAAATAAATAAATAAATAAATAAATAAATAAATAAATAAATAAATGCAATAAAAATGGCTGAGGATTTAGCTCAGTGGTAAAATGCCTGGGTTCAATTCCTAGTACCAAAATAAACAAATATCTCAGATCCTCTTAGGAGATTATTAGTTTTAAACCAGTGTCTTCTTGGATTTTATAGCTTGCTGGTACAAGAACATGAAATGTCCTGCTTAATTTGAAATCCTCTTGATAACACTCACTATTTTGGCTTATTAATACACACTCACCCCCCCCCCACACACACACACTCCCTAAATGGGGCTTCATCTTTAAGAATCCAAGTAGATAATAATAGGCTTAGGCTTATCATACTTGGAGGTAGAAGATATCATTACAAACCATTGCCACAAGATTTCCCTACACATAAGAACTACAATGGGAAATCCTATTTGTTGAATGTTGTCCCTACAGCAGAAAAAGCAGTGCCAGGCTGCCAACCTGTAGATATGTCTGAGGTCTTTGGATTTCTGTCCCATGAGCTATCCTTGGTGTCTGGAGACAGATAGACATTGTTTATTTTTCTATATCCTCCTCACCAAGAAGAAAGAATCATGACTTCCAGGAACACTAGTTCTATTGCAGTTCCTGAAAGTCCAAGAAGGTAGTAGCAGAGAAGGTGTTCATATGTTATTGCTCAAGCTTTGGAAGCACATGGGGTGGGGTAGCAAAGGCTAAGTATTTTTATGTGTGTATAATGTAGGCATATAAACACACATGTATAACACACAGCACTAATATATACAATATGGAAATGTAATACAAATATATGGTGTACAATGTAGAATATGTGTCACAGATAATCCATTATATAGACCATAGAACACATAAATTACAAGGTATACTAATATGTCGTCACTCCCACTTAATTTCA
Organism: Xerus rutilus; assembly: GCA_028644305.1. NCBI lineage: Eukaryota > Metazoa > Chordata > Mammalia > Rodentia > Sciuridae > Xerus > Xerus rutilus. The sequence continues at coordinate 115,788,573 of CM053417.1, read as the reverse complement.
TTGCTCTCCTAGGCTGTATAAAAAATCCTACAGCCAAGTTTCCTCTGCAACCCGAAACAATATCAGGCCTGCAGAACCCCGACACTGGTCTCTCAACACAGTCTTGACTTTCTTTGAGAGAAACTAGAGAAGTCCCTCTGGTGCCAAATGGTATGGGCTTACACTAACAATTTGGTTGACCTGAGGCAAGATACTGAAACATGCAGGTTCCTAATCTGTAAAATGCAGTTAATAATTGTACCTGTCCCCTAAGATTGTGAAGAAGATTAAGTAAGTCAGAATTTGTAAAAATCCTGAATCCAGTCAGTGTCTAATAAATAGTAAATTCTGTTGCTTGTTAAAAAAATCAAATCTGTGGGAGTGTCTTATTGTTCTGCAATCTTCACAGAGCAGTTAAGAATTTCACTCATCTATATCTAATATGAATACACAACTCATTCTCAGTTTCTTCACTTTTCTTTAACATAAACAAATATCTTCAGAATTCAAGCAAATTACAGAAGAATTTTCAAGTCAATTGTTAAAACTGACATGATTTACAAACTGGAATAAAAATACCATTCTCTTCCCTTGAATGCATCAGGTGATCAATGATTTTTTCCTAAACACAAGAAATTCATACATGTACCTGCTTTGGAATAGATATCATTGTCATTTTTACATCAGGTAACTAAGAACTCAGATGAAAACAATTTGAAAATATTTTAAAATTACTTAAAAAGCACTATATAAGGTATTTAAATAAAATATCCTTATATTTATATAATTAGGCTTTCATATGGTATAATAAGGTTTTTATTTCTACAGTTTATATTTTGATTCCTTTTATACTTGCCATTGTTTAGGGATTCTAGATATCTTAATTTCTCAGTAACACTGACTGAGAGTTGCAGAAAGACAAACAAAAGCAGAATAACTGCAAGGGAAAGTAGCATATGAACAATTTAGTTTTGAATCCAGTGAAATTAAAATTTTAGAAGGTGCCTTTTCTCTCCTTAGCCTAGAATCTCTAGCAGCTTTTATGCTTACAAGTGAACATATTAGCATTCTTGATGATTCACTGTTTCAAAATAACTCACATTGTACATCCAAAGTTACTGCTCAAAATATTGCCAGCACTTATTTCCTTAATATATTTGCTAAGTGGCACTGAAACACAAAGGCCCAAGAGAAAAATCAGAGCTTCTACATTTGGACTCAAAAGAGGACACACACAGAGATCTGTTCTTTCTCTAAAATAGAATTTATTAAATAGTAGGCTTTAGTGGTGTTTGTAAGTATGACATTGTATGTGGGTGGGGGGAGGAGACAATCAGTATGAATTCTGGGAAGCTAAGGCTGTACCTTGAAAAAGTCATCATCGATGCACCTGCCAGTCTGAAATGGGGTGATGTGATTATACGTGGCTCCCCTGCTAAAGAAGCTTTTGCATATTTATAGCCTGAAAACTTCATAGGTCCTGCCACAATGTAGGCAATTAAGAAACACCAGACAAAATAAAATCTGAACAAACGTACCATTGTCCTACGTAGCTTAGAAATTAATGTTGGAGGTGTGACTAACCATTGTGACATAATTAATCCTGAAGCCAATAGTGACATCAATAGACTTGCCAAGAACCAAATGTTAAAGAGGATATGGAAAAATTGTAACCCTTATATGCCACTTGTGGGAAGGTAAAATGGTATGGCCACTTCAGGGGAAAGTTTGGCAGATTCTCAAATGGTTAAAAATAGTTAATCTATGACCCAGCAATTCTACTTCTTTATATATGCTATGCTTTAGATGTGAGATATCCCCCAAAAGCTCATGTGTGAGACAATGCACGAAGGTTCAGAGGTCAAATGATTAGATTATGAGAGCTTTAACCTAATCAGTGGACTAATTCACTGATGGATTAACTGAGTGGTAACTGCAGGCAGGTAGGGTGTGGCTGGAAGAAGTATGTCATAGGGAACATACCTTTGAGGTATGTATTTTGTCCTGGTAAACAGAAGTCTCTCTCTGCTTCCTGTTGGTTATGTCCTGAACTGCTTTCCTTTGCCATGCCCTTCCACCATGATATTCTGCTTCACTTTGGGCCCAGATCTTTGAAGTGTGCTGGCCATGGACTGAACCTCTGAAACAATGAGTTAAAATAAACTTCTTCCTCCTCTTTATTGTTCTTGTCAGGTCTTTTGGTCAGAGTGACAAAAAAAGCACTAATTAAAATAGGATACTTCATTTTAAGAGAAATGCAAGCATATGCCCAAACAAAAACTTGCACATGGATGTTACCAGCAGCATTATTCACAATAGCCACAAGGTGGGAACAACCCAAACAAAATGTGCCATATCCATACACTGGAAGCTTATTTGATCATAAAAATGAATAAAGCCTTGATATAGGCTACAACATGGCTGAACCCTGAAATAATTTTTCTATGTAAAAGAAGCCAGACACAAAAAGTCACATACTGCATAATTCTATTTATGTAAATTGTCCAGAAAAGGCAAATATATGGAGGCAGAAAATAATTAGTGGTTGCCAGGAGTGTTGGAGGGAAATGTGGGGTGAGGTGGCTGTTAATGAACACAGCATTTCTTTCTAGGGTAATGAAAATGTTCTAGAATGTGTGGTGATAGTTGCAACCATCACTAAATACACTAAAACCCACTAAACTGTACACTTTAAAATGATAAATTTAATGTTTTTGAATTTTATCTCAAGTACATACACACACACATACACACACACACACACACACACACACACACACACACACCCCAAAGAGGCATCACTTCAAGGGTTCAGTGGAAAGATAAGCATTAATAACATCTGGAAGACATTTAGGGACTTACAGAAGAAAGAATTAAAGAATTGAGCTAGGTCTTAAGGAATGCTTCAGATTTAGGTGAGAGGAGCGAAGGTATTTCAGATGAGCAGAAGATGAGAAAGTGAGGCAGGTCATTGTTCCAATCATGAAAAAGACCAAAACAAGTTGAAAAGGTATTGTCAATGAACTTGTGCCCTCCCTGGCTCATAAAGAATGGCTTTCTGCCTCTGCATCAGGTGAAATTCACAGCTAAATAATACGCAGTCAAAATGCAAGCCACTCAGTCTTCACTTTCGCCACTGTGGCTTATTTTTTCTTTAAAACACTACTTTAAGATTTGCACCCTACCAGGTTATATTGAAAAAAATCTCAGATATCCTGTCATTTTTTCCAGAAATACTTCAGTATATTAGACTCCTGTTGTTTAACATCAACCCAACTTCACCTTTATCTCTGTAATGATGCTCATCCTATGTCTGTGCAGTACTATATTCAAGGGTATGAATTTCAAGAAGGGGGCTGCCCATGCATTTGTGAGAACAGCTGTGTCAGTTTCTAGTCATGTGAATTGAGCTGGACATCCTTAACACTGTTTGTCTTGATAGGTTTTTAATAGTTTACTATCAGACATTATATGTCATGCTTCCTCTTGGAATCAGCTCCATTCAGGAGACTGTTTCAGGGTATTGCCCAGCAGAATGCTATTTTAAAAATAACATTCTCAGCACATTCATCAACATTCCAAAAATACCCTGCTTGTCTCTGATGGTGGGATCTGAGAACAAGCTAGTCAAGACGGGCACAAATTTTGGGAGGGATATTTGCTGAAACGCAGCTCTGTGGAGCAAAAGAGGGAAGACATGGGATTTCTGGGACTGGAAAGACATTCAAAAGGTACAATCCAGATTCCCACTTAATAAGCAAATTTCCTCTGAGAACCCTTAAAGTAAGTATCACATGGATTTAACACCCCCAGCTTTATGTCCAGCCAGTTTATGACTGGACAATTTTTATCTTCACAGTCCTCAAAACACCCTGGCCAAAACCACAAATGAAGGAAGATATTATAAACCCTAGAAAAACACAACGTTCAGAACATGTTTATCAACTTCAACACTATAAATGGTTGTGGCTGCATAGTTCTTTGTTATAGGGGCTGTCCTATACACTGTAGGATGTGGACCAACATCCCTGGCCTCCACCCACTACATGCCAGTAGCACCCTCTCTCAGGTGTGACAAACAAAAATATTTCCAGACATTGCTCAATGTCCCTGGCGGGTAGAGATGGGGAAAGTAAAAATGCTCCTAGTTGAGGACCACAGGGACAGAGGTATGAAATCTTAAGAGCTATAAAAAGGAAGTTATTACTTAACGCCATTCACATATATATATACCCACACACACATATAATGTTAGGGCAGTCATAATTTGACAATAATATGCCCTTTATTACCCAACAGTAAGTTCTTTGATATTATCTAAACTATAAAAACATGATTATATATATCTCTTGTTTTACAATAATGATAATTAGGTCAAAAGGCTAGTACGTCATATACATAGTGAAATTTTATATAATATATACACACATATAACTAAATGACATATGATAACAAGTTAAAATTTAAAACTGAGTAGCAGTATTTAATCAGACTTTACTTTGTTCCAAGCAATATCCAAACACCTTATATATCCTTTCTTATTTAATTCTGATTCCAGCCCTGTGAGATAGGTTTGCTGACTCAGTTATGAGATGATAATACTAAGGCTCACAAAGAACGTGCTGCAAGTCATACAGTTAGTAAGTACCAGAGTCAGGATTTGAAACCATGCCCAATTCCAAACATAAACCCTAAGTACAACATTGCCTTGAAATTTAGGATCTGATTGCCAAGCTCTTGGTCACAACAATATGCTGTGCAGAAGTGTCTTAAGTTTGTCTCATTTTAAAGAATTATGAATATGATCAAATGAGAATAGTTCAAATATGCATAGAGGTTTTCCATTCATTTTGCTTCCATCTTCTTTGAACATTTTCAAAATATAAAAGACTGTCAGTGAGTCACACTTTGAGCCCATGCCTAATTTAAGCAAAACTTTATATAGCAGATTAATTTACAACATGCAAGATTGCTCTCTGTTTCACATGTGGGAATGCACTGTAACAACGTGGGCTTTATCATACAGGAGTCACCTTTTTTCTAGGATGGCTTTGTACATACTCTGCTTATATAAAGAGGTCTACAAATTACTGGTTCTTGATGTGAGCATCAGCTCCAAAAGGCTGCCCTGGCAACATCAAGCCATTCTTGCAATGCAACAAACTCTACAAGTAGAAGCAAAAACAGCCTTCCACCTAAATGCACAAGAGTAATGTTTGAAATATCTATTCAACTTTTGCCTACCACTTTCCTTTCTTCCCAGAGCCGTGTTACATAAAGGTTTAGGTGTTCTGGGGAATAATTGGGCGTCAATGTGGCAGAGTGTGGGAGGATGCCTAGGTTACCTCCATTATTACACACTCTATTTAGGAGGTGGGCAATTCCTATTTATATCACCCCAGATGAAGATACACCCCAGCAATTTGGGAGGGGAGATCACCAAAACAAGTGGATAATTTCACTTGAACACCTTGTACTAAGTACAAATCTGATTACTGTCTTCATCTTCTTAGAAAGGGGCAGGTATCATTGCAAACAATAGTTTGCGTTGGCTGCTCAGTATGGGAAAGCCAAGGGGTTAAAATTTAAAGTTGACTAGAACACTAGCAGAGAAGAGCAGCTGAATTGTACCTTGCAGTGTGAAAACATGGTTGCATACCTGCCTACCAATGAAGATGTGACATTCCAATTATGGGAGGCAAGAAAAGGTCCTAGGTGTCAAGGGCTTGGGTGTAGCTATGGGGAAGAGTTGGAGAATCCCACTAATTCATATGAAAACTTCTCCAGTAAAGACCTGAATCCAATATATCAAATTTTGGCTCTTAATTCACTCCTCTAAAGCCCTGGGGTCAATTAGGTTAGTCACTAGACCCATGTGGCTACTAAGTACTGGGAATGTGAGCAGTCAAAATTGAGATATGTTGGAAGTACAAAGCATACACTATATTTCAAAGACTTGGTATGAAAAAATGTACATAAAATATACTTCATTACTAACTTTTCCACTCTTTGCATACCAAATGATAATATGTCAGACACATTAGGTAAAATAAAATATATTGCTATTTCTTTTATACTCATTTAAACATGACTTAGAAAATTTAAAATCACATATGTGGTTTGTATTACATTTTTATTGGACAACACAGAAGGCTCAAAGCTACTTTAAGGCATGATTTATGTTGAGTTCTAAGGCACTTCCATCTGAAAGTGTTGCTTGACTGATCTTGGCTCCCTAACTCAAAATGGTAACTTCAAACATACTTGAAAACTGAAATTTCATTCACTGCCTTTCTGGCAAAATCTGTTAGATAAACAAATCTTCTACTCTTTTGAGACATGAAAAAGCATGGTTGACAATGTAACTATATTTTTTTCCTTTGCAGACATACTTAAACTGTGTTAAAGCAGAGATGAAATGGCTTCTAACATTAAAACTAGCCCATAATTAGGTGCTAATGTTGAATATTCTGTAATGTTTCAAAAAGACACATGGATGAAGAAAGGCCAGGACTACATAAGGCAAGAGAGAAAAATGTTGCCTGTAAGGATGGAAATATGTTACAGATACCCAAGTTCCACCATTCTATGCTTTCTTGGTATATTTGCTTTTTGATATCCCCTCTCAATTTTCACCACTGCCACCAGACTGCTTCACACCTGGGTCAGAGTCAAAAGTCATATTTCTTGTCTCTCTGCTGAGCCTCTACACACTGCATCTCCAATTTCTAATCTTGTACCCTACCATTGTAAATCATCCCAACCTTTGGCTCAAGTATCTTCTCTAGGAGTAGACAGCCTTCAGGTTAGAATCAAGGTCAAACTTGCATCTGAAATTTAAAAAAATCTAACTCCACATAAGGCAATCAAGCAACAGATTCAAAAAAAAGAGTGTTTAAGAATTGTTCATAATCAGACGGACGTGGTGGTGCATGCCTATAATCCCAGCACTTTGGGAGGCTAAGACAGGAGAATTGTGAGTTCAAAGCCAGCCTCAGCAATGGCGAGGTGCTAAGCAACTCAGTGAGACCCTGTCTCTAAAACAAATACAAAATAGGGCTGGGGATGTGGCTCAGTGGTTGAGCACCCCTGAGTTCAATCTCCATTACCAAAAAAAAAAAAAAAAACAGAATTGTTAATAATCAAGTCTTCCAATCTCTTCAATCTCCTCAGTCTTCTTAATGCAACATCTAAATTAAAACATAAAAGTAATTCTTTTGCTTTTCATTCATTTCATTCATCCAAAAACTACTCCATATACATAGAACTCAAAAAAGTAACAATGTCTGCCAACAGGAACCAAATTTTCCTTTCAGTTCATAAGCTTTGTGCCCTCCAAAGCCTCTTCTTAAGAAGTTCTGTGTTTGTGGGTGGTTACAGATTTTTTTTCTAATCTAGAGCTCAAAGAAAATGTGGTGAAAGGATACTGCTGTGGATAACCTCAAGAAGGAAAAATGTCTCCAAAAATATCAAAAAGAAAAGAGCTGGTGATAGCTCTTAAGGCCCAGCACAGTAAATCCTCAGGGACCCTGGATGATCTGGGAATGAGTCATTCTAGATAAGCACACATCCTGGATAGCCCAGGGTTAGCACTCTAACTATCTGATTGTAAGATATTTCATTTCTCTAATGGAACCACATACTTGGTTTTTAAGTTGTTGAACGAGTTTATCTTTCAGGCATAATTGTAGGTGCAAATACAGATCAAATAAAGAGTTGAATGTGTTCATCATGGTATCACCACATGGAATGAATATATCTCCAGCCAGCTACACTGAATATCTATTATGACTGATGTGTCTTTTTCAATATGGCAATATTTCAATCTCCTGATGGGCCAAGTAGAAGGGACTGCTAACTACCTCTCCAGCAAGGGTTAGAGCAGTTCCTGATTTTACCTCTTCATTGCTTTCTCTCTTTTCCATTGTCAACAGGGTAAGCAAATTGCTATCCCTCTGTTGAGTCTCACCTCTACCACCAAGTGACAATGTGGGCTCATGTTAGAGTCCCAGCCACTCAAATGCTGCTCTACTGCAATCTCTACCACTCAGATACTCTTTGTTTTCTGAATTTTCCAGTTCTGAAAGTAAACTTCTCATGTAGCTATCACCAAAGGGTAAGAGTGTTTCTTTCCTTCTCTAGGACAAATCTAGGAAAGAAGATACCACTCGATAAAAGCATATCTTGACTCCAACTCTACTTCTAAGGAAATGTTTTTTTAAATTTTTTTTTAATCACTAGTCATTCCTGCATGTTGGTATTCTAAAACCTAAGGGCTTACTGTATGATTATTATATCATCACAAGAAAAAAAATTTAAATTCAAATGCCAAAGCCCTGACACAGAAATTGTTGGTTCTTCATCTAAACACTGAATTGTTCTATCATTAAAGTTTAGCCAATTTATTTCTGTTTCATTTTGATTAATGATTATATTGAAGTCATAGTAAAAGAGTAAAGGCGATCACTTCTCTTGGGAATTTGAAAAATGGCTTAACATGAAGGAGACTGAATATGTTCTTTGGAATCAGCTGACATGCATTTGAAACTCAACTCCACCACTTAATATCTTTGTGACACTGGGAAAGTTATTTAGCCTTGGCAAGCCTCAGTTTTCTCATCTATAAAATGGAATAGATAAACCCCATTAGAGAATTGTAAGGATTAGAAAGCTCACATGTAAGGCATTAAGTAAAATGTCACAGTGACTGTGGGAAGCAGTTGTGAAGAGTTATTTTACCTACTCCTGATTCTCTGGCAAAAGAAGATGAAGTTGGGCCTTGTCTTGGAAGAAGCGATCTTCAAAAAATTGACAGCATGTAAGAATGAATTTTCAAAAATACCAACATTTTTTCCTTTTTAGAGGGTCATAGTACTATTCAGCCTGCATCATTCTAACTGAACTTGCTGTAAACAAATACATCCACACACTACAACCACCAGCCACCAAGACTACTATCCAGTTAAAGAGATTGTGGCACATTTGCCTACAAATGTCCATATAAAATGCATCCTAGTTTCCTGTGTTCACCAGTTGTGGTTGCTCCCAGCATGCTGACCCTGATTAATGTGTGGGGTATGTAGGTTTGGGGCATTAAAATATATCCCAGTCTCCAGCAAAAGGCCAGACTATACTCACGTGAACAGTCATTGCTCTTTCTGTTTTGGTTTCCCATGACATAAAATAAACTGGCTGTCACATATACATTGTAAGTAAACTGAGAAGTTTCTTAAGTACATATATAGCAAACCAACATACAAATAAATAATTGGGGAGCTTTTGTTTCATGAGCAAATGTGCCTAGGCATACTATTACCTTACAGTGTGAACAGACTATTCAAGTTTGGCATTGGATGACTTTGTTTCTTTTTAATAACCACTTTATTGAGATATAATTCACATACTATACAATTCATGCATTGAAGGTGTTCAATTCAATGGTTGTTAGTATATTCACCAAGTTGTGCAACCATCACCACAACCAATTTTAAAATGCTTTTATCACCTCAAAAGGAAACCCTATACTTATTAATAGTCACTTCTTATTTTTCTTCACACCACTCCCAGCCCCAGACCTGGCAATCCACCAATCTACTTTCTGTCTCAATGGATTTGCCTCTTCTGGACATTCCATATAAATGGAATCATACAATATGCGACCTTTTGCATTAGGCTCCTTTCACTTAGTATAATATTTTCAAGGCTTATTCATGTTGTAGCATGTCAGTACCTCATTATTTTTATTGATGGATAATATTTCCTTGTAGGGATATACCATATTTTGTTCATCCATTCATTAGCTGATAGATACTTGTTTCCACTTTTTCACTTTTATGAATAATGCATGCATATTCATGCACACATTTCTTTTCTCTTGGGTATACACATAGGAGTGTAACTGCAGGGTCAAATGGTAAATCTTTTTTAACTTTTTGAGGAACTGACAACCTGTTTTCCAAGCTGGCTGCACCATTTTACATTCCGGCCAGCAATTTATAAGAGTTATAATTTCTCCACACCCTTGCCAATACTTATTATTATTTTTTATTATTGCCATGCCAGTGAGTTAAAACTGATATTCACTCATAGTTTTGATTTACTTTTCCCCAATGGATAATTTTGCACATGTTTTTAATGTCCTTATTGGCCAAATGTACATGTTTTATGAGCTCATTGGCCATTTGGAGGTGAATGGGGAAGAGGTATGTGATGAAATTCAACAGATTAATGAAGGAATCAGATACAGGAATGATATCCTATAGTTTAATATTTCATTCTTTCTTGCTAGCACATTGAATGTCCTAAGGAATTTTTGAGTAGCTTTAATCTTGAGACTGGAATTTGTGAGCTAACTATAAATCACTTAACCAAAACATGATGAAATACTATTCAACAAAACACCCAAGGAAGCAGTAAGATTAATAACTAAAGAAAACAAATTACTTCAACACTATAACTTTAAAAAAAACTATGAAAATAGGGCTGGGGTGGTGGCTCAGTGGTAGAGCATTTGCCTAGCATGTGCGAGGCACTGGGTTCGATCCTTAGCACCACATAGAAATAAATAAAAAATAAAGTTCCATCAACAACTAAAAAAAATATTTAAAAAAAACTATGAAAATAGAACTGTACCTGTCCATTGATCAAAGGTGTTATCACTGGCTCCTGGGTCAATGATTAAGACCTCAGCCTGCTAGTCTATCAAGCACAATATGATGTGTTTATGTGGTAGGGAAATGTGGGGTGAAATGGAAGGGTCTTAACAAAAATGGCAACCAGGATCTCAATATATACTGTGTAACAAGCATTGTAATAAATGGTATGATAAGCATTGTATAAATTTCAGCTACAATATCTGTTAGCTTTGCCACACTTCTAAAATGCTTTTTAAAATTATTGTTCTTCCTGGCAGTGGTTTGCTGCTTTGTGACAGAGTAGGGTAACAAAGTCTTTACCATGCCCATAGGCTCTTCCTACTATGGTTAGCAGCAGTTGGGGACTTCTTAAGCATAAAGTTCTATCCAGGTACAACAGAATCACTCTTATTCATAGCTGCTAGGCCCAGGGATGCCTGGTGAGTGATTCAACAGTCACCTAAACAATAGGAATCTGTGAGGAAGCATGATGAGAGTTTTGCCAGTAAGGTTGCTGTTGCCCAAATTGAACCAATAGGATCCTTTCTGTTGCTAGTCAGCCGAAATATATAGAAAATGCTGTTCAATGGATGCTGGAGCAGAAGGAGACTGGAACAGAAAGGAGCATATTTAAAGGTAGTGCAATCTCACAGTAGTCATCCGTGAGTTCTTTACACTATGGTTGACAAGGTATTCAAGGCTGGAGACACAATGTATACCTTGGCAATAAGGGCCCTCCTATCCTTAGTGTCTACGATATCATCATGTCTTTTTAACATAAGAAATTGATTCTCATGAACACACATACTGTCTAACCTTCATACCACCTAAATATTTCAGTAGCTTTCCCTTGTTCCTAGATTACTTCCCAATCTCCTTACTCTGTGGACTAGAAGATCCTTTCATTCTTCTCGCTCAATCCCACCCTCTCAATCTCTCTAAAGGCCTCTTAGGTCATCATCTCCCTCATTCACTCTGCTACTTTCTTCATTCAGTTGCTTCAACCTGATATGCTCTTGGTTGCTCAGGAAATTTGCACAAACTACCTCTTCTTTCTAGAGTGCATTTGTGCTGTTTTCATCCACCTAATGCCCCTTCAGCCTGCAGGTCTGGGCCAAGACCTTACTTCTCCAAACATAACAGATATAACAAAGGCCACAGCAAGATTAGTCTGGTTCTGTGGGCTGCAGGGAAGAGGGTGGAGTGTGTCAAAAGTACACCCCATGATTCAGTGACTATCTATGTCAAGTGTTCACTCAGGAATACAAGCAGGGGCTTGAGGCCACATACCCTCTGACCTCTCAGAATGTTGTCGCCAAGTTCCAGAGGAGGAGAACTATTGAGCTGGAGGCCCTTGTCACTTTCCCCCAGGGTACAGTGAAGGTAGGGCATCCACACTCAGGAGACATTTGTTCCCAGGCACAGAAAGGAGGAATGAGAAGGAAAGCATGTACTTTATGGTGTAATGGATATGGCTAGAATATGTGCAGATTGCAGTGACCTATTTTTAAAGGATCCTGTTTTAAATACATGGATGGTTTTAAAATTTTAAAAAGAGCACTGCAGAGAATAATATCATAAAGGAAATGATCTCCTTTTAATATGTCTTTTATTTTAACAACAACAACTAAAAACTATAAGCAGAATGAGATAACATTTCATACCAACTAGGATGGCTATGATCAAAATGACAAATAATAAACAAGTATTGCCGGGGATGTGGAGAAACTGGAACCTTCATACACTGCTGTGGAAATATAAAATATGTACATTTTGGAAAACTATCTGGCACCTCATCAAATGGGTAAATATTGAGTTACCATAATGACCCACTCCTAGGAATATATCATGACAAAAATAAACATATATCTTACAAAATATATATGAATATCTATAGTAACATTATTTGCGGTAGAAAAAAAATGGAAGCAATTAAAATGTCCATCACCTAATGAGTGTATAAATAAAATGTGGCATATTCTTACCATGGATGATTATTTGGCCATATAAAGGAATGGAGCCCTGATTACAACATGGATGAAACTTGAAAACATGCTAAGGAATGTTTTCAAGTTTAATAAAAGAGATATTAGCAAAGGACCACATATTGTACAAGTCCATTTATATGACATCTCCAGATTAGGCAAATTTAGAGACAAAGAATAAATCAGTGGTTTTCAGTGACTAGAGTGGTGGGAGTGAAGGACATGAACAAAAAGTGAATGCTAATAGCACAGGAATTCTATTAGGGAGGATAAAATGTTCTAAAATTGGCTAATGGAAATGATGTTACAATACTGTAACATTCACCATTAAACCTCTTTGAATTGTATATTTTAAATTGGTGAATTATATCACTTATGAATTATGTCTCAATGGAGTCATCAAACAAATGATAGGATACCTTAGACTGACATAGGGAAGTATCCCTACATAACTTGAATGTCCAAGTTAGACCATTGAGCACACGTGTGCCTCAAGTTAATGAACACATTTCTAATTATCAGAAGACAATCTTACTAATAGCTATGAAACTGAAAACTCACATGAATGGAACCACTGATCTGAATCACCTTGACCATGGGCAAGGGAATGATAAATGGAAGTTAAAAAATAAAAGTGAAGAAAGAAAAAAGTCAAAGTTGGAATAAGTTGTTAACACTGTGCTAGAAAATAAAACAAAGGGAAACAAGAAATGGCAAAAAGCTATTTTCAGTAGATTATCTTTAAACGAAAGGAATGACTTCAACAGCCCCAAGCAAATGTCAACGTCACATAGTCAAGGCCAAAATGTCCCACATGAGAAGAGGAAGATAAGATCATGGCCCTGTTGCTGTGACTTCATTGCTTCATTGTGTGGAATGTAGTTGTTGGGCAGTGTAACCAGCAGGCATTATACACACACACACATGCACATGCACGTGTATATGCATACATATGTCCTATACAACATATATCATATACATATATAAACATATGAATACACATATTTATAGAAAATTAACTTTAGTATAATATAACTTATACATCATAAAATTTACCCATTTCTAAGTATACAATTCTGTTTTTAGTAAAGTAACCAAATTGTGCAGTCATGACTATAATTCGGTTTTACACCATTTTCATTAAATTATATAGACAATTCTGATGATTGCTTAGATGTCTTTTTTCTTTTAGCATATGATTTTATGTAGCTGAATTTTTTAGAAGTCTGGTGTCTAGTTCACTGTGATGTTTCTGTGTTAACCATAGGTGGATTATTAGTCAGACCATTGTGAATCCTAAATAACTAGTAAAAAATGACATTTTCCCTTATTTATTACATTTTTAATTTTCCAACAGGGTAGTCTTAGAAAGGAAAAGGATATACTGCTCCATAATCCTTTGTCTCATTTTACAAAATCGATTTTAATCCTTCATTTGTAAATAAGTACTTAAATTCTTATATTAATGCACTCTAGAAGAACTTTATTGACATATCATTTTAATATCCTAAACTGTACCTATAAATTGACTGAGTTGTGCAATCATCAACATAATCTGGTTTTAGAACATTTGCATTACTACAATAATATCCTTGGTATCCATTAACAGTCACTGCTCTTGCCCAGCCCCAGGCTCAGGCAACCACTAATCTACTTTTTTTCTATGGGTTTGTTGAAGGCATTATCTTTTCACACAGATACAAGATATTATATAATATATAATATTACATATAATATAATATATATCCTTCAACAAACTCCCAATTCTACACTAAGATGTTAGCTTCTGTTATATTTAACATTTTTAAGTAACAGATTAAAAGTTTGCAAGAAATCTCTGAAAAACAGTTTCATGAATATGTTCACGTGTAATGTATGATTCCAGAACTTTTGATAAACAATCAATAGACAGCATTTACCATCATGAAATATTTTCATCATAAATCAAAAATGTCAACTCTACCCCATTCTAACCCTCCCAAATAATTCCAAACACCTTATAGCACACATTCCTCATTTTATTTGCAGACAAAATTCCTAGATAGACTTAGTCTCCCTCAATTATGGACCACAGAGTCAATTAAGCAAAGGAAACTTCTCAAAATGACATCCTGTTTGCAACTTTTTAAGAGCTATAGAAAACATTCTAGATATTAAATTGTCTTTAAGGTTAATCTGGAATTATGTCAGACTAGTTAAAAAGCCACCAGTTTTCCTAGCAAACTGATAATATTGTAGGCATTTCCAAGTTAACAATAGAGCAATCATTTTAAGAAACAATCATTAATTGAAATTCTTTTTTTTAATACTTATTTTTTAGTTGTAGGCGGACAGAATATCTTTATTTTATTTTTATGTGGTGCTGAGGATTGAACCCAGTGCCTCCCGCGTGCTAGGTGAGCACGCTACCACTGCGCCATAACCCCAACCCTAATTGAAATGTTTTAATTGATGATGAGATATTATGTAGTTCTTACAAAATAACCACTTGTACCTTAACAACAGATGGAGAAAATTCTTGTCATGGTAAATCAGAAGTTGTCTCCACCATATTTAAATATACATGTATGTATATGTATATATCATAGTGCCCAAGAGAGTACCATTTCCACATTGCCTTTCTCTACTAAATAATTAACCATTGGTCAGCATGACAAATACATGAATTGAGTCATTTACACATTGTTCTGCAGCACAGCACAACTTTTGAATTATATATATGGTGTTTTAATTTGGGTTTATACCACCCAGTTACCATCATAAAACACAATCCATTTTTTCAGGCCAATCTATGGACTTTTGATAGCAGCCTTCATGAGCCAGGGTTGCTGACTGCCAAGTCTAGCATGCTGTGGTGCTCACAAGGGTACTGACCTGGTTTCTATTTTCAACTGGAATTTCCTCCTCTGGGGTCATTTGATCTCCACCCTCAGGGGCATTTTCTTGGTTCCCTGTTCCAGGCCCCACCTAGCCCCTTGCTTTGGAATCAGAGAGAATTACAAGCTCATCCGCAGGCACATTTCAATGAGAAGACTTGTGGTTATTATACTTTAAATCTGGTAGGAGCCAAAACTGTGAGCCTCTGTGAGACCCTCATAGAAGACACTAAGGTGACATTTACTCAGGAAGCTGCTGAGATCTAAGACAGACCTGCAGGAAATGATAGTAGGAGGCCATGTTGTAGAGTTAAAGCTGTTAAGACATCTCCATGCAAAGAGTCACAGGAATTAGGAAGTGTCAGCCAAAAGAAACATCACAAAGTGTAAGGCCAGTCCACATCCCTTGGCAAAACATGAGCTACATTGGCAAGGCAAGAAGCTCCCTTAACCCCCACCCCAGATTTTGTGGCAAAGCTCTCAGAAAAGCTATAGAAAGTTGAAAAGACAGAGCAGTTTTATTTTTAGGGTGAGCCTTGGAGGCCCTTTACATTTTCTCTTCTGAGGGAGCCCTGGATGCAGTAACCTAAAAACCTCAAATGTATGGACAATAAGAACCAGAATTTTAAACCAATGAATAAATAGCACTTTTCAGAGTTTGATTCTCTTCTTTGAATTGGTAAAAATAGCAATGCTCAAAAATTATTCTGCCTAGAAAATTAACTAAATAAGCTAGAAAACAAATTACTATTTTAAAACTTAAATCCAAAGGGTTTTCTGGTGACTTAGAGCATGGACAAGGCAGATTGGTTTAACACTATAACCTACATAGGGATGCATCTTGCTATTTGTTAAAAAGGAGTTCCGCTGGGTGCAGTGGCTCAAGCCTGTAATCTCAGCACTTAGGGAGGCTGAGACAGGAGAATCGCGAGTTCAAAGCCAGCCTCAGCAATGGCGAGGTGCTAAGCAACTAAACAACTCAGTGAGACCCTGTCTCTACATAAAACACAAAATAGGGCTGGGGATGTGGCTCAGTGGTCGAGTGCCCCTGAGTTCAATCCCCAGTACCAAAAAAAAAAAAAAAAAAAAAAAAGGAGTTCCTATTTTGGCCCTGTACTTATCTAATAATAAATATATCTATAGGGCTTATGGTAATTTGAGGCATAGCTTTAGACTATAAATAGGCAAACTTTTTCAATAAAACGTCAGATAGTAAATATCTGACGGGCTTTGCCGGTTATACAGTCAATTTCAACTGCTCAAATCTGCTGTTGTAACAGGAAAGGAGCCATGAACAATACACGAAGGAACTGGTATGGCTATATTCCAATAAAACTTTATTTATGGACACAAAAATTTGTATTTCATATAATTTTTCACATGGCATGAAGTATCCTTCTGATTTTTTACAACCATCTAAAAATATAAAATTTATTCTTAGCTCACGGGATGCACTTAAAGCAGGCAGGGAACTTGATTTGGCCCTTAAGCCATAGTTTACTAGCCCTGATTTAACAACTGAGCTACTACAATGTTACAGATATTCTAGTATGTATGAGCACATACAGAGCAAACTGTGTACAGCAGGGAATGAGGGGGCATGATTTGGCATTTGCCCAATTAAGTTGACATAATGGAGGAAAACAAGGCAAAGTCTTTCAAACTTCAAAGGGAGGACAGTTTGTGTGTATGTAATTTTTAATTTAGATTATCCATTTACATGTCAAAATTAATAAAATACATCATCTATGTTTGGCCTAAAGGATTAGTATATTGTTCTTCTAATTGTAAATCACTCCATCAATAATATCTTTTAGATTTTAAGGCAGGAGTTCAATTTACAAATTTTTAAGGGATACTAGTAAATGGAAGCAAATAGATGAAAATCTCCAGGGAGATTTTGGCCAAAGGATACAAAATTTCAGTTAGACAGTGGAAATAAGCTTAAGAATTCTATTCTACAACATGAGGACTATAGCTAATAACAATGTGCTATATATTTGAAAACTGCCAAGAGAGTGGGCTTTCAGTATTCTCACCACAAAAAAGGTAATAGGTGGTGGTCATGTTAATTAGCTTGATTTTGCCATTCCACAATGCATACATATTTCAAGACATCATGTTGCACATCATAAATATACACAATTTTGTCAATTAAAAATAATTTTTTTTTGGTACCAGGGATTGAACTCAGGGGCACTCGACCACTGAGCCACATCCCCAGCCCTATTTTGTGTTTTATGTAGAGACAGGGCCTCACTGAGTTGCTTAGCACCTCACTGTTGCTGAGGCTGGCTTTGAACTTGCGATCCTGTCTCAGCCTCCCTAAGTGCTGGGATTACAAACGTGAGCCACCGCGCCTGGCCAATTAAAAATAAATTTTAAAAAGCCTTTAGGGATGTGATTCTGATTGTTTTCCCTTTTGATAGTTTGAGGCACCAGAGATGCTCAACACAAGAAAATAGGAAAGACTGGCAATTCTGCTCAAGCAGTAATAACTCTGAATGTCAGTTTGTTATATAGCATTAGTGTGGTAATAGCTAACAGGTACAAACACAATTCTACATTTTAGAAAACACAGCTATAAAGCACCAATTTGTATACCTATGTGCATATGTGTATGGATGCCAGGAGTTCTATATTTCATTCCTTTCTAATTATATCCCCCAGTGCAGAGATCTTATAGAAATCCCCAGGGTTCTCCAAATCCAGGTTCTTCTTAGGTTCCTTACAAGAGTCTATGGTCCCTTAAAAATGTTTGCAATAAGTGATGATTAGTACCTACATGGTGGTATTATCCACCTACGTAGTTGAAAGCAATAGGCTGGGCTCAAGGTGTCTAGGTTCTAAAATATATTCTCCCCTTCTAATAAAGTCGAAGGCCCAATCATATAGTGAAACCATGCAATAACTGAACTATCCAGTAAGAGGATGCCTATGTTTGCGAAATCAGGGAGCATCAGCACTTTTGACACCTTGTTTTTAAATGGTGAGAACCAAATATATGCAGGAAGTCTTTATAACTGTGTCCCAATGATAAGGTTTCACTCTGCAGCCATCCTGAATAAAAACAGCTATTAAGGTTTTTTTGAACCAGTTCATCTTGATAAGGGTCAAAGTTTTCCCCAAGAGAGGTCTATGAACTGCCACTCCCTTTGAAATGAATGAATAAGAATGCACATATGCCATGAATGCCAGGATTTGCATAACTGTTGTGCTGCCCAGCACTGCAAATCCATGTGGCACCTGTGTTAATCCTTGTTCATAAATACTTTTGGAAAACCATGATGAGGGCAAAGTGCCAATTCTCATGTACCTTTTCTGGGCTGCTGCAAGTTCAACCATGCGGTGTCATTACTGAAATGGATGTTCCATTAGAACAGTCATGCAAAGAGGGAACGTGGAACACTCAGGCAGGGCCAAACGCTGCCACATTTCAACCAAAAGCACTTTACTAGTCAAAACACAGGAGTCAGAATAATAAAGTCATCACAATGCTCAGCTGAAAAAAACAAATGGGGTGTTCTTTATTTATGGTTGTATATATATTGCTGACAATAAGAAAACTGAAATCTCCTCTGACCTCATTCTCAATTCACCTTACTTTTTCCTGTTGTTTCAAGACATTTTTGGCATAAATGATCAATGGAGACAGGAATGTTCCCACTGTGTGGGAAGGCCAGGGAGAGTAATTTAAAGATGTTATCTTGAGGGGAATAGGTCAGAGATCACCCAGATCAGGGATGGGGGGAGGAGGTAGGGTGGGTATGACTATTATTATTATTAAAAAATGAAAAGGTTTTAAAAACAAGACCTCAAACGTATCATCTCAAGGCAGTAACATTGAACAAATCAGCTGTTGCACAGTGGTTCAAACACTCAGTCTCAGCAGTGAAATGAACATACCAGGATTTCAGTCTTAGCCTCCATATTTATTAGCTGGGTGGCCCTGAAGCAGATACAAAGTTGGTGCCTCAGTCTCCTCATATTTTAAACAGGGATGATAAGAGAACCTACCTCAGAGGATTAAGTCAGATAATACATGTTGAATGTGCAGGACACGTGGAAAGTATTAAATAGATATTGGATGTTGTTGTTACTCTAAGTTAAACTAGGTATTTCTAAGAACTCTAAATCACTGACTAAATTCCCTGACACTCAAACACAGTCTAAGCATCAGGCACATGTTACAAATGGCCAAGGATAGAGAGTCAATATATGCCTCATGGTTCTGACCCCTGCCTCCTTGGATTTTACAGTTTTGCTATGAATATGTCTTCAAAGAAGCAATTATAAGCAAGATAGATATTATGAAAGTGGCTGCACAGGGAATTAACAAGAATGAGAAATGCTTTCTGCAGTGAAGGTTAGAATGAGAGTCTTCTCTTTGCCAAATTAACTAGGTTACAGGATGGTTCAGTTGCAGTCTTCAGCTGCAATCGTTTCTTAAGCAGCAGTGATAGATAACAATCACTTTTCAGTCAAGCATAAGTTAACTTTGCTTGTGTTGACATGTAACTTTAAGGTTAAAATCCTCCACTCATCAATCAGAAAAAGCTAAACTGATCCTTCCATTTTCATTGTTTGGAAAACAAATTACATTAGACTATTCTCATGAGCTTAGAGGGGAAAATTATGTATTGCACTTCTCATTTATACTAATAAATTTAGACCAGAGCACTTCTGAATTAAGTGTGGAGTTTCCTGATATTAAATTTAGTAGAATATATATGTAAAATATATCACTATCTACTAAGTGAATATTAAGTTATTTAATAGGCTTGTAATAGCAATATCTTTAAAGGTATGTACATGACATATGGGTGGAGTTGGCATAATGCATGACCAGTTTAAATGTGCTGATTAAAATAATCCATGGAAGAGATAAGACATCTTAAGAAATTTGAGATGTCTGTAATATTTCAGAATTTAGGGATTTTAAATCATGTAACAAACCCCAAACAAGAATACACATGCTCAGGATGATATTTTCTGTTTGCCAACACCCTCCCTCACTCCACAATAAAAAGAAATAAAGCATTCTGCCTTCCTTGCACTGGTCCCTGCCCTTCCATGCCACACTGGTCTTACTGGATTGGCTGGGCCTCATGCCAAAATGAGACCTGCAAACAGGAGGCCAAGAAGTTGGGATATGGATTATCCACTCCATCGCTGCTTCTCTAGACTTTCCCCTGCTGCAGTCCTCTGTGGCCATATTGCTGGCATCCTTTCCAGCTAATGTTGGAAATCACTAGGCTCTGGTACCACTACTCCCTCCCTGGTAACAGCAACCTCAAATGGCTAATCATTGGGTGCTTCACACCCCTTGCTGGTTCCTTAAATCTGTCAACATATCACTAATAGTTCACTCCAAGTTGACTTCTTGAGTATCTTGATTGTTTCCTGTTTGCATCTTGATTGACTGACACTAAGCCCTTCTCTGTGAATTAATAGCTAAGATAGGAAGATGTCTTACCTTTAGAGAAAAGCAAAAGCTAATTTATATTTTGTTCAGACCATCAAAATGACATCAATGTCATTTCAATGTCCTGTTGAAAGGCATGTGTGTACTCACTGAAATACTACATGTTACCATTTTCAAATTCTTCTAGGAAATTCAACATTCCTTTGTTTACTATGATTACTCTGTGGATCTAATTAAAATGGCACCGCTAAGCTCAGGACCTAGGGCAATGTAAGGGATTTTGTGCCTATGTCGCAAAGCACTCACCTGGCATGGGTTTGGTCAGGAAATACAGAGTCAAGGTACTCCCCAAGCTGGCAAGATGAGCTTGGCTTCTTCATTGTAATAGCAGACTTAGATAATTTCTGTAGCAGATATTTCAATCAGCAGCAGAAAGGGGTCATTCAAAAATATTTTTAAAGTGTGTTCATGTAAACTTCTGTTGCTGTTCTCATAGCAACTTCCCCCCAAAGTCATAACTCCAAATTCTTCTGGAAACTTAACTCCAGAAACCTAACTCAGCTGACACCCCAAACACTCAAATTTTACTACATTTTTTAAAATATAAAAGTTCTAAGAAGGTGTCATCCAAGAAAGGAAGAAAATCCTGATGAATTTTCATTTAAAAGGGTCATGGCATCAAGGAAACCAAAATTCAAAGAGTCTTTGGTAACAATAACCATATTTGAATATGCTTTATGCTTTATAACTAACTTTTGAGTACTGGGACATATCCCATATAAACATTCAGGTAGTCACCACAAAGGAACACCACTGATTGGTGACAGTACTTGTTTGACTTTATTTATCTTTACTTTTTTTAGTATTGAGAATGTATTTAAGAAAAATATTAGAAAAATGATCTTTGACTAAGGTTAGAACCAGAAAATCTGAAAAGGTATTAAATTAGAAGATATTAAATGAATTTTGTTTGTTGGAAACATTGGTGAGTGCAGTACAAAATTTGACAAATACCCAAGATCTTTAAATTTATTTACCCTCCCATCATTTTGGAGCTTTCAATCTAAAATACGCTGTGCCTCTTCAACAATGTGGCCAGAAGTTCGAAAGATCCCCTATGACCCTCTCAGTGGTAAAACAGATAGGCCACCAACCAACCACCTGCTGCTCCAGGCTTCTCAGGAAATATTTAACTCTGATAGGATTGAGAGAGAAGAATTGGGAGCTGCTGTTTCCCTATTTCTTCCTTTTGTGTTTCCTTCAGTTGTTCCCAGAGCAAGCCTGTCCACCTCATATCCTCCACCAGTGGGACAGAATCAGGCACCCTTGCTCCTCACTTTTGAGCAGTTTCAGATTCAATATTCACCCAGGAAAGCTTTCTGAGAATTTCTCAAGTACTCATTTGGAGATTATAAGTTCTAATTGTAGCCCCAGGCCTAACAGATTTGATAACCTGGTATCCCAGCTAAATCAGAATAAGGGTAGCAAACTAGATAAGGCTGTTTGATGTTAACAAACCAGCAACTTAGTTAAAGTATGACAGGAGATAAAGAAGACAGGAAATATTTTTTAAAATACTGGGGTTTGAACCGGGGGGTACTTTACCACTAAGCTACATTTTCAATCATTTTTATTTATTAATTTACACATTGTTTTGAGACAGGGTCTCACAAGTTGCTGAGGATCTTGCTAAGTTGTTAAGGCTGGCCTCAAATTTATGATGTTCCTGCCTTATCCTTCTGTGTTGCTGGGATTGCAGGCATGTGTCACCATGCCTGGCAGGAAACTTTTTTTAACCCAAGATTAGGAAGAGCATTAGCAATGAGGAGTGAAGAAACAAAGAGCTCAAGGTGCCAAGGCTTCTGGAAGGACCACAACGCCCTTCCCAGAGTAATCCCCCCACAGTGGAAAACATGCTGTTTATCATTGTGACTCACATCTAGCGAAGCTAGCTCACATTTTGTCAATTCCGTATCTTAAAAAGCAAGGAAACAATGAGCCATACAAAATGATTCTCAAAAATATTAAATGTTTTGATGTCTATGGAGGTACAATTAAGTCAGAGTTTCTTGATATTGGGACTATTGACACTTTGGGGGCTGAACAGTTCCTTGCTGTGCTGTGCTGTGCATTATATGAAGTTTGGCAGAACCTGAGATCTCTACCCTACTAGATGCCAGTGGTACCCTCACCAGTTGTGACTATCACAAATGCCTTGAGACCTTGCCCAAAGTCCCCTGTTTAAGAACCATTGGCTTAGATTACCTTGGAAGGGAAAATTGAGGAACATATTGGCAGGCACTCTATGGAGAGGAAGCATTCCTGTACTTCCTATATCCTTAAGGGTTCAACTGAATGATCACCAGGATAATAAACAAAGGATGGCTCTGAAAACCTGTACTAGATTATCCAAGTCACCTGGGGTAAAATACTATATTACACTCTCTGAATCTGTACTATCAATGAATCAGCTTTTGTAGGATTTGAATCCTCATTTGCTTGAAGAGTAAGTGGTTTACCATGAAATTCAATCAGTAGTTTCTAAATATAGCTGACATAAGAATCACCTTCAAAGCTTTTTCAAATTATTGACTCAATGTCTGGTCCTTGGAGATTCATATTTAGTAGGAATTGGGTGAAAACCAGAAGCCAATATTTTGCATCTATCTCTATCCCTCTACCCACTCATCAACTGATGAAGTGTTAAGTTTGGAAACCCTGGTGTAACCTGGGTTAAAAATGCCCAGGCAGCTGGGCACACTGTACTACTCATATATACTTACTGGATGCTACCCTCTGTGGGAGCCTACTCCAGACAGTAGGGATATGATGGGGGAAAGAATTATTGTGTCTCTGCCCTAAATAAACTTCACACCAGTCAAGAGAGACAAACAATGGATGTATAATATTAACCAAGTAGTGATGCAAACAATGAAGGCAGTGGCTCATATGATATGATCTATGCTGAGTGGGCTCAGAAGCACTACAGAGAAAGAAGTCCAGAAAGGTGACAGTTTTCTAGAGTTTGAAAAATGCAAAAAGGCATGCCACACAAAGAACATTTTGGGCAGAAGGGACAGCAACCACGAAGGCCTTGGACAGGAATGAAATGGCAAATTTTGTGGAATAGAAAGGACACTAATGTGGCCAGGTAACAGCAAGCTGGAGGAGTGTGGTAGTAGGCAGAGGATCATGTAGGAGGTGGTGGAAGGCCAAGGTCTTGGATGAAAATATTCTAAATATAATGAAAATAAACCATAGAGTTTTAAGCACTGCATTTCACTACTTATTTTTGTTTTTAAAAGATTGCACTGGATACAGGGATAGCTAACCATTTACTGAGATGAGATAATCTGGGAATTTTATAGGATGGGGGAAGTTAGAAATGAAGAACTCAGTGAAGACTTCATTTCACTGGACAATCACATCACAACTGAGAGTCAAGTGCATCCAGTCCAGGGTTACCACAATGTGGGGAACAGGAAAAGTAAATAATAGAAGTTCATCAACAGAAAAGATTAGGCTATATGTAGTATTTGTTTTCAAATAATTGGCAGGTATTTCTACTATGCAGAATCCAACAGAAATATGATTATTTTTCAAGTAGCAGTGGTATGTAACGAGTAGCTTAAAGGATGGGAGATGTGATTCTCTAAGATCATGGGGCTTCCAGACCAATGAGGACTTGTCTGAGAAAGGCTCTGATTGTATCAGAAAAATAGTAGTGCTGGGAGGAGAGGAGGCTAGAAAAGGCATTCACAATTAGTAAAGTTATTAGCTGAAGAGATTCAGCAATCTCTCATTTATTTGTACATTGCAAGCTTTTTGCTTTTATGGGGATACTAATGATAAATGGAGTGATATAAAAACACTTTTATAAAAGTGAATTACAAGACATGCCACAGGCCAGTACAAGTTCTGCTGAATTTCTAGATGTCTCCACTGGCATCAGTGATGGATAAGAACTGATTCATATCAGAACAGCCCTACAGCAGTGCCCAGTTCTTGACATATTCAGAATTGCCAAAGAGTATCCTGTATTCAACATTACTGAACAATTAAGTGAACCCAATGACTTCAAAGTCTTTGAAAACTGAATGTTCATGGGGAGCCAATGTGGAAACTTCTGTATTATGACCATAGCCATTCTGGGTAAAAGAGGCTTTCTATCAAGGTAAGTGGCTTAACAGTTCTGGTGGGCTCCTTAAGGAAGGGTTAAGTGGAGCAGGGTACAGTCAGCATCTGATTACAAGGTTGTGGTCACAAGCACAGATGGTGGGGTGACCACACCAAACAGGAAGTGAGATCAGCAGTATAGAAGCAGAGAAGTCGGCCAGTACAAGGAAGGAGAATGAGAACTTTGTGGTGTCCAAAACTAGGCCTCACCTATTGGATTTATTAATTCAACATATATTCATCAAGCACCTACTCAGTTCCCAGCACCCTACTCTGTGGCAAAGTGACAGCAAGGACAAGAACCACTCAATAATATTTCCACTGAGTCTTCTACCTGCCTATGAGACAGAAGTCAATGATTTTAAACCCTTTGATGGTGACTGTACTGGGCATGTGATCTCCCTTTCCCTTCCCCAGCTGAGGGTAAACACAAGTTGAGACCCTAGGAGAGAAAAACCACCTGGAAGTAAGTCACTGGGCCAGACTTTTTATCCAGGGCTCAGTGGCCCATACCTGTAATTCCAGTGACTTGGGAGGCTGAAGTAGGAGGATCACAAGTTCAAGGCCAGGCTCAGCAGTTTAGTGAGGACTTATGAAACTTAGTAAAACCCTGTCTCAAAATTTAAATAAATAAATAAATAAATAAATAAATAAATAAATAAATAAATAAATAAAAGGGCTGGGGATATAGCTCAGGGGTAAAGTGCCCTGGGGTAGCACAAAAAAGAAAAAAAGTTATATTAAACATAGTAAATATTTAAATGTTTGTGGTTTTTATCTGTACAGTCACATTAAAGATCTATTTGATCATGTGATTTGATAATATTGACGCTACATTAACTCTCTGAAAGTCCCATATCTGGTTGTTAGTTTGTTACTATGACACAAGGGATGGGGAGAGAAATAATTAGGTTTAACTGTATCAATCATCTAAATGACTCTGAAGGGCACTTTAGGATCAGGGTGCTTGAACAAAGCTCTCAGTTCTGTCAGCAACTATACCTGTGCCACCATGAATACTACTCTGATACTGGATTGGAAATAAAAAAACCTGCATAACCCACCAGTTGGAATTGAGGCTGAAATGGTCCTAGACTGTCTTTAAATACTTTGTAATTTGTGTAAGACAATAACTATGAGAAAAATGTAATGCCCTACAGCTTCTCTAGATCTGTAGAGAAAGCATCCTTGATCTACTCAGGTCATCCTCAACTTTCATACTCTCTCCCCTCTAAACCCCACCCACACTAAGTCTGGCTAATTTGCTGTCCTAAGCATTTCTCGAATATGCCAACTGTTTTCAACCTCCTGCCCAGCCACCATCTAGTACTGGTCATCACTGTGTACCTCTCTTGGGTCCAAACACCAAGATGCATTCTGGCTCCTCCTCATCCTGACTTCAATGTTGGGACCAGAGCGAGCTTTCCAAAATACAAATCTGATCAAGTCACCAAGAGGCGTCAAGGACAACACCCAGCTGGAAGGCTGGAGTAGCCATAAACAGAACATGGGAAAACCGTGGGAGGAAAGGTTTGGAGAATATCATTAGCTGCTAACACACATTTTTGTTGTAATGATAAAACAAGATGACAGTTGTACTATACTTTGAAAACATGGGACCGATTATATAAATGTAGGATGCTCTTATCTACTGAAGTGTGTGTATTTCACCCTCTGTACCACTTAATGTTCATTTTAAAAGATGAGTGAGGTGTTCTTAGCAACTCTTCACATTTCCACTATGTAACTGTCTCTTTAGAAAATTGATCAAAATCCTGCCACACAATAGATACTAAGCACACGTTTGTTGAATGAATACAATGTGAGCCATGGACTTCTTATATGGAGTTTCACTTTGGATGCGAGAAAAGCACTGAAAGAAGAACATTGAATACTTGCCCTTGTGTTATAATTCAAAGGAGACAAGAATTACTAGGCACACATGGTGGGTAATTATTATTTTTTGAAGGTAATTATTTTGCAGGAAAACAGGCCAAGGAAACTTCAAGACCACAGGACAATGTACAGTGGGGCAAAACCATGTTGAGCAAAGTAAGTGTAATATTTGTGCTGAAAGACAAAATAAGCTCTGGAATTATCAAAATACAAATGAGAAAAGTAGGCAAAGAGTACAGCTTTAGAACAGATATAAAGCCCTGAAAGTTTATGCCAATACGAAAAGCAACAGGTCATACTTACAAAGAACATTCTTTCCACCTGTTCCTGATTCAGGGTTGCTGAATGTGGCTGCTTTATCATGCTAAAGACTGGGGTCCTAATTAGAATAAAATATAGTTCATGCTTGTATAAATATATCAAAATAGATTCTGCTGTCATATATAACTAAAAAAAAAACAAATAAAAATTTAAAAAAGAAAAAAAAAACCAAGAAATTTCGGAGAGCCTGAGTGACTTCTTCCAACCTGAAGTCCCAATAAATTCCCTCTGATATCTTCCTTTCTACAGTTTTAAATGAAAACATATGTACTTGATGATGTGCATTAAAACAAAGGGCTATTTAATCAGCAAATCTTCAGAGCTTAAAAGGGGACATTAGCATCAGCTTGATTTGAAGTTTCTGACTTGAGAATGAGGCAGCAGAATTAAAACAATTTTAAAAATTTTGCTGATGAGTTGGGCGAATTTGCAAAATTCAGGCAACAACTTCATAATATGAATAGATAAATGGATTTTTTAAAATTAAAGAGCCAGTTCTCACCTTTCCTCTTCTACCTGCACTCTTATGAATAACATAAAGAGACTTAAGATCACAAATCAAAGGGAACCAGTACACACATAAATATCTGGAAACACCGTGGGGTGCAGATGTCAAGCTCACAGACGGAGCACACTCCTTCAGTGCAAAGCAACCTTTGCTGAAAACTAATTACCCTTGAGACCACTTTAAAGGGTAAATCTCTGAGTCGCCAGTGCCTCTAAAGAAAAGAACAAGCTCAGTAACTCACAAGTGTCTCACTTGGCATTTCAAAGCAAGTAACTATGGCCAAACAGGGGAAAGAGCTGTCACAGGTTCCTGGAACGTTAGCTTAGGAAGGGCTCTTAACTATTTCCTAATTCAGGCCCTGATTTTTCCAGAGGAGGAAAGTGATGTGGAAGAGGTGCAAAATTTGCTCCATAGTTGATTCAGGACCAGCGGGCAGCACCTGGAACCAGCTTGGGCTGCTCAGAGACCTCTAAGCCTACCATTCCTGTCCACGTCAACTTCTCTCTTGGAAAAAAAATATTTTTTATGTGGGGAGTAGATTTTGAAGGATGCAAATTCCAGACAGATAACTGTCTTTGCCTTATTATAAATATTGATGATTCTTGTCAACTTTCTGTCTTGTCTGTTTCTCTCCAGTTTTTAAAGTTGGCAGTCAGAATGTGAATCTCAGCAGTGAAAATCGTGTCAAAGAAAACTCAGAAAATTAGCAGATGGCAGAACAACTGCAATGTCTCATCTCAAAATGACACTTTTTTTTTTTTTTTTACAAATAGAAAGTAAATGTCCAAAGACTGGAGTAAGCTAAACCTGCTGTCTGTCTCCTTCCTTTTGGAGACCTTTAGAATCTTCAGAAGTAGTACTCATTCCTCAAACCTCTTTCTTTTCTTCCTTCTTGCCCCTCCCCAACTTCTCTAGAAAAATAAACTCAATCTAGAATCTGGATTTGGTTAGTCATTAACCCTGACATTTTGACTCCTTCAAAGAAGGCAAACCCTATGAGCTTTTTGTCTGTTACTCCTTGCCATACCAGAAGCAGCTGGCACATAGTAGGTCCCTAATAAATATTTGTGGAATATTTAAGTCGACAACCAGAAGACAGGTCACCATGAGGTAAAAGGGAGGATCCCACAGAAGACCCCCTGGCACCCTCTTGAATTAAGGTGTAGGCCACATTCTCTTCCTCCACAACTCAGAGGGAAATGTGCACCTTCCTTCACAACAGCAAATTGGGTGTACCTCAAGACACCCCACAGCATTTCTACGGGGACTTCACTAGCCCCACAATCAGTCCTTTAGGTGCCCTTACCTCCTGTCTACCTGTATTCCTGTCCCTTCAATGTATGTGATTGAAAGGCTGACTAAACCCCAGGAGCCCCATTTCTTAGCCCTACACAGCAAGGCGGCGACAGTGTCCAGATCCCCTGTTCCTGACACAGTGACCACGGCGCAGTGAAAAGGAACGCTGACTCAGGGGTTGGGGGTACCCCATTAAGATATTTCGAGGAGCTCAGCTGAGTTCCCGAGCAGGTGGCACTCCAGGGTGAAGCCCCTGGCACACCCGCTCCCCCAACCAAGGACCTCTGGAGAGCCACGATCCCATCACCTCCACCCTCTCCCTTCCTAGGTCGGCCAAGTGGCGCCCCCTGTCGCCTCTGTCTGAGCCGGGACACTCACCGCGTAGTGCAGCTGCGGCTTCTCGCGGTACGCTGGGTCCCCCATGTCCCCGCCGGGAGGAACGCCGAGCCCTCCGGAGCAACCTGAGGTCGTGGCGTCTCTCCGAAGTCCTCTTACTTCACTGTCATCTTGCGGCAGCCCCTGGGCTCCAGCCCTGCTCTGTGCGCGCTGAGCGCGGTTCAAAGCGCCCCTGGCACAGCGTCCCGCAGAAGAGCTGGTGGGGACCGGAGGAGGCGGCGGCGGTGAAAGGGGAGGGGGAGGGGGAGGAGGGAGCGGCCGAATCTGATGCGATGGGCGGGCGTTTAATTCCTTCCGCTCCTGGCGGGTCCCTGCTGCTGTGGCCACCGCCAGCTGTTCGGGTCTGCAGCGAGCTCGCCCACGACAGGTGTCGGGCTGGCCGACGCTCCCGCCTCCTGCCACCCCGCTCCTTCGCAGATCCCGGGGCCCGGAGCTGCCTGGGGCTTCCACACCAGCAAAGGGGCGAACTTGGGTTTCCAAAAGAGACTTTCACCAACTTTCAGTGAGGTGTGGGCCTGACACTTCCAGGCAAAGCTGGAAGGTGATTCAGAACCTTCTACCAAGGAGGGCTGAGTTTCGTTTTTTGGAAAACTCTCCACTGCAAGACTCTCAAATGTAGGGAACTTTAGGAGAGGGTAGTATTGAGGAGGACTAAGTAATACTTAGTTGGGGAACTGCTGAGGGGTGGAGGCCTGGTTGGATGCTGGCCCCGGCCAAGCCGTTTAGGGCTAAAAGAGTTTGCAGAACCCAGGCAGTCTGGGGAACCTCGCTGGAGGGGGAAGTCCTGGAGAATTTGCTGGAACGTGAGGAATGGCTTTGCAGCCAGGCTGGATCTGGGTATTTACTGCGGGGGTGGGGTAGTGTTGGAGGCACTGCTTTCTGTGTCTTAGTTCTTAGGTGTCTATCGGAAAAAGGCATGGTAAAGGTTTGAGAATAGAAGAAATGTACAGTCTCATTGTAAATGCTGCCAAACAAACCAAATTATTTTAAGCACACGCTAAAGGTTCACAATAACACTGAAAACTGGCCTCTGCTCTGAAATCCCATCATGGAAACAAGTCTTTTAAAACACCTTGTAAAAATGGTGAAGTTCTGAGTCCTAGCACTCTGGAATTTATGTACAGCCTCCCAGAAGCTAACTCCAGACAAAAACAGGGTCTGGGGCTAGAGTGGAGACTCCAGACCCACGAAATCAATCAATCCAAGCCTAAGAGGGGTGGTTAATGAAATGGAAGATGGGTTTGAGTGTGGCCTGTGCCAATTCTTCAGGCTCCTGCTATACTGAACTCTGGGGTGACCTTCCAACTGCTCTGCATGGGGAGGGGTGAATAAGATGTGTCCAGTACCATTCAGTTGAACCCTTACAATTTAGGGTTATTGTAAGGGTTATTGCATGTGTTATTTTAAAACAATTGGCAGAATAATTATAATTAGCAATGTAAACATGAAGACAGGTGCAGACATCCTGAGCAAGCTACCACTAGATAATCCAATGACAATCTGCCTGGAAAACTGCGTGGTTAGACCTACTAAAGCTGATCATGTGTCTACCCTCTGACCCAGTGATTCCACTCCTAGATATATACAGAAATGAGTGCCAGTGCCCTCATCATATGCTAGAATATTCATAAAGTCTTTAGACACAACTGCCCATGATGGAAATAATGTAAGTGTACATCAACTGGTGCATATAAACCAACTGTAGTCTTTGCGCACAATAGAATACTACTTAGCAATAAGAAGATGCAACCAATACACACACAGCATGAATCAGTCTCGCAAACATGTTGAGAGATATAAATCACAGGAGTACATACTGGAAGATTCCACTTATTTATTCTGCAACTAAAATAAAATGTTGAACAGAAATAGGCAAATGTGATCCACGGTAGTAGAAGTCATATCAGTGGTTACCAAGGTGGATATGGCCTGGGAAGGGGGTACAGGAGAACTCCCTAGGGGGCGCTGAAAATTGATCTTTATATTAAATTATATCTTGATCTTTAAACAGCTACTGGAGCACACACATGCACACATTCATTGAGCAGTATTCTCCAGATTGGTGTAATTTATACCCTTCACTATGTGTATTTTATACTGCAATAAAAATAAAATTTAAAATCAATCCCCTGCTCAAAATAAAAACTCCCAGCCAGAGTGTTGCCTCTCTTAGGAGAAAGTCAATTGAAGTATTTGCCCAAGTCTCATTCTTCCTACTGTCAGCTCTGCCCAATGTCTCCTTTCCCTCTGGTATGGGTTAGAAGAGTAAGCCCATTCTCCTTAGAAGCCTTCCCTGCTCAGCAACATGTCCAGGCAAAGCTGTCAAAATGGCACAATGAAGTCTTCTCTTCTTTGACTCTCTCCTGCTACTGAACACAGCCTTTAGAGCAAAGTCATCAATGATACTTAGAATACGGCAGAGAACCAAAGTGAGCTTGGCTACTTGGCACCTTTCATAGATTTGTACCTGGGGAGCCTAAGGATGGTATGTGCATGCAAATGAGATGCAATAACCTTGACATGCTCAGTTTAGGGACTTTCACTTCACCATGGTCTATTTGGAAAGATTCCAGCCTTAGAAGTCTTCCTTTTGTCATAACATCACAAAGCTTCTTAACCTCTAAAAGTGAACTTCCTACACAGACTGTTTATAAACATGAAGTGAGTTCCTGGATTTCTAAAAACTTAATTGGAATTTTTTTGATCATTACTCTTGAGTAAGTCACGTCTTAAAACTGGGTCATCTTAAATTTTGCTTATATTCTGCCTTTGAAAAATGTATTGTCACTGAATGGTATTGTTGTAAGCCAAAAAATTCTGCATACTTACATTTTAGGAATGACTTCTGCCTTCTAGCATATTTCTTGCAAAAAATGTCATGATTAAATTGGCTTGAAAATTTCAAATACCATATGATTATTTTTTCTTTCTGTGTTTGAAAAGTTTTGTGAGATAGGACAAAATATTTAATGAAATAAATTATCTATTGGGTGTGATGGTCCAAGCCTATACTCAAGGCTGAGGCAGAAGGATCACAAGTTCAAGGCTAACCTCAACACCTTAGCCAGGCCCTAAGCAATTTAGTGTGACCTTGTCTCAAAAATTACAAAAATAAAAAGGGCTGGGGATGTGGCTCAGTGGTAAAGTGCCCCTGGGTTAAATCCCTTGCACAAAAAAAAAAGAAAGAAAAGAAGGAAGGAAGGAAGGAAGGAAGGAAGGAAGGAAGGAAGGAAGGAAGGAAGGAAAGAAAAGAAAAGAAAAGAAAAGAAAAGGAAAGAAGGAAGGAAGGAAGGAAGGAAGAAGAAGAAAAGAAAAAGAAAGAAAGAAATTATCAGTCCATGGAGCAAGGCTCTTAAGTTCACTACCTAATGAATCCTTCAGCCCTTCAATCCTCAGTCCATTTGTTCAAGGCTCACTGCTAGAGAAGGTAACTAAAATATTGTACAGAACTCTAGGAGGTCTTTTCAATCTTAAATAATTTAAATTCCATACATTATTTTTATTTCAATATATTTCAAGGTACAATGTTTTAAACACCACTCTAATCAAAAATTCTTATTTGCTTATCTCTACTTCCAAGTATCCTTCCCATGTTATTTACTTTTTAAATAGGTCACTTATTCAATCAATATTTTAAGTGCAATAAACACTTGATTATTGAACTATAATATGGCATAAGGTTTAAAAATTCTAGTTTGATCACTTATGGTGCTAGGAGGAGATAAAAGGAAATAGGAAGCACTTAACACCTTCAAAGGGGACTAAAATTCATTCAAATCATTGCCTAAGTGGCTTTATATTCTCTTTTGTATTGGATTTTTTTGAAAAAAATAATTTTTCTGATGTTTATAATTTTCCCCAGAGCAGACTAAGATAATCTCTATGAGTTACTCTAGCAGCATCACCTGTAAAAGAAAAGGAGTCACACTAACCGTGGAATTTCTGTGTCTTCCTACCTCCAAATGTTACAGCACTTCAGGCCTGGATGCTGCCCTTTCCCCCAGAACATTTAAATTAAAACCTTTATATGCATTTAGTCCATCTGACTATAGGTTGAGTTCAAATTTTCCACATTTGGTGCCAACTAAAGAGTGATTACTTCTTTCAGGAAAATTTTAATTAAATTTGTGAAAGCAAACTCAACCTCAGAGTCTAGGAGGAGCTGAGCATGTACACACACACATGCACATGAAACACTTAAGATCAGAGGACAAGGCCCTTCTTGGAGGAGCATCCTCATCACTGTTAACAAAGTGCTAAGAGGCTCTTTTGGTAGGAAACCCCCTGCTCTAAACTCTAGTGCCTATATTCTTCCACCCTACTAGCTTATTAATCTGGCTCTCAAAATTTTTAAGGAGAAAAATTGATAATATATATTGTGCTGCTTAATGAATTCTCACAAGATATTTACTCATCTAACCTTCACACAGGTAGAAAAATAGACTACTCTAGCATCCCAGACTCCTATGTACCTCCATTGCATTATAATACCTTCCTCTCTCTGTTCCAGTGGCAGACACTGTCCTATCATTGATGGACTTAACTTCCTTGCTTCCCCTTTACAGCAGGGTTTTCTAACCCTAGCACTGGTGGCATTTGAGGACTGATAATTCTTTGTTTTGGAGACTGTCCTGCACATTATAGCATGTTTAGCAGCATCCTTGGCCCATACCAGCTAACTGCCAATATTATTCCCTGTCTTGCAACTATGAAAACCCAAACTATCCCCAGACATTGTCAGATTTCCCCTGGTACAGAGGTTGCAAAATCACCCCCTGTCAAAAACCATTGCTCTTTACAAAATTATGCATGTATACATACTAGAGCTTTTTCTAAATTTATATAAATAGATCCACAAGTATGTTTTTATTATATCTGGCTACTTTTGCTCAACACTATATTTTAAGGTTCATCCATGTTGCTGTATGTAGCTATTGTTTGTTCATTCCTATCGCTGTCTGGTATTCTGTTGTCTGTGGTTAACACTATTTATCTTTTGAACTGCTGATGGACATTTATGTTCTTTCCAATTTTGGACTAGTGAAAACCACACTACTTGAACATCATTATACATATCTCCTTATGCACATGTGCATGACTTTTTATAGAGTGCTAACCTGAAATATAAATAGAGTTGCTGGGTCATAGGCATGTATATCTTCAACATTGCTGGGTAATGCCCAACAGTTTTCCAAATGGATTGTATTAATTAAAATCTTTATTTATACAACCATATAAATAGACCAAACATAGTTTATATAAAGGCTGAACATAGTTTAGAGTTGAATCTTTTAGGTTACTTCATGGGACTATAAAGATGAAATTTAAGAAACCAAACTCCAAGATCAGGAAGGAGAGCTGGGAAGTAGCTCAAGGCCCTTCTTGTCCAAAATCACATGTCTTCTGTAAGTGAAGAAGGACCTACCAGCACTGCTGGGACCCTGGCATCAGCAATGCCATTACTAATTTCAACCACTCACATGGGCAGGAAAAAAGAACACAATGGTTATGCATTGGAGGGAGGACATATTATTAGGCAGAAGGTCAACATACTGGAGGGAAGCTCACTATAAAAACTGTAAACGTATGTGCCACATCAGGAGTTACCATTCTGCTCTATAGCCATGATTTTGTCCCTTACTTTTAACCTGCTGAGAGGAATCTCAGGAAGGACAAAGGACCCCATTAATTTCTCTAAGTAAGTTAGAGACAATCCCCAGCCAGAGATCAGACCTGGGACCAAGATCAGTGAATGAAGAATGCCCTGGTGGTCCCCAGAATACTGCCTGGAGCTTCAGTCACATAGAACAGACAGAAAAGGGAGAGGAATATGCTCTGGCATAGCTTCGTGCTACTGCCTGCAGCTTCAATCCCTAGTACAAAGAATATCACAGAGTTCTGCCTCAGGTAGGACTGAGAATAGAGGATGTGATGACTCAAGAGTGCAGGGGAAGAAGGCAGTGATGGGGGTGAGGGTAAACAGACAATTACAATAGGTTCCATTTGGTTTCATTGGTTTGCTCTGTTCTTGCCATTTTGATACTCACTGAATAATTGCTACCTGGTGCCAGGAGGCCAGGAAGATTGCCCTTAAAAAGTGACCACGGAAAGATGTTTCTAAAATAAATGTTCTATTCAAGGGTCACTGGGCAAAAAAGGAGAGGCCAAGATCCCTCCAGATATGATTTTCCAAATAACAACTTGAGAATCAAGAAATAACTTTTCATTTATATCTGTAATCTATCATTTATCTATTGCCTTCATCCCTTTTGATCCCAACCTCCTTTCCTCTGCACAGTGTTTCAAGTGTCTAAAGACTGCAGAATGTCCATGACAACAGCAATGCTGTAGGTTCTAGAATAATTATTTGAAATAAGACTTCTATTATTTGTTGAGCACTTATGTCAAGGGCCCTATGCAAACAGCAAATCTAGATACTCAGAACAATAGTGCAAGGAAAGCATGATTATCTGCATTTTATTCAAGAGAGCAATTAATTTGCTTTGCACGGCTAGTAAATTGTTGATAAGTAAATGGAAGTTGGGCCCACATTTCTTTGCAAACTAGTTGAGCATGTTTCAAAGGGGAAGCTCTGTTTGATAAGTCAGACTCATATATTAAATTACCAGCTCCCCTCCACATATCTCCTAGGCTAGTGGTTCTCAACTTAGGATGATTTTTACCCCTGTGGCAATATCTGGAGCTACTTGGGGGAAGTGCCACTTGCATCTAGTGGAAAGAGACCAAGAATGCTGCTTAACATCTACAATGAGCAGAACAATCCCCACAACAATGATCTGGCCCCAAACTTCATGAGTGGTGAGGTTGAGAAACATTTCATAGACATAAAAAATTCATCCTTTTCCTAGTAATT
Source organism: Xerus rutilus (assembly GCA_028644305.1). Classification (NCBI taxonomy): domain Eukaryota; kingdom Metazoa; phylum Chordata; class Mammalia; order Rodentia; family Sciuridae; genus Xerus; species Xerus rutilus. The sequence goes on along the minus strand of CM053417.1, from coordinate 115,752,207 downwards.
CAGGAAACTGAGGCAGGGAGAAAGTTATGAGGATTCAAATTTCAAAGTCAACCTCAGCAATTTAGCCAGACCCTTAGAATTTAGCAAGATCCTGTTCCAAAATTAAAAAAAATAATAAAGAATAAAAGGACTGGGGATGTAACATTGTGGTAAAGTGCCTTTGGGTCCTATACTCAGTATCAAGAAAAGAAAGCAAAATCCCATCATTTTATAATAATTTTTACTTAGCAGTAGTACATCTCATAACAACAGTTTCTTTCTTTCAGTAACATGTGTCTTGCATCACTCCCCAAAAGACAAGGAGAAAGTTCCCCAAAGCAAATGAGTAAAACTGAGCCTGGGACTTGTATCCACTTGATATGGCATGCTGTTGGAACACTAAAAGATTGGTTAGCCATTTGTGGGGTCACAACTGACAGCTGTGGAGTCCTCTGGAGCACTTGACTATCTGCCCAAAGAAACCACTATTAAAACCTCACCCCCCCCACACCAACTTTAGAGGCCCAGCAGTAGCACAAAAGGTGACACCTGACATTAGTCTGGTGACCAGAGGTTTCAAAGCAATTTTACATGCAGTGGGGCCCCAAATGATCTATTTTGTGATTATGATAAGAAGCAGAACATATAAGGCAAATGTTAAGTATTTTCAAGAGTGTAATAAAGTGAAGAGAATAAAACAGAATGTCCTCCTCCTGCCAAGACACTAAACCTATCTGTATCCCATTAATCCAACAAATAGAGAGAAATAAGCCAGCAAGTTTCAGATCCTCAAGGAATGCTTAATAAGAAAGGTTGAGCACCAACAGTTTAGCAGGAATGTTCTTGCCTTGCTGTTCAGTAAGAATCAACTAAAGGGAACTGCTCCAAGTCTAATTTCTTGATTCTTTGTCTTTGGGATCATGCATTATGAAGGTGTTTCTAAATTAGGGGCAAATTTGCTCACAGGGTATATTTGTTAACATTGGAGGCATTTCTGGTGGTTGCAACTTCAAGGCAAGGGGAGCTGGTAATGATATCTGGTGCATAAAGGCCAGGGATACTGCTTGTCACCCAATAATGCACAGAGAAACCCAGAGAAAAGGATGATCTGGCCCCAGAGTCAAGAGTGCCAGGGTTGAGAAACTCTATGGATAAAATTGTTCTGTTGAAAATAAATCTAATATATCAGAATCTAAAAATCAGACTAGGGAGTTTTCATTATTTCAATTTTGCTTGTCATCTTTCTTCACATTCATACACAGCACAGATGGAAAGATATTACCTAAAATGATAGTAAGATTTTCCCTCCTTTTCATCAGAATACAGGGCAAAAGGAAAAGGGCCCAGAAATAAATGACTAATCAGTGTATGTGAAAGTATGCTCTCCAGGGCCATGAGAATAAGTATCACTTGGTGGTAGGGTTTTAAAAATTGATTGTGAGGGGCTGAGGTTGTGGCTCAGTGGCAGAGCGCTTGCCTCACACATGTGAGGCACTGGGTTCAATCCTCATCACCACATAAAAATAAGAAAAAAACCCAAATAAAGACACTGTGTCCATGTATAACGAAAAAATATTTTTAAAAAGAAATTGATTGTGAGGACCCTCCCAAAATACACTGAATCAGAATTCCTTGGAATACTACTTTAGGATTGACACATTAAGCAAGATCCCTTGATGGTTATTATGTATGGCACAGTTTGAGAACCATAGATGTGGTGGTAGTAAGTTACAGAAAATAATGCTTAGAAAGCCTAGACCTTGGTCAAATGACTTGTCCAATGTCATGCAGATAGCATGAGACAATGCCAGAAGCCATCCTAAATTCTAGATTTCATATTAAAAGAAGGTTGAAAATATCTCTAAGTATATGACTAACAAGCAAACATCAGACCCACTCGCAGCTATTGAAGAAGAAATGAAAATAACATTTGGCCCAGTTAAGCACAACCAAAAGCCTGCTAAGTAACTCGCTACATTTTCCAGTGGTTTTGTCAAGTTTTCTCCCTATTGTCTTCATGATTAAGAGTAAAAGGAATGGTACACATGACTTCTTTCAAAGCTCTTAGGATTACTGATTTCCTTTAATTTTATCTTTCAAAACCATAGTATTCTTTTTTCTCACATTAACATGTCAAAAACAACAAATATACAAATAAATTACACAAATTATTAGTTATTTTGGTTTCCCAAAGGCAAATACCCTTCAGAGTCAATTGAAAAGGCTTCTTACCCAGAAAATAATTTGTTTTCTCCCAGCTTGGCAAAATAAAGTTATCAGTTGTTGATGGGGAAGTCTGAGATTTAGAACAAAAGAAAGTTGTTTTGTACATCAAAACAGAAAATGTGACAACTTCAAAGTTCTAAGTTTGCATTTCTGTAAATCTCATTTTTGTGGTGGAATGATTGAAAGAGCAGAAAAGATTCCATCTGTAAAAATTGAGGGAGGACACAAAGACAGTGATGAATGATTCAAAGGGATGTCATGTGTAAGAAAGGAAAGTCTTTGTCCATTTTTCTCCAGAACACTGGACAAAAACCAAGGGTGAAAGTTATGAAAATTCAGATTTTGGCTGAACTTAAGAAAGAAAGTTCTATATCTGACCTAACAATTCTACTCCTAAGTATATAACCAAGATAAATGAAAACATGTACCCATGAAAACTTGTAGATGAATGAATGTTCACAGTAAAATTATTCATAATTGCCAAAATGTGGAAACAACTCAACAATCAAGCTTCCATCAATAGATGAATGGATAAACAAAATGCATTATATCTATACAATGGATAATTACTAGGCCATAAAAAGATTTGAAGTATTGTAACATGATACAACATGAATGAGCTTTGAGAAATTGATGTTAATTGACAGAAGGCAGGCAGGAAAGACCACATACTATATGGTTCCATTTATATGAAATGTCCAGAAGAAGTAAATCCACAGAGACCAAGAGTACATTTATGGTTGACTGGGGACTGGAAGGTCGAGCAGATAGCTGACGGGTACAGTGTTTCTTTATGGACTGATGAAAATGTTCTAAAATTGATTGTGGTGATGGGTGTGCAATGTTAAATATGCCAAAAATCAATAAATTGTTCACTTTAAATGAGTGAATTATGTGGAGTGTGGATTCTGTCAAAGGAAGAAAGAGGGAGGAGAGAAAGGAAAGGGAAGGGAAGGAAGGAAGGACTGTAAAATAATTTGAGTGATGCAAGAGAAAGAAGAAGGAAGGCTACATTTTCAGGGATAGCAATATCTTCTTCCCTGGCAATATGGGTAATATGCAAACTGAGCCCAGATGACCTTGACCTGGAGAGGACAAACTATGTGGGCAGTTTTTCCGTTGGACCTCCAACTCTGTGATGAAATAGTCATTCTTTGGATGTTTTATCTCTTTCCTGTTTCCCTAACTACAACATGAGTGGCACAAGTTTAAAGACTGGTTTCTATTAATTCACTTAGACTGTCCTTTCATTCAAACTTTCGATGCTTCCTGAAAGCCAAGTCGTATTATTTCTGTCTTTCTTAAAAATATAGTTGATTATTGCCTTAGGTATAATTCCCAGAAACAGATTCTAAGATAAGGATTGATGTGCAAATGTTTTACTAAGAAGGAGTCCCCGAGAGAAATTGGTATGAGGTGGGCATAACAGGATGGGGAGGGGAGGAAACCAAGTGAGGACATGATTTCTTGCGTAGTCACAGTCTCAGCCTGATCCCAAAGGGAGAGCTCTGGAGTATGAATTACATTCCACAGTTTGTTCCACCTTAAGCCAAAGGGGCTCTGAGCTTTACTATTTTCACTCCCAGCAGTCGTAGCCATGGGATGCCCCAGGGTCATCTACTTTTATAGGGAAACTGCTCAAGAACCCCACAGGAAGTCTTCTGCAGAAGTTCAAAGATGTTGGTCATTAGAAGCAAACCATACAGAAGCTGGAGAATGAAGCAGGCATGCAGAACTGGGAAAAGATCTGAGATATTCTGGGAAGAACACCAACAGTAGCCTGTGCACTTTGGATTGGAAACTTGTTAAGCTCTACAGACTATATATGATTGTGTTCCTACACCCAGAGGGCCTGAATGGGGTAGCAGCTTGCAGCCCCCAGATGTATTTCTATCAGGGTGAAGCATGGGTCAGTTTCTCAAGTTTTACAAATTGCCCTCTTTGCTGATAAATGCTTTATCTGCCATCTTTGCCCACATTAAACTTGTTTCATTTCACACACTTGAAATCTTCTGATGTGGATGATCTGCCCACTAGCACGAGCAGGTTTCTCATCAGATTCTGCAAACTCATTTTCCACTTCAATGCTTAATTTAAGGTTGAGCAGATTTCAAAGATGCAAACCCACCACAGCATCTAGGCCTGGGTTCCCTTACTTGCTAGATTTGTTTCTTTCTCTTAAATTAACACAAATAGGCCTATGATACCAATCCCCAGTGACACACTTAATGTTTCTCTGCTTCATCAATCATTTCGTGATTTTATTTTTTAACACATTATTTTAGCGGAGGTAAAATTTGTGTGTGTGTGTGCACATGTGTACATGTACGTGTAGACATAGGTGTATAAATACAAAGATATAGAAGTCTCTGATGTCTGGCAGTTTGGCTTATTTTCTGACTTCATGATGGTGGAAAAGTGATACACATTCAGTAGACTCTGTCCTTTAATCTTTAAATTTGGATCTTCTCCCAGGCTAGCAATATGTGGTACAATAATACTCTTGATGCTGGGCACTGGCAGTGATGCATAGCTCCTGGTCAGCTCATGAGGGCAAGCAAATGATACAGTACCATGTTGTGTGCTGCTAAGCCAGGATGCTCTGCAGGTTATGTATATTGGTTGCATGTTGGATTTGTCATATTTTCAAGTTAGGACTTTTGTTTCTATTTTTTGTTTTTGTGGTTTTTATTTGTTACAGGGATTGAACCCAGGGGCTCTGAGTCACATCTCCAGACCTTTTTATTTTTCGAGATAGAGTCTCATTCAGTTGCTTAGGGTAGGGGCTGGCTAAATTGCTGAGGCTGGCTTCAAATTTGTTATCCTCCTGCTTCAGCCTCCCAAGCTGCTGGAATTACAGGCATGTACCACCATGCCTGGCTAGGATGGGTTTATAGGCAATTAACCCCATCATAAGTCAAGGAGGATCTGTGAATTTATATATATGATTATATTATCATATAATCACTTAAAACAGTGCTAGGTACTTATAAGCTCTTTATCACTGTTTGTTATTACCACATAGGTGTGGGACTTGTATTAGGTTGCATGATGGCATCTTTGCCCTCCAAATGGTTCTTCTTGTCAAAGCACTTGCTTGCTATAGGTTTTCTACCTATTTCAATTTTAAAAAGTTGTTTTTATCTTGCCAGCTCTTCTACTACTCTTTACCAGCACCTTTCTTCTCTCATGTTTTATGAGATTATAGCATAAGATGAGGTTATTGGCAAAACTCCCAGATACCTAGCAGAAACACAGCAAATATTTAGTATATTGAAAAAATGAGAACTTAAAAAATTAAAGGGGTAGAAACAAAAAGAGCTCCCAGAACATCCTGATGAATATTTTGGCAGCAAAGAGAAAGCCAGAGGGCTTTGCTCCAGAGTCTGGTTTTATTTGTATCTATGAGAGCACACGAGTTGAAATTCCATAAATACAGGAACTTCTGTGCCACGTTCTATTGCTAATATTTTCTTTTCCTCTGACGTCTATTCTCAGCTTTTTAGTTCATGGTGAGCACTTAGTAAATGTATGACGATTGGTGTTAGAAAGTATTACAGGAGCACAGAGCATTCTAGAAAACCTAGGAAAATTCCAAGGGGGGTTATGATTTAATTTTCAGAAACTTAAAAGGGAAATATTGTTGCTTTTCCTCCAGGAGTCTTTAAATAAACAAACTTGAGGGATGTCCATCTCAGGTCTAGCATAGGAGATGGGTAAAATTAGTCTCTATATTTTAAATGCTTGGAAAAAATAAAAAGTATTTTGTGATTTGTGAAAATTATATGAAATTCAAATTTCAACCTTCATAAATAAGGTCTTCTTGGAACAGAGTCACACCCATTTGTTCAAGTAGTTGTCTATGGCTGCCTTCTTGCTACACCAGCAGTGGTGAGTGGCTGTCACAAAGATTGAATGGCCCACAGAACTTAAAATAGCTGACATTTTACAGAAAATGTTCACTGGCTCTCAAATTAGAGAACTGAAATCATACTTTGTTTCATTTTTAATTTTTTTCCCTGCTTTTGGCTTTCATTTTTTTTCTCTCTGGAGTTTTACAAGTTCAAAGAAGTGTAATTTATCTTCCATATATTCCTTTCTATTAACTTATCAATTATTTTCGTTTCATTTATAGCCATGAAGCAGACAGATACCTTGCCAAAAGAAACCAGCTTGTTATTTCTAGAAGCTTCAAGTAAATATAAATCAGGATCATTTTTGTCTATAGAAAGTACCTGAAGACTCATTTCTTCCAGAACAATATAAAACTTAACAAAAACAAATGTTCCTTTGTTGCATTTGTACTTACTATTCTCAGACCATTGGACAGAGCGTCTCCCTCTCATGGATTTTTTAAGTGTCACATAAAGCAAAGCTTCCCTCATGCCCTCTCTCACCTTGCAAGTTTTATCCTCCTTTTGAACACATGCTTGTCACTTGGTATCCCACACTGAAACGTTGAACTGGGCTTGCACCCATCTGCACTGGATTCAGTTACACAACACACCATGTGCTCTGAGACCAGAAAAGCAGAAGATTCCAAAACATCCATGTCTATATTTGGCGCTTGGAGTCCTAAAATTCTGTCCTGTCTTTAAAACCCTAGGTCACTCAGAGAAAGTAAACTGGAGTTGTTATTTATTTTTATGGCATACATTTTTAATAGTCTGTGACTTCTAAGTCAGGTCACATTGTATAGATAAATGTGTGTGCATATTAAAATTCCAGACTAGCTGGGCACGGTGGCATATGCTTGTAATCCCAGCAGCTCATGAGGCTGAGGCAGGAGGATTGTGAATTTAAAGCCAGCCTCAGCAACTCAGTGAGATCCTGTCTCTAAATAAAATATAAAAAAGGGCTGGGGATGTGGCTCAGTGGTTAAGTGCTCCTGGGTTCAATTTCTGGTACCAAACAAAGAAAAAGATTTTTAAAAATTCAGACCAGTGAGGATTCTGGGAGGTAGTCAGTAATACAACACGTTTTCTGCAAGTAGGCCAGTGTACATGTCATCCTCTCCATGCTCTGAACATTCCAAAATGCATTCATCCACCTTCTGGGCTTCTTGCTCTGGGAGATGCTCGTCTCAATTCAAGGTCACACACTGAACATGATTTCTTTGTTTTCAAGGGTAAATCTCCATCTGCTTATTACATCTTCTTACTGCATCACATTGATCACCTTTCTTTCCCCTCTTCCATTTCTCATTGGCTGGTAAATCTCTCACTACCCTTTGTGGATTTCCTGGAGGGACATTCTCTGACCTACCTTTCCATCCTTCAATAGGAGACTGCTAGCTTCCTGTTCTTACCTCTGTCAGGAAGCTTGTCTTGCCTGCTTTTCCCCAAACATGGTTTTCCTCAAAAACAGAGTTGTCATATTCATCTTTTTGCCCAGGAGCATGGTCCTGTGTCTACCATACAGCACCCACTTGATGAACATTTGTTCAATGCTGTTATTAAATATGATCCCAGATGATGAGAAAAATAGTATGAGTGGTTATAGCACCAGCAAGTCTAGAAAGAATGGGATAGGAATCAACTGTGATGGCAATGTCTGTTCCTTGGAATAACCTAGTAATAGTTCCAATAGACTTGTTTCTTGGGCCAAGATTTTGACTACCAGCCATAGGTGTTAAATGTTATAGGTAGGACACTGCAAAGTAGTATTTTGGAAGCTATACCTGTTAAAATAAAATTTTTGGCCCTTAAGAAAGAATAAACCATTTATACAGAGAAAGACAGTTCATAGGAAATCACAGAGATGCTGTACAATCTCAGAGCCATGATATCCAGTTATAGAGTAAGTATATTAAAGTGTTTCCCACAAAGGAATTCAGTATGACCAAGAAGTAGATATGGCTCACAGAGCAGGATGGATTCTCAATTGCATATTAATCTACATAGAATTTAAGAAGCAGGGCTCCCTAATTTGGTTTCTCACTATAACAAGTATAATCCACACAAACCCTTTTCAAAAGTCTTTTCATAACTGCGTTCTGTGCTTTGATAACTGTGATCGTACCTTTGCATAATCACTACTGTTCAACTTTGTCATCAAACATTGAGACTTAATTCCTTGGGTTTCCACACTGTGAGGCCATCAAGGGGCAAGGTAATTCACCTCTCCTAAGACAAGGCTTTCCAAATGCTTTGGCCCACAAAGCGAGAAGCCCACTTAGCTTTCTACTATAAACAGTTTGGTTAACAAAACTCTCATTCCAACAGCCCAGCACCCAAACCACACTCTCCTTTGGGGACTTCTAGGAGGGAAAGAGAAGGAATGGGGAAGTTATTTTCCTAACAAGAAGCCCCCTTGAGGCAGCAGTAACTCAAGAGCTGTTGCCCAAGCCGTTGGGTGGGTGTCACTTCATCTTCTACTTAATTTCCACAAAAATGCAAGTCATGCAGTTTTTTTGTGTGTGCATTCTCTCCTAAACTAATATTTGTATTTCTTAAAAAAATGGTCCTTTGAGGTGCTACACCAGACCTGGGAGGCTGCATCAAGATCATCTAAATCTTCTGCGTGTCTTATAAACAATCAGCCCCAGTTCTTCTCATCATTTGCCAGTTGGTTTTGTGTTTTTTTCTTTTAGAGAATGGTAATTTTAGAAATTTTGTGAACATCTACACATGTATTTAAATACATATATATACACAGATCCACACATATGTATATAATTATATATGTATACACTTATATAGTCTCAGTAAGATACATAAAATTATATTATATTTTTAAATGAAAAATATTTGAGCAATTATTAGATGTAAAAATATTATATGTTATGTATGTATGTACCAAACTTTTGGATTGGATATCTAGATTTGTTCATAGTTATTTAAATTTGGGTTAAAGTAGTGCTTTCTTAAAAGAGGACCATCAATCACTCTAATGCTTGGATTATTCCATCTCTCTTAATCATTTTTAGTATTTAATATTTTTCTTTCTTTTATAACTCCTCACTTGCATCCATGGGAGGAGATGAATTTAACTCAATGTTTCAGCCAAAAATTTGAGTGACTCTTTAATAGACCTGGCTATTTATTTTGACCTTCTCCTTAAAAAAATGGTCTCAATTCCTCTCTTGGGAGGAATAACACTTGAATCCTTTTGTAAAATCTAAAATTGATTTTTTCAAGAAGCACACACATCCTATCTAGACTCCTACGGAAGACTGGGCAGTCATTCAAAATTCAAGAGCACAATTGAGGCAGACAACACTTTGCATACAAACAGCTTCCCCAGCATGTCTTTTTAATTTCACCAAGTTAAGACTAAACAGAAGTGGAAAGAGCAAATCACTCCAAATTTCCTTCTTAGGGTCCACAAATTCCACATTCAGCAATCCTTGCAGCCTTTGCTTTCTCCTTTAGCTGGAAAGCTCAGGGGTGTGAGGTCAGCACAGTGAGTTAATCCACAGCAGTAGAGATACTAATTTTCTCTTGCCATGGGCTACTTGGAGCTGAGAACGCCTAGTCAGTCACATTATTGGGCTGGCTATAGTCTAATGCAAAAAGCTGGAAACAGAAAATTTATTCCATTTGTGACTGAGACTAGACTCCAAACATAGTTTCAAACAAAGAGGCCAGGGTTGTTGTGTACCCTAGTGTGGTTATTTTATGAGGTGCATGTCATAGGCAACAGTTTTGGTAGAAAACCAGCTGATGCAATGCATCTAGGTTTCCATCATTAAAGAGATGTGCATTTTTATCCTTTTCCAATTTTTCTTTTTCCATATTTTTATCAGTGCATTATAGTTATACATAATGGTGGGATTTGTGGTTACATATTCATATATTCATACAATATAACAATATAATTTAGCCAATCTCACTCCCCAGTATTTAATCTCTTTAGTGAAATATAATACAGAAGCAGGAAAGTATTGGAGTCTTCAGTGCACACCTCCATGCATTTTGCCAACTTACTCACCCCTACATAATTACCAGCCAGATCATGAAAAGTCCCCTCTCAATTTCATCCCACTCCCCTAAAAATAACTGTAATCCTGACTTCCAGGCAGTGGTATCATATTGTGTTTGAATTAATATTTTCCTAGTGAGTAATGAGTCAAAACACCTGTTCATATACTTATTTGTCTCTGAATATCTCTTTTGTAAACTCTCTGTTCAATTTTTTGCTCATTTTCCCAATGAGTTATCTATTTAGAACAGGAGTTGACAATATTTTTATGTAAAGGACCAGACCAAATGTATTTTAGCCTTTGCAAAATATAGGCCATATAGGCTCGGTTACAACTAGCCTACTTCACATGATAGCACAAAAGCATCTATGGACTATACATGAATGAACTGGGGTAGCTGTGCCCCAGTGAAACTTTATTTACCAAAACAGTCTATGCCTTGAATGTGGTCCACAGTCCATGATCTGTCCACCATTGATTTAGAAGATCTATGTGATTGTGACTTTTAAACATTAGCAGCAGTTGAGTTATATACCAGAGCTTTCTGTCTTCCCTAAATCCATCTTCCTGTTATTTACTATAAGATACTATTATAACAGGTGACCATAATACCTGGTCAAAAAATTACAGATATTGGAGACCAAATATTGAGTGCAAGGGAAGTAGTTTCAGTAAGGATACTCTTTTGAGTTCCTTTCTCCTTAGTTTTTTTCTGAGATGTCAGCATAATGGCGGGAGATATAGCAGTCAGGTTGTAAGCATGAGACAACTAAGATTCTGAAATTTATCACTAAGAAAGGCAGAACAGAGAAAATCTGAGACACTTATAACATCGTAGGAATGCTACAACCAGTCCAATCTTTTCACATTTTTATGTGCAAAAAATGACTTTCTACATGGTTTAAGACACTCCTATTTCAGTTCTGTATCCAGTAGCCAAGAATAATACATAACGGATAAAAGAAAAACCCTACCATATTTCATTATATATTTACATATTTTTTTAATATATATATTTTTAGTTGTAGATGGACACAATATCTTTATTTTTTTGCTTATTTTTATGTGGTCCTAAGGATCAAACCTAGTGCCTCATGCACATGAGGCAAGCACTCTAACGCTGAGCCACAATCCCAGCTCATATGTTTACATCTTAACTTCACAATGAAAGTTTAGTTTTTTACCTTTATTGTTTAGCTATATCATTTGTCATCATTGGGCACTTAGCACATACTCGTTTATCTTTTTGTGTTGTCTCTCTCTTTCTCTGTTTCTGTCCCATTTCCTCCTCTGGGTCTTATGCTTTAGGATGGAAAAGAAGTACCCCATATGGGATATTTCTGTCTTTGTGTCCAGAGTACCTAAAAGTATATAAATTATGTATAGTTGGTGCCCCCCAAATAGTTCTTTGTGATGCTAATGTTGATGTTAAAGTGGTCAAGAACATTGTTTTTTCCACAAAAGCACAGTATATTTTTGGCCAGAAAAACAGTTAAAGAATGGCAATGCTGCGGTCCATTTTCTAAGGGCCAGGTTGTATAGCCTTTAATTAGGTGTGCAGTTCTATGACAATAATACACTAAGTTTTGGCAACTGAGTAAATTACACTAATGCTCTTGGGCCTACCCAGCATCAATTAGTCCTCCAGCATACTAATTGGAGGTTGATTTCTTTTATTTTGGGTAGATTTAAGCTAGAGGCTCAGGTGATCATAGAATGCTCTCTCTTATAAGGTAAGGTAGAGGGGTTCATATTTCCTGATTGGCGTCCCTTGAAGTTGTACAGAATTGAGCTCATATCCTCCTAAAACACTGCTTCCTGAGACAATATTCTACATAGTTTGAAAGTATGAAATATGCTTTCCAAAGCATAATCTCATTTAACAATTTTAGAACAGCTACTCCTTTCATAATCTCCATGGTCTGTCTGCCTTAGTTTACCAAATGCTATTATTTTTAGCTAATGACAATTTTTGGAATAAACTGTTTCATTGGAAGGCAACTGGACAGAAAACCACAGGAAGATACAATACATTTGCCAACTCATATTTCATGGCCAAGATGGAAGAGCAACATGAAGCCAGGAAATACTTGAAAAAACTTCTGATATTCAATTAAAGATAAAGGCAAAAACTTTACTCAAGTTTTAGAGACAATATCCATTACAACTTTTATACCACAGGAACCCAGGGAGAAAATATCACAATGTAAAGGGAAAGGAATTGGGGCCAATGCAGTCCCCTGGCCTCACTTTTTTTCTGTGAGGGGTCTTCAACTCTGACCTTCCAGACCAGGGCTTTGTCCGAATTAAAGAGCATAGAAAGGCTCTAGGATGCTGACAAAAGAAGAAAAGAGAAGGGAACACACCTCAAATGGAGTCCAGAATTTTGTATCAACTTAAAAATCAAATCTGGCCTTGTTACTAAGTTGTAGATAGCCAAATTAATGCCAATGTTTTGACTGGGTTGGTCCCACATGATTATCTTACCTTCAGCTCAGGCTGAACATCTTGTCTTTACATTTGCAGGTGGGAGGCTGATTCTGATTATAGGTTCAAATGCATATTACTACCTAGAGATTTTTTGTGTGCATGTTTTAGCAGAGGTACACACCAGAGAAATGACACAATATAAATGTCCACTCCAGGCTTCAATGAGCAGTCTTTTCAACATGTGACAGGATTTAATGAGAGGGGAGAAATAAACTTTTCCTATTCTTATGATCAAAAGAATGATCATTTTTCAAACCACCTTGGTTTCTTCAACTCTCTTGTCTTGTAGTCTAGTCTGTTCTAAAATCTCTCTCTTCTGTCTGAAGCACTGCACAGCACTTTTCCAAGTAGGAAGCCGGAGCCTAATAATACTATAATTGCAAAAGCAAATACATAAGCCATTACAAAATCAGCAGTAACTCCTTCTTACTTAGAACTTTAGAATCTTTTTTTATTGGGAAAAGAACATTCTTTTCAAAGCACTGTTCTTTTCTTTGTTGTCTGAGTTTCCTTTGCCTACTTGGGACAAAAACTAAAGCTGTTAGGAGTAAAGGCTTAGTGCTTGAGTACCATATGTAGTCCATACAGGCAGGGAATTGTTAATTTTCCAGACTGCTATTACAGGATAGGAAGGCATCAAAACCCTCTGTAAAGTAAAAGAGCCTTTTGAGATTGTAGGAGTCCTTAAAATTCTCCCCCACTCTCCAAAACCAGAAAGGGGCTAAATAACTTTTATCCTTACTTGGATGTTCTTTGGGGTGGGGCTACTTAATAATTACATCTGGATAAGAGATCAAAACCAGACTATCCTAGGCAAAGCTATCAGTGTGAATACCCTGAACATATGGCTGTTTCCCTCCAAGACCTGATGCAAATCTGAGATCAAATGTGCACAGAGAAACCCAGAATGGAGGTGTGTGGATACAGCCAATGGTTTTCAGAACACCAGTTAAATGATATCGCACATGGGGCTGTGCAGTATCAAATTAGAGTGGTGATTTCAACCAGGGCAATTCTGACTCCCAAGGGACACTGAGCAAAGTCTGAAGCCATTTTGGTTGTCATGACACAGAGTTGGGGGAGGGGACACTACTGACATATAGTGTGTAGAGCCTAGAGATACTGTTAAACATACTATACTGCACTGGACAGCCCTCAAAACAAAAACTCATCCAGACCTAAATACCAACAATGCTCAGTTTGAGAAACTCTGAATTAGAGCCAGCAGAAGCTAGAGCAATAGCTAGGCTGGTTCATGGCCATTCCAAAACACACGTGCATGGGATTTATGACCTATGAGTGTGTGAAAGGACAATCTAAGTTGAGCATGGTTAACTTCCAACCACACCAAAATCAGGGCTCCCCAGTTTCCACATGCACAGGGAACAGAAGTTAGTGTCAAAATCTTATTATTTTGTATGTCCAAGTCACATTTCTAGATAAACTGTAAACTTCAATTGATTCTGTTCTGAGGTTCATCATCTTTTATTATTTATTTTGGCTATTGCTCTATAATCTGGAATAGAAGGAGCCCTTCATATATTATTCCCTAAGGTCACTCCAACTGAACACTCTGATGAAAATTTTTCCACTTCCAGAGTTAGAGAAGCAGACCATGACTTCTGGTATATTTTATAATGGGACTTGAATAAGGCCCATCCTATCTGGCATGTTCAAAAATCATGCTTTAGAATGAAAAAAGAAAATTAACTAGCAATGCTACTCAGTACACATTTTCCAATATGGGCCAACATGTATATAAGAAGCTTTGCTTTTTTTCTCTCTTAAATTGCTTTCACTTATTCTTTTGATGCCTTTCTCAGATAAATTCTCTATGTGACTCACATTGAAAAAAAATGAGAAATTTTCTTGCAGCCAGAGTTGTTGGCAGAAAGCTGACATTCTGTTCCATTCCTGTCCTACCAACGTACACACATTTAACTCCAAAGAATGACTGATGGAAAAAAAAAACCCTCTGGGCCCTGATTGAAACATCAAACCACCTAACAGAGTGGTAGCCTTCATAGTAAATATTTAATTGGCCTTAGTCATAAATACATAAATACTTCATGGTGACATTGAAACCACATAATTCTGATTGAAATTTTAAGGAATACTTATTTAATTTATAGATAGGTACCCTCTCATTTCAGTCTTTCTTCTAAATCATAAGAAGAATATTGAGTCTTGACATCTTGTTAGAGTATTTTTGGTCAGGCCATATTTTACCATAAAAAAGGTGCTTATTAATGAGAAATCTCTAAAACCTGGGACCAGATTTTTTTTTTTTGGTACTGGAGATTGGACTCAGGGGCACAAGACCACTGAGCCACCTCCCCAGCCCTGTTTTGTGTTTTATGTAGAGACAGGGTCTCACTGAATTGCTTAGCACCTTGCCCTTGCGGAGGTTGGCTTTGAATTCTCAATTCTCCTGTCTCAGCCTCCCTAAGTGCTGGGACCAAATTTTAAATCCAATGCTAGATTTCCTAGAATACATGGAATTTACATAAAAAACTATTTAGAATACAGTCATCAGTTCAATCAATACTGGATTACACTGTTTCAGTTGTGCCTATGGATTATGTGGGTAGAAAAATGACACTGAACATTAGACAGAAGGTATTTAAGTCTTTGGGGGAGTAAGTTGACAAACCTTATGTCTGTCTCCATCACACTATCATGACCTCGTAGGTTTACATAAACCCATCTGTAGTTAGAACTTTCCATATGTCATCATCATTTACAAGTTACTTCATCTCTATAGAGCCATAAAAACTATGACAGAAATGTTTTTTAAGCCTAAACTGAAAAGTCAAATCAATTAAAACATGAACTTGGAGATTTTCCCACAACATTACACAACCCACTACAGTCTTTTATTATCTTTGATTAGGGGTCAGAAACTAGAGCCACTTGGACAAAATCCAGTCCATTGCTTACTTTTGTAAATAAAGTTTTATTGGAAGACAGCCACAATTTACTTGTGTAGTATCTGTCTGCTTTCAACATACAGAAGTAGAGCTGAGTAGCTGTGACAACCTGTCTGGTCTGCAAAGCTGAAAATATTTACTCTCTGGCTTTCTACAGGAAAAGTTTACTGACCCTTGCCTTAGATCCTGGGGCTGCTTCCAAGTGAACACTTTTATACAGGGGTATTTGTGTATATAATTAATAACCTTAAATAAAGAATGTTTCTGCAGACTTAACAAAATATGCAAACAATCAAAAAGCAAGAATACTTGGTGCTAGCAAGAAAGGTGTTTCTAAAGGATGCTGACTCTGAAAAGAATTAGCTTAAAACAATGGAATTTGTATAAATAATTTGCAATTGATACAGTATTTGGTTGGTATGTACATTTCTTGATGCAAGGGTAAGGGATTTTTTTATTTGCTCTGGTGAATGTTTTTAAAAAATGGAGATATAATAATTCTATAGAATATAGCTGTGTTAAAACACTTGCAAAAACCATAATAAAATACTTATGTTAAGGAAATAGATAATCACTAAGATAGACTTCTAGAAGAGAGTACAAAACCAAACATGAGTTTCTCCATACTTGGGCCCTCCATCTCAGAACAGCTCTCACTTCCAAACAAATCCCACCATTTTCTCTTAATGCATCCACCCTCATTGGAGCCTTTTCGAATCTTCAATTCAAATGTTCTCATCTTTGAGACAACCTCCAATCCTTTCTCCTTCCTTGATTTTGTTCAAAGAATATGGTCCCTCTTATCTTCCAGGCCTCCCTATGTAGCCTGGATTCTAAGACCAGCTGCAGAAACCTTTCTTGCCCTTCCCTTGTTTCCAGGCTATGAATTAGCAAAGTCCATTCCAAATCAACATCAGACCACACACCTCTTCCCTCAAGTGGGAAAGAAGTATACTAAAAGAAAATGCACAAATGTCCAGACTAGACAAAAATCCATGATTCTTATCTCAGAGGCGCCCATTGCTCCATTGTGTTCTTCCTCCTCCTGGATCTTTATCTCTTCCTGCATCATAACCGTTTCATTCCATGTTGCCAGACCCTGTCACCTTGGGCCTGTGGCAGGATAGTACATCATGGCCAGAGCACATGCAGAGCAGGCCTGTTCACTTTATGGTCACTGGGAGGTAAAGATAGAAAGAGGAGAGGCAGGACTTTCCTAAATCCATTCCCAAACTTGCACCTTTTATCCCAGAGAAACCAGCACAATTTCTGGGAATATTTTTCCCATGCTCATGCCTGTCTAATGTGATTAGACTGCAGGCCAGCCTCAGCATCAGGAATCTTAAAGACTCCACAAGAGATACACTCAGGGATGGGAACCACTGACCTACACCTTAATTCCTCCCAAATAAAAATCCTCATCTGAGGCCTTTCTCCTGAGCTTCCATCAAAAAGCTCCCTGGATAGTCCTGAATGAGTATTCCATAGGTATTTCTAAGATACCATGTGAAATGTCAAACATTATCCATACCCCTTTCTCACTATAAAGTGCCTATTTTACTGCAATGTTTCACCTTTAACCAGATTTCTGAGCCAGGGAAAATTATTCCACCAGAATTTTATACACATCCATTTAGTTTGGGGCAGGAGCCTAGGAGCAAGTTATTTTGACTTAATTTTCCGTGCTTATCTAGGGTGGCTGGGAACAAGATGTCTGTGAATGGTATGAATAGCCAGATTCTCCACCAGTCTTCCTTTGCCATTGCCAGTCAATTTGTGACCAATGCCATCCAACTCAATAAAGCACCATGTCAGAAGTTTCTCTCAAATCCATCACTTCCTTTTTTCTGTTGTTACCAATTAATCTCTTTAATGGTCTCCCTGGCCTCTCTGCTCCACCTTCCAAAGCCACAAACCACTTATCCTCCTTTCATCTGATAGAATTGTTTTCCTAAAATTAGCCACATTCCATCAGCAACAAAATATGGACACCCCAGAATCCACTGGACATTTTTTGTGAGCGCTTGGGAGACCTCATGCTGTTTAATGTTTCCATGCCTACATTCCTCCTCCTTTTTCCCTCCAGGACACATTTACACTAGGTTTTTATGGGAGAGCTCTGAAGTCACATTTCTACTGGTAAAGCTTCCCTGGACACCCAGAGGCCAATGTACCCCTCCCTTCTTGAGCTACCCAGCCCCTGGATGTGACTTCTCTTGGATGAATATTCATCTTTTATTTTCCACATATGCCTTCCTTCCTTGACTGATGCTCCTGAAGGCAGGGCCCAGAGCATTCTGATTTTCAGATCTGCAGACTTTAGCACAGGGTGGGAACATTGCAGAAAATGTGGTAAGGCAGGCTTAGTGAATGGATACATGAATGTCCAAGGAGACAAGGATTATTTGGATCTGACTGTTGTGAGTGAGTACAGGTGCCTGAGGCAGATGTGTGAGCAAACATATGGAGACCAACTTGTCAAAAAAGTATGGGCCTGGAAAAAAACGACAGGCTGTCAAGTTCCATACTACCACTGGGGAACACTCACAGACACATAGGTATTATATAATTTCCTTGTGAAAGGTAAGTTATTCATTCTGACAGCAATGACTGATGAGTGAGTACATCCCAGAGCTATGTATGCTCACAGTTGTAATCAGAATGACACCCCAGGTACCAACACCAGGACATTTGTTCTTGTTCCTTCATGGAGGAACTTTTTAGAATAACAAAGAAAGAGACTGATATGTAGTTGATATTTGCATGGAACTTGAGAAATGATTTATGCTTGAAGTTCTCTTTCTAGAACAAAGAACAAGTTTGTGGGAGGTGTTTTGTCTTCTGTGTATTTGATCCCAGGTTAATAAGAAGGATGATAAATAAAATTCTATTAAAAAAAAAGCTCAATGTTCTTGCAGTCCTGTCAACATATGGTGTTCAAACAAAGTACAACAAACATGTTATTTCATTATGCTTTGCTAACCAAAAGAAATTTTAAACAAGTACTATAAAGTGAAGCAAGGGGAATTTCTTTCTGAAATTGAGTACCTGAGCCTATCAGACTTCTGAGTCATGCCATCTTCAGATGAACCTTTCACAGGAAGGATCTCAGGACCCATTTGTAACACACATTCTTCCTATTTGGAGTATCTCTGACATCACTTAAGACATTACAGAGAAGGTTCCCTGAAGAAATACATTGTATAGCATCAGTCTCATTTGCTGACCATGATGTTACTTCCTGATTGCCAGCCATTTCAGATGAGAATGGGCACATTTAGGGTGGTTTGGCCATAGACAATGCCAGTCATTTCAAATCATGAAAGTCATGATCCAAACAGGGTTTCTCAGACTCAGCACTATGGACATTTCGGGCTGGATAACTCTATGTTGTGAGGTATATTATGTTCATTGTAGGATGTTTAGTGGAATCCCACTAAAATGACTTTAACACTCCCTCACAGTTCTGATAATCCAAAATGTCTCCAGGCATTACCAAATGTCCCATGGTTTGCAATAAAATCCTCCCTACCTCTTCACCCACCATTGAGAAATGGTAGTCCTAAAAATGGCATCTTGCTGGACAATTCTCAAGATAGCTATTAGTATGAATACCAGTTGAGAGACTCAAACATTCCACTGATAGATAGATCTGGCTGTATAGCAAAGCTCACTCTAAGAAGATCAGCACCTCCCCTCACCCTGTATTCACCACACATCAAAAGTGGTCCTAAAACCAATGTCATACAGAGCCTTAAGGAAGAGTTAATTCAACATCTTCCTGTTCTGAGAGGCTATCAAATGCAAGGGAAAAAGCTAGGATATTGCCTTTCTTGCTTTCTCTCCCTCTCTTTTGTCATAATTACCCAAAGAGAAATGTTATCACTATGGCCTCTCCTGGAACCAAAAGGCAGAACCACTTGTTGCCATAGCAACAGAGCCAGAGTTCATTTCCCACACCCCTGTGAGTTCACAGTGCAGGCTCCTGGTGCTACCTGACTTGATTTTCTAATTGTTTGAACAAAGGAATTAGTGCACTCAGGCAATACAGTTCAAAAACGAAAACCTCAATCACAAGTGATTCAAATATATGGTCTTTCAAGCTAAAAGGGAACTTTATATTTGAAGAACATTGCAGGGAATATAACCAACATTGATGTTTCTTTGTGGACTGCTTAGTTCACTTTGGAATAATGCAGCATATAGCAATACATGTGAAAGTTTTGCAGAGAAATATTCAGAAGACTAACAACCTCCTCCAAATGGACTATTTGTTTTTATCCTCATATCTTCAGTACCTTCAGCATCCTGCATCAGTGTTACTTCCCTGATCCCCCAGCAAAGACAATGTTCCATCTCCATAACCCCCTAGCACCTTGTTGATAATCTGTACCACTATAGTGACTTTCCTTTTCATGTCTAAATTTGCTGCCATATGGAGAATATAGTCTAGTGTTGTGTTGAGAGAGGAACAGTTCCAGCTTAATTTAGAAGACTCCATTATGTCTGAAACTTAGGGAGAGATGAAAATCAAAGAATGTCAATTGAAACTCATATAAGAATTTAGAAAAACAAGAAAAACACACTTATGAATCAACTTTTGAACTCAGACTTTCTGGCAGGTGATTTAGAGTTAGTATGGATACAATCTGAAATCCTAAAAATTCCATTGATGAGTTAGAGTGCCTATGTCATTCATTCATTCATTCATTCTAGAAATATCTACTATTTACTATGAGATAGACACATGGCAGGTGAGAATAATGTCTCATATTTGTATGTTTTGCAGTCTATGAAACAGATTTATCCACATAACCTAATCAGAGGAATATCCCAAAATGCATTGAATGGGTTGCGTGTCCTAAAATCATATAAAAGTAAGAGATTCAGCTCTTTCTGATTGATGCTATCCTTGTTCTTTTATAATTACTTACATTTAGAATGACACCTCTGAAGAACCAACTGCATGCTTCTTCATAGCCAAGAAATTAAAATTTCCAACTTATAAAATTTCAGTATGAAACATGGCTATCAGAGTTTGACTCTAGGGGGAATTCTGTCATAGAAGTGGGTATTTCCACATAAGAACTTCCCCCTGTGACAAGTCCCCTCAGCTTTGTCCAAGGGGACAAAACTCATTTAGTTATTAAGATAAATAGCAAGGGAAAGTCAAACTGAAGATAAATGAATTTAACAATTTTTCTTAGGCTTATAAAGTTGTCAGAGCAAAGATTTCCAAAGTTGTTCCTTACCAGTAGACACTAAAAGGTTACCTTGAGGCACCTTTACATGCATTTACAAAAGTCTCCATTTAAAACAAAGTAATGCTGCTGTAGATTTTGAAAACAGAAATAATCATTTACATTTACATTTGGGTCACTCAAAATATATATATATATTTTTTTTTTCATGGACACTCCACATTTCAAAAGGCTAAAGATCTTCTGGCTTGTCCACCTTCAGTATATACCTGTCCTGGCCTTTAAAGAGGGACTTAGTCTTGTAAAACTGGTTCTTGAAGTTTTTGAGCATTTTAAATAGGCTTGGATATGGTTACAGAGATTGAGGTTGGTGGATTGGAGAAAAAAAGAAGACATGGTAAGCAGTATTTCTGGGTACTGAATATTTGGTTGTCACCAAGAAGTTCATGCAAAAGATTTGAGTTATTTCAAAATGATTTCAGGCTGTACGAACAGTATTTTTTGACTCTTCTAAAACTAAGTCATTCATGAACTATATGATATATAGCTAGCCCTTTGAAATTATACTATTGCTCAATTATCCACTTACATTTCCAAAAAAAGAGCAAGAAAAGTATTGTGTAGAACATACAGGTCAACTCTTATTTCTGGTAATGGTTACATTTTAAGATACATTAAATATGTCTCCTGTGGTTTTGCACTTCAGGTGTTATTTCATCTTCTTTGCTTGGCTTTGTCTCATGCTGTACCAGAAACCAAAAGAGCTACTTCTTGAAGGTTCATTTCAGAAATTACTGGGCTCACATGGACCCTTCCATGATGAAGCTCCTTTTTGATAAAATCAGACTTGTAAAATATAAATTCTAAAATATTTTCCTTGATGCATTCAGAGTGGATTAAAAAAAGGATGCCTAATTTTCAATTCCTGAAATAAAACAGGGCATCTTTTTAAAAAAGAAAATATCTAAATAAAAGGGATTTATTTTTTTCTTGAGGAGACTTTCCAACAATCTGGCATTTGAATTCATTGGAGTATCTCCTATAGTAAGTTTCCATACGGGATTTGCACTGGCAAGAATTGAGGAGTGTGGTTTTCAGGTATTAGAGTTGATTAGGCTTATATTGTTTCATTATTAATCCAACAGCCAGTCCAGCTCAACAGTCAATCCAGTCCTGCCTCATGTGAATCACAGCTGGAAATCCTACTTGCAAATCCTCAATTTCCACTTCCATGTGAAAAGGATGGTTTGACAGAGGACATTAAGAAGTTTTTGGTCCACATTGGGCACTTTAGATGCATTTGGCATGAGAGGGTCCCCATTACACAGATAACATACTATATAAAATATTTGTTATTTAGTACACGCACACAATCCAATCTGTCCTTGTGATTAGAAATCACTGCAGACTATGGACCAATATTGTACTACATTGGAATAAGAACAAAACACATTTTATGCACTACTTGGGGAGATGCCAGATCTTTATTATAAACATGGTAACCAACACTTGGTCTCTCATGAGCTTTCCTAGACTCTATTTCCTTTTAATCCAATGGACAGATTCCAATGTATGTACTTAACATTGGAGGAAACATATTCTCCAAGGCAGTGGAAGAAATTCCTGTATTTACCAAATGGAAATTCCTCCATTTGCTTTCCAGACCTCTTGAAAATAACCACAGGAAGAAATGGAATACACTTTTACTGAATCCAAACTCTAAAGTACTTTAGCAGATTCTGCAAAATGAATACAGAAGAAGAAATTATGACCTTCTACTTGAAATAATTGTTAGGATTATGTAAAAAATGGCAACATTCTTTAGTGACATCTTTGTCATTCTACAAAGCATTCAAGAAGTGTAACAATTATTGATACTAGTTCCTACCAATTAAGAGGTGATCATCAGCAACCATAGTAGCCAGATCTTTGTTATATAAATCCAGATCATGGTTGTGTAAATTCAGCCAAGGACTTCATTACATCAGAGCATGAGATGAAGCTAAAATGTTAAAGTTTATAAACATAGCAATGATATTGAACCCTGCAAACTGGAAAAAAATGAAAAAGAGTGTGTAAGTCCCTATGGTCGATAAATCAAGACTTGACCAATTCATGATATTTTGATGTTCACATGGCAACTAAAATTATTTTCTTCTTTTCCAACTATCCCCACAATCTTGGCTTCTGTCTGTATTTTTCATCTCCTTTTCAAGGTGAGTGATTTTAGGAGACACAGTGTTGTGTTAAAATAAGAAGACAGGAGATTATAGATTCTTCAACTTTAATCACTTGGTATCTATGGCAGTTTACTTAAGACTTTGGATTTATTTTATCACTTCTAAAACAGGGAAAATAATATTTGCTACATGAGAATAAGACGGAATAATATATGTGAAACTGTTTGAAACTGCTAACCTGCAGTTTTAATCTCCATACAACATAAATACCTACATAGGTAACTCAAGAGAATCCACAGGTAAATTATTAGAATTAACAAGAGTTCAGCAATGTGGCTACAATAATTTCAATATACAAAAACAAACATAATTATATAAATCTCCAGCCAGGAATTGTCAGCTCTGATATTACAAACCGTGCCACTTATAAAACAATACATAATGTACTCAAGAAAAAGCTACCATAATATGAAAGACTGCTAAGTAGGAGAGTTATACATTTTTAATTATTGAAAGTCACTAAAGAAGTATGAAGTAAATGGAGAAAAATATCATGTTCATGCATATGAAAACAAAATATCAATACAATTATCAATTTTTCTTAATTTTTATAGATTTGATACAATTCAAATTTGTAACTGATAATTTTCTGTGGAAGCTGACAAGAAAGATGTCAAGTAAGGCCAAGATTTTTAACAAATACATGAAGAAATATTCAATATCCCTAGTAATCAGGGAGATGTGAATCAAAACTATATTGAGATTTCATCTCACTTCAGTTAGAATGGGAATTATCAAGAATACAGCTAGACATGGTGGTGCATGCCTGTAATCCCAGAGACTTGGGAGGCTGAGGCAGGAGGATTGTGAGTTCAAAGCCAGCCTCAGCAACTTAGCAAGGCCCTAGGCAACTTCAAGGGACCCTGTCTCAAAATAAAAAGAATTTTTAAAAGGGGCTGGGGGTGTGGCTCAGTGGTTATGTGCCTCCAGGTTAAATTGTGGTGGGGGGGAGGTAGAGAGAGAGGAGAGTAGGGGTATATATAGAGAGAGGATATAAACAATAACAAATTATGGTGAGGATATAGAGGGAAAGGTACATTTATGCATTGTTGGTAGGATTGTAAATTAATACAACCACTTTGGAAAGCAGTATGGAAATTCTTCAAAAAAAAAAAAAAACTAGGACTAGAACCACCATATGACCCAGTGGTAACTCCTTGGTTTTTATCCAAAAGAGCTAAAAGCAGCATTATATAGTGATATAGGCATATTAATGTTTATAGCAGCACAATTAACAATAGCCAAGTTATGGAACCAGTGCAGATAAAGAATATAT
Organism: Xerus rutilus; assembly: GCA_028644305.1. Lineage (NCBI taxonomy): Eukaryota > Metazoa > Chordata > Mammalia > Rodentia > Sciuridae > Xerus > Xerus rutilus. Next base: position 115,727,941 of record CM053417.1, on the reverse strand, counting down.
TCTGTATATATACAATAAAGTTTTACTCAGTTATAAAGAAGAATAAAATTGTAGTATTTGCTGGTATTTGCTGGATGAACTAGAGAACATCATGCTAAGTGAAATAAGCCAGACTCAGAAAGTCAAGGGTCAAATATTTTCTCTCATATGTAGAAGCTAGAGAAAAATAAGGTGGAAAAGGTAGGATCTCATGAAAGAAAAGAGAATAGTGGAGTAGAGGAAGGGAATAGAGGGGGAGGAAGGAAGAATGGGAAAAGGAAGGAACCGAGAAATGAAACTAACCAAATTATAGTTGTACATCCATGAATATACTTCAGTGAATTCTACCTTTATGTATATCTATAAAGCACCAATTAAAAAAATAAATAAATAGAGGGAAGATAGTAGAGGAAAGGGAGGAGGAGAGAAAAAGAGAAAGTACTTAGGACTAAAACAGATCAAATTATATTCCATGCATGTGTGATTATGTCAAAATGAATCCACATATTATATACAACTATAATTCACTAATACATTTTTTTAAAAGTATAAGGGGACAAAAATGTACAAATAAAAAAGATGAAATTAATTAAAGAAATTCTAAGTTGGGTACAGTGGTGCATGTCTGTAATCCCAGCACTTTGGGAAGTTGACAAGAAAGATGTCAAGTAAGGCCAAGATTTTCAACAAATATGTGAAGAAATATTCAATATCCCTAGCAATCATGGAGATCCAGTTTCCAAAGGGTGACCTAAAGATCAGGCAAGCTGCTCACATAATGAATTGCATTGTAGTAGAATAACACTGAGCTTAAGGAGCCTAAATGTTTTATAACAGACGGCAAGCCTGTCTAACCTTTGTCCCCAAGGGAGACAAAGGATGTACTTTTTATTATACTGGAAAGCAAACAAACCTGCCTTCACTCTTTCTCAAGGCAGTGTCTGGCCATGGGAGCATTCTGGATCACAGGGTAGGCTGGAAGTGTGTGGGAGTTGAGGGCCCAGATGAGTATGTACATACACCTGTCTCATCATTCCCCCTGGCATATTTCTGACTTATGTTCTACAGAGGTTCAGCAGAACGGAATCTGGTTTCCCACAATAGTGACTAACTAACACCTTTACTGGCTTTCCTCCTTTTCCTGTCTTACCTCCTTATTCCCTCATTCTGCTCCTGGGATCAACTCTCAAATAAAATGCCTATACCCAGTTCCTGGTTTCAGTCTCTTGGTTTTTGGAAAACCATACCAAAACATACAACGCAAAGAAATAAACCCATAACAAATTTCTAGTGTCCATGACTAACATCTTTACTTTGTGATGTGTAGACTTGGCCTCAAAAATGAAAGGAAGTCATACTTGGTAGTAAATATCTTGGTGTAAAAATATAATCTTTCCCCTAATAGGATAGCTCTTGATTCAGAGTTATCATGATGGTTCAAATCTTCACTCAGGTAGGCTCCTAGTTAGATTAAAGCAAGATAATCTTAAGCTTGATAGAGTCCAACCTCCTGCAATAAATTCAATAGGTTTACCAAAGATAGCAAGGTGGCAGGCCAGGAAATGAGCTCATCCTTTAGAAATATGCCTCAGCCTCTTGCCACTCCAGTACTTTGAAATGCAGCAGAGAAAGAACAAGAAATTGGTTGGCATAAGTATGAATCTAAGACCCAATGTGTGTAAACGTACAAATTCCTTGGGGGTTACTAGAGCTGGCAATAATATCTGACTCAGGATATCTGCCCTAGGGCTTCTCTTTATGGTATTCTCCAGCCAAAGAAGTACATTTTGGACCAACTAAACTGTATATCTTTAAGAAATCTACTACATTTCTATAAGATTTGTTTTCTCGATTTACTAAATAGTGGTGATAATGTCCACATCTCATGGTTTTACACAGATTATATATGATAATATATGTCAAACTAATACCACAGGTATCTATCTCTTTCATTTAGCAAGTGTTTATTAAGTTCTGTGCATGTGCTTGGCAGTATTCTCAGAGCCTAGGATACAATAGTAAACAAATCAGACAAATATCCCTGTCCTCATGGAGCTTAGATTCAAACAAGAAAAGTTAGACAATAAAAAGTAAGTAAAATACACAAGTATACTATTTGGGACATTAGATAGTGATAAATACTAAAGAAAATAAGAAGTACAGCAGACTAGGGAAGCATCAGAAAGGAGGAAGCAGGATGGGATGAGACAGGGCAGCAAATATTACCTACTAAGGTGATCAGAGTAGGCCTTAATGAGGTTGAGATTAGAGAAAGTACAGACTTACCTTGGAGATGCTGCATGTTCAGTTCCCAATCATTGCATTAAAGTGAATATTGGAATAAAGCTAGTCACATGATTTTAATTTTAATATTTATTTTTTGGTTTCCCAGTATACATGAAAATTACTGCAGTCTATTGAGTGTCAATAGCATTAGGTCTAAATGAACGGTGTGCCTTCCTAATTAAAAATATTCTATTGCTAAACCATGCTAATTACCATCTGAGTTTTCGGAAAAAATAATATCTATAGACTTGTTTAACATAAAGTTGCCACAAATCTTCAATTTGACAAAAACAAAATATCTGCAAAGCACAATAAAGTGAAGCTCCACAAAATGAGGTATACCTATACTTGAAAAAGAGAATTGGAGCACTCACGTTTGGTGAAAGAGTGCTCTAGGAAGAGGCATTGATATACTTTAATGTACACTAAATATCATCCATTAGCCACTTTCATAGTTGTCTTTTAATTGGATTAAATAATAGTAACAATAATTATAAGGAAAATCATGGCAAACATTTATTTAGTGCCCATTGTATGCCAAGTGCTATTTAGGTTTCTCATCTATTAACTAAATTCATTCTCATAGGAACTTTGAAATATGTACTATCCTATTTTTGAGATGACAAAAATGAAGCAGAGAGAAATTAGTAAATTGTTCAATGTCACATAGTAAGTGGGGGAAGGAGGATTTAAACAAAGCATTCTGACTCAAGTATTGAGTGTGCAACTACTATACCATATGCCTTTCTTTAATCCAAGGAAAGTGGAAGGAGCACAGGAAAGGTTGCCTGGGGTAAGGGATGAATGTAGAGAGATGTCTGGACCACCAAAGAGCCATGGGGATTTGTGGAGGGATCCTAGTTTTGTGGTGATTATTTTAAAATAATCATAAAAAATCATCTACTTGCACACTTAAAATGGATGCAATCTATTATACATAAATGATTCCCCAATAAAATGGACTTTTAAAAAGGGTTCTGCAGTTTCTCTTTGTTTGCTGCTTGCAGGAGGCAGAAGTCTAAGATAGCTTACAAGATTCCTACGTACCATGGTATAAACACCCAGTGTAACCCTTTTCAATGAGAGTAGGCAGGATCTTGGATAAGATGGGACAGTCTCTTCCTTGACTACCTTATATTATATGGTCAAGGTAATGAGATATTTCTCTCATGAAGACTTTGCATTATATAAGACTCCATAGTAGCCAATTGGAAAGAGATTCTCCTACTGGCTTTGAAGCAAGAGTCCATGTTGTGAGAGCACCTGTGAAATGATCACATGGTAAATGAACTCTGAGTTCCTCTAGGAGGAATAGAGTAAAGCCCCCAGCTGACAGCCAGCAGTTCTGTAATGGCATACAATTGGATTCTGCCAATAGCATAAACCTGCAAGGAGATCCTGAGCTCATGCCCTGGCTCATACCTGATTTGCAGCCTTGTATGACCCTGAGTAGAGGATCCAGGAAGGTGCGCCTAAACTCCTGACCCACAGAAGCTGTGAGATAATCTATGCACACTATTTTAAACCACTAATTATGGTATTTTCTTGTGCATCCATAGAAATTGAATACACTGCTTCTTAGAAAACATTTGCTCATTCATTTGACATTTATTGAGTTCCTGTTGTGTATACCACTCTAGGGCAGCTTCCCTGGATGGAAATTTGCACCACATTTCCCTTGGTTTGACCTAATTATTTTTAAGTGTTCATCTCTTTATTCCTTGTGTAATTTACTATGGGGGCTATAACACAGTTCTAGAAACCAGACTATCTGGGTTCAAATCCCAGTTCTGTAGTTTACTAGCTGTGTGACTGCAGGTAACTTATTATTTCTATGTGCCTCTATTTTCTCATTTGCAAAATGAAGATAATAGTATATTTTACTCCATTCAACTGAATATGTTAGTCAGAACAAGTTAAGTTACACTGGTGTAACAATTTAAGGCTTAAGGTAACAAAAATATTTTTTTCAGTGATACTAGAGGTTCATGTAGATTTTGGAGGAATCTTCTTCTGTTATCGCAGACTCCAACTGATGGAGGGCCCTCAAGCTGAGATTTCACCAATTTAACATATGGCTTAGACAGAGCTGGATGTTCATTTACTACCTTAGCCAGGAAGGAATACATGCTACTTCCACTCACACACCATGCTGAAATTCCAGTCACATGATGCAAACTAAATTGGTCAAGAGAAAGACTTAAACAGAGAAGGAGCCTACCACATGGAAGTGTACTTTTTGAGTACAGAAGAAGAGTCAGTATACAGGCTCTGAGGAAGGAATAACTGACATATTTGAGGAAGAGTAAGAGTCCCAGTGTGATGGCGGTGTGGTGATTAAGGAGAAAGTCTGTCAAAGAAACCACTGGATAGGTGGTAGTGAGAGAGATAGAAAGTGCTATTTGTGTTGCTTCTCAGCTTATTAGCTATATGAAAATGGACCATATTTATGTTTTTCACATCTATACTCAAGTGCTAGCACATTTGCTGGACACACTATACAAGTTCAAAGACACTTTGCTTACTGAATAACTACATGAATGAGGTGGTAGACTGGACAGATTTACCTTGCTGAATTTTCTTCTCCAGAACTCCCAAAGTACAGATATTTTTCATAACCATCACAACCAGGCTTTGGAAACACATTTCAAGGATGATGAAACAAACATATTATCTTGTGTACAGGACAGCTCAGCAGAATATTATCAAGAAAACTACATTCCTATCTCCTAGACAAAGAATGAAGCTGAAAGATGTGACTAGAGTTTAGATTTCTGCAGGCAGCAAAGCTTCCCTGCTGCAGGCTCTCTTGGCCAAGAACCAGGGGCCCCTATCAAGGAGAAACAGATCAGGTCTGACCAGAACTGGCCAGAAAGGACACCCTGCAGATAGCCTGCAATCCAGGGTTAGGAGGGAGGCTGGAGGTGGGACAATAGCATCTCTGGAAGTCAAAATATTTTCTTTACCCAGTTGCCAACTTGCAGGGAAGGAAATTAAAGCAAACCTGCTTTCTTAATTTAGGGACAGGATATTTTTCCATATTTTCATAGAGATATTTTATTTATGAGACACAAAAGGAACCAGGGGCATACAGAAAGAAACAGTGTCTACTGGCCTTTTAACACATGGCAGGCTGCAAATTTCCTTCTTCTGCTCAGAAAGGGGTTTTAAAAAAGAAAATCCAACTTGTAAAATTAAACACATCTAATTTTTTCTAGTGTGTGAGGTCAAGAGATATGACCTGATCTGAGTCACATTTAGGTCAAAGGGAACTGCCCCATCTCTACTCCACCCACAGCAATGCCCTCTCCTTAAAAAATCCAACTATGTTTGTTCCAGATTAACATCAAGCCTCAGGATGATGTGGGAAAATGACCTTTGCTTTATTTGTATGATGTAGTAATGGCATCCTTGTGTTTTTTCCTTCCTAACCATCCCAAATTTATTTCAGCCATGGTGAAGGATCAACACAACAGGAACATAGCAGTGCTTTTGTAGTTTAATGACTCCATCAAGAAAGAAAATGTCCCCATCTATCACCATTATGCTGTGTTTGAGGATCCATTCTAAATTGATTAATTGGATTGTTATATTGAGATTTAGGATGTCATTCTAGAAGAACCCATTTTTCCCCTTCAAACAACTACAAAGCCTATAGTGTGAAGGTTTTCATATTTACAGTGTGGCATGACAAACACTCTAGGATGTATTTTCTTCCAACTCTTTAGCCAAAATACCTATGGTGAGACAACACAGCACCAGAAAATGTTGGATCTCTGCCAATGCTTTACTTGACCATCCCAGGCATTTCCATTAACTGCACAGCCAACTGAAATGGCTTTTAAAGTGTAGTGGTGAAGACCTCGACAGTATGTGAGAATAAATTCATCCATCTCTTCTCTCCAGTCTGTCCTGTGGTTAAGAAATGGATAGTCTCTCCTAAAGGAGGGGCAAGAGGAGGGATGGGATAATGGAAAAACAGTGGAATGAACCTGACCTAACTTTCCTATGTATCTATATGAATATACTACAGTAAGTCTCACCTTTATGTATATTCATAATGCATTAATTTAAAAAAACCTATAATAACAGAAAGATCAATACAGTAGAGGGACGGGAATGGGGGAGAACAGAGAAGGAAGGGAAGCACTAGTGACTGAGTTAGAGCAAATTATATTCCATGCTTTTATAATTATGTCAAAATGAATCTTAGTGTTATATAAAAACAACCAATAAAAAAGTCAGGACAGCCTTCTGTCTACTGCATGATGATGATCTTGTAGCTATCTCCAATCTGTAGCGTTAGTAGATTTCTATCTTTCTGCATCAAGTTCAGGATTGCAGCATCTTTAGGACACCTGAGCAAAGTAGAAGTTGGTATTAGGGAAGTGGGAGGCCTTACTGACACAGATGTTACAAAACATGCAAATGTAGCTGCCTTGAATTCCATTTCAGGTGCCAGCGAAAAGAAGTGGGTGGGTAGGTGCAGGGGAAAGAATGGAAAGATGGACAGATTTCATGAGAAAGCACAATCATAATTTAAATATCGATTCCATACTACTTTTCACTCAATGAGTGTGTTTTTCCAGGAGTAATCATGATTCCTTTCAAGTCAGCACAAGTATGTTCAGTAGGTGTCTGTCTCTATGTTTCCTATGGGAAGAGGAGCATCTTGCCAAGCTGAACCAAATTTAATATTCAAAGTCATGCACTTTTTAAAGATAATATGGCCAACTACTCAGACAGTACACAACCAAAGACCCTGATCAGCTCCATGGTCAGAAAATAAATTAGCAGTATTGAGGAGAGGAGGTAGAAAATTCCATTTTGGTTGGGCAGAACAGTATGTTGTAAGTGGACTTAACATTTGACTTTGAGTTAGGAACCAAACCCATGAAAATAAGAACCAAAAGTTGCTCAGAGAAAAGATATGCCCAGCATCCATGTGAGCAGAGTGCTCATTCAGGGTGCTTACACATAAGATGATATATTAATTTATGTAGATGGACTGTTGTTTTTTCATTCTCCCCTTATTCCTGGGTTAGAGACCTCACCATCATTTGGAAACAGCAGTGTGTCCAGCCAAAATATTTTCATTTTCTAACCTGTTTCTTCCCTGGGAATTCAAAAGTCACCAGGTGCTGACCAGTGAAACATAAGCAGCACTGTGAGTGGATTTCTGAGAAGGTTCCTAGAATGACTGTTTAAAGAACTTTCTCAGATATCTACCAATACTGCCACTTCCTCCTATATCTTTAATGTTGTCATGATTGATGCCACAACAGCAGCTATCTTAGATCATGAAGTACCCTTCATGACAAAGACATATGCTAAGATGGAGGATGAAGGAAACTGAAGGAATCTGAGTCCTAACTATACATGTAGGTACTATCCCAGCTCCTTTAAGCAAGAAAACTACCTAGAATCTTTTAAACTTATGGTTATTTTGTGTTTTAGGACATATACAGATAAACCTTATTCTCATTTACATACTTTTTAGGTGTAAATTTAATTCCATCTTAAGATATAAGATGTATTCCCTCTTTATGGCTTTCAATAGATCACAGTGGAACTTCCTCCCAAGGAGGAACACTTACAAAACTTTAGTTTTATCTCCAGATAAGCAGGAATTACTTAATTCCTTTTATTTTTCACAATGCATCCAATACAGATGTATATTGCTGAGCTTTTTCTGTTCAGCATTTTAAGCTCATGTGATTAATTTCACTGGTAGTGTGAAGCACACAGACATGACAAATGAAACTAAATCACAGATAAACGTGAAGTGCACATAACAATATATCAAAAGGCAAAAAATTAAAAACAGGTGTCCTAAAACTCACACAAATATTCATGAACTATAATTAGAGGGGAAAAGTCACAGGATGTTCCTACCTATTTATAATAAATTAATAAACCTTGGGCAAACTCTCCTTCTTTCCCTTATTTCCAGTAATTGCTGAATGAGTTCAACTGCAAAGCCTAAGAGTTTGCCAAACTCTTCTTTCACAACTTTATTCCTCATTGTATTCACTGCTCATTTTCTTTAACATTTCATTAGACATTTCTTAGACCTACCTTTAGATTGATTCTTTTTCTTTAACCATAACAATCCTCATGTTCAGAGAAACACCAACACTTATGAACAATTTGACTTCCACTTCTTCCCACCAACTGGCCTAAAAGGAACCTTGATGGCCATCTCTTTCAGATATGTGAATCAGCAAATGATTAAAAACGGGGCATGGCAAGTAATCTGGCTTCCCATCTTCACCCAATCTATTTATAGCAGTTAGAATTGGCTTCCAATTCCAGAACAAGCCTCCAACTGCACTACCTTTCTGTCATTTTCTTTTCGGTTTTTCAAGCCTGTTTGCCAGTTCGCCATATATACTCTGCATTATTCACTTTTCACCAGGTTTCTGAACCTCAAAACTATCAATGTCATTATACATTTTATAAGTCAGACTTACTGTCCCCACTCCTTTCCTACAGAACTTCATTTTCTTCTTTATCTGTTTAAATATAAGTATGATAATATCCAATTATTGAGCTAGTTGTTACTGTGTTAACGTGGGCTGTGTATGCAACTCTAATTTTGACCCATAAACACTTGGATGAAGTAAGAACCATAGGAAATAAGGAAACTGGCTTAGAAAAGTTACATAACTTGCTAAAATTCCAAAGACATTCCCAGTTTATGCTCCAACCTTCTATCTCAAGTAGTGCTATCTAACAGAACTATGATGCAAGCCACATATGTCATTTAAAATGTTTTAGTAGTCATAATAAAAATGTAAAAATGAGTAGGTAAAATTGATTTTAACTATATATTTTATTTAACCCAACTATTCCAAATAGTATCATTTCAACATGTGATCAATATTTAAAAATATTAAGGTATTCCACATTGTTACAGCTCATCTCAAATTTGTACAACACAATTTCACTAAAAATACTTGATCTGGATTTATATTTCATAAACTGTATGGTTGAAACAGTACATTCCAAATATACTTAAACATTTTCTGAAAACTGAACACACAATAAGTTTTCATAAGTTTAAACTGCACTTCATTACAATCAAATAAAATTAAAATCAGTTTATCTGTTACACTAGCCATATGTAAAGTGTTCAGGAGCCACATGGAATCAGTGGTTGATATTTTGAACAGCACAGCTCTAGGTCTATTAATGTGTCCTTCAAGACAAAATCAACAACATTTCCCTACCCATACTCATTAAATGAATATGTCTCCTCCTTTTCCCTCATGATAATAGCTGATCACTGCCTATATTCTAAGGTCCAGCTCAAATACCTCTTCCCACACTGAGACTTTATTGACCCACTCAAAAGGAAGGAAACTGCTCCTTCTCTGAGTTTACAGAACATTTTCTCTTCGCCTCTTGAATGGCAATGATCACATTTCTCTTTGTATAATAGACATCTCCTCTCATTTTTTCTCTTATACTACCATCTTTGAAAACCCATAAAAGGCCTACCTCAAAATTGTGTAAAGAAATAAATATGGTTGCATAAATCATCCCAAATTATTTGTGAGAGGAGTAATAAAATGAGACAAATCTAAGCCATTGAAATGAACTACTTACTCTTCACAAACAAAACCAGAAGAATAAAACAACTTTAGTAAAAAAAATACAATATCTTTCATATGCTTATATAAGTTGAGAAAGAATATAGAGGAAAAAAATGTAATGTACCTCATTTTTATAAGTTTTATAAAAGACATATTTGTCTCACAAAACAAAGGGCATTTTTTAGTGTAAATAGCTATATAGGCTTCCTGCTGTAAGGTAGAATAAATACCCAGATCAATCTTCCATGGAAAGCAACTAGGAATGTTGGATAACATATCTTAAAACACTATTAAGGGTATGCATGAGTGGGCAAGAAAGGAAGAAACACTTAGGTCTCAAAATAATCAGAAAGGACATTTTAGCCCTACAGCCAATGTTTGCCTTGCAGTCACTTGTTGAACTTTGTGAACCTAAACGCTAGTTTTCCTGTCTTAACAGGACTCAGAGGACAAAATGCAAATTGCAGATTTGCCCATGGTGGCAAATTGAAGGGGATATTCCTTTCATAACATTGAGACTTCAAAAAGATATATCCTTGTGGTAAG